>ML785493.1:774577-826717 GCA_009831015.1 Picea engelmannii | reverse complement strand
GTGTGAGAATGTGAGAGGGGGAGAGAGCAAGACAAACAGGAGGGGTAGAGACATAGAGGGATGATGAGGGGGAGAGATAAAGATAAAGATGAGGGTTAGAGATAGAGAGTGAGAGGGATGAGAGGGAGAAAGAAAGGGGGGGTAGAGATAGGGATAGTGAGAGGAAGCAAAGAAGAAAAGGAGACATAGAAGGGGGGTATCGAGAGAATGAGAGGAAGGGGGGATACAGAGGGATACATTGAGGGGAAATATAGAGAGAAAGAGGAGTATAGAAAGAGAGACTGATACTAACAATGACAAGAGAGAGAAAGGGTGGAATATAGGTGGAAGAGAGAGGGGAGTGAGGGACAAAGGGGCGGAGAGAAAGAGAGAGACAGTAGAGGAGGGGGGGGATAGAGAGAGTGTGGGTATGAGAGTTTGAGGCATGTCAAGGTAAGGTATAGATCTAGGTATTTCCATGTCTTTTGATGTCTAAATCATTCCATGTCTAGGTCTTACCATGTATAGGAGTGTGAGGGAGAGAGAGGTAGACAAACAGGGGGGTAGAGAGGAAGAGAGAGAGTGATATAGAGAGGGGCGGGTAGATTTAGGAGAGGGAGGAAAAAGATAGATAAGGAAGGAAATGATTTTTTGGAGCACGCACACGTTCCTGGAGTGTATTCGCACTCCTAGAGCGTGTGCGCGCTTGTTTGAATTCAATTTTTTTGGGCGGGATTGACAAGGTTCATGCTGACTTGGTTGGCTTCAATTTAGCTTTTTGATGAAAAACCTAGTGGTTTAGTATGCAAATTCATAAAATCCTCCATTTTTGTGAATACCCCTCTATATCTTTGGCTTTCACGTTATTTTTCTATAGGCTAAACAATTCAGTTGTTGATGAAATTATAGACATAGATCGAGTTAGCTATGAGGATTTCAAATACACACACACACACACACACACACACATATATATATATATATTAAATTATTATTGTTTACTATTTTTAATCTATTTTTGTCTTCACGTGTATCAAAATCCTAGAATACATACCTCTCTTATTTTTTCTATAAATTTTTCTTGGATTAACCATTTCTCAAATGAGTTATATGCGGTAAAAGAGGAGATCGATACCTATGATCTAAGAAAAAATAATTTTTTTTTATCATTTTAAGACCCTTTTAGCCTGCACGAAGAAAAGACATTGTAATTTTAGGCATATGTTGACTTTGATAATTAAAAAAAAAAAAAAAAAAAACTTAATATTAAACATTTCCAAAAAATACATGGCACAATAAAAATGGGTTCTCTACAAGTATACAAGTTTTTGGAATGAAATTCCATCGTTAAGACACTCAACACCTCCACAGACTAAAACATATACCTTATATTTTGTTGGAAAAATAAGATACCACTGTTAGAAAAAATCAAATTTGACCTAGTTATTCACAATGTCTATGAATAAAAGTTGTATATTAGGAAAGATAATTCAATTTACTATGTTTCATATTGTTGCACCATATTCAAAAGCATTGTAAAAGTACCTTGAATAATCCCTCCAAGCTAACAGATTATTGTTTTTCCAGTTTTTCATTGCCACTAATGCGTCATGAGATACCATCATTAGCTTGCACTCACCCACATGATATATCTTGGACTAGTCAAGGAAGACTAGGATTGGCACAGTGACTAGTTTCTCCTTCAGGGCATCCAATTCTTCCTGGAATTCCTACACCTAGATGTACTTTGTGTCTTTGTCAAGTATCATAACCTTGAATGAAGAATTGGTAATATATTGTATGACACAAGGTGGCATGCAGATCACAGACTGAAGAAGGGGAAACCATATCCGGTATGGTAGTATTTTTTCTTTCTCTACTAACAATCCATCCTTGAAAACAACATGCCCTACCAGTGTCCCAAATGTTGTACATAAGATGCACTTCTTCAAATTTAGTGAAATATGGTGTTGGTGACATATTTCCAACATCAAGCGGAGGGATTGCATATGCTCTTTTACTTGGGTGAACATCGCCCAATCATCCAAGTATACCTCAATGAAATTGTGGGTAAATTCTTTAATTCTTGCAACAATGATCCCGAAAAATACCTAGGTGCATTTTTTCAGTCCAAAAGGCATCATTGTATAAGAAAAGGAGACCCACTCCATTACAATGGTGGGCTTGGCTTGATATTCCTCAGTGATTCAAATCTAATGATACCATAAGAATTCATATTTAAAAGAATATGCCTCTCGTCCACCAATGGTTTCTAGAACCTCTATGGTAAAAGTATTAGGAAATGGGTTGTGTATGCAGGTGAAATTAAGGCTCTATAAGTGCACACAAATTCAAATATTTCCTATTTTATTTGTATGTACCACCATTAGACTAATATAATATGACTCCTCCATGGGAGCATTGATCCCAACATCCAACATTCGATCTAACTCCTTACGCACGTTTTTATTATATTTGGGGTTCAAGTATTAGGGCCTTATCTTAATAGTTTTACCATATGGATTGGGATGAATTTTCATGGCCCCATGGGAACCAACAACCCCCTTCATTATCAAAAATATTTGTGGGAATAAGTCCTCATGTTCCTTTAACAGCTCAACCACTTGGGTGATAATCTCCTTATCCCAATAGTCTCTGATGATAGCCATTTTTGGTGCTTATTCAGTCACAATATTATGCTACTTTATCTTAATTGGATGGTCATTGTTTGATGCAGAAATATTTGTTGATTTTCCTTCCACTATGCATGTTAAGAACCTGAGCATATCTACAAATATAATCACGACAAATACTAAATACACAATAGATCCACACAAAAATATAGAAGAAACTACACTTTATTATAGAAAATCCTTGAGGTAGGGAAACATCATACAATGGATCCTATTATGGAAGGGATCCTCTCATGTTTACTTGCCTCTTCGAGGGGGAAACCTCCTAATGAGCTTCAGCTCCAAATACAATATTTATCTTCATATCCCAGTGCATTGCTTGAACCCCTTTATATAGTGATACCATCACCTAATAACATTCTAGAGGAGTAATCTTCTAGAATTAGAACCTTCTAAGAAGTCCTCTTACATTTATTATATCTAACTAACCATTTATTATATCTAAATACCATACTGGGCCTTATTTAATAATATAGTGGATCTAGTCCACCTTATATTGAATGGACTCCACTATTATCATTATGGGCCCTCTGCCCCCCCACCCACTACCTCTATAGCTACCTAATAGTGTGCTCTCCCTTAGATTCTTTGATCTGAATGCCTCTTGGGTCCTCTTCAACAATATCATCAACTTCAACCTTCCAACAATACACAACCTCTTTTAATTTTTTCCACCGATTGATGATAAGAACAGACACATTTCGGTATGGCCTCCTTGAGTTGGTGATAGAATATGTTGTTTTTTATTCGAAGGAAATCCTTCTTTTGGGTAGGGGTTTCCACTGCGAAGTTGATGTTGTAAAAAACAGTGTACCTACATGATCCCAATCAATTATCTACCTCTTGAGTTCCTCCTGAATGTACCATCTCCTTGGGACCATATCCATTGTATGGACAAACTAGTGGACCCATTGGATATGAGAAATATTCTTGGTCATAAAATGCCCTTCATAGTATAAAATGTACCTCTAGGGATCTTCAGTTCCCTTACACATATTGAAAAACTCAAAGTTATAAATGGGTTGGAATCTGACCTTTTTAATTCAACCATAAGCACCCAACCTTGTATATTTTTTTGATGAGTCTCCCACCATTGCGCAGGTGTTCCTCATACTATGGAATCCATGGCATGAACCCTTTGATATTTTAGAAAGGTTTTCTACATATGTACTAAGATTTATGCTACTAGTCCCATCCCCTAAAACCTCGAGGAATCACATAACTCAGAGCCAATCCATCGCGCTGCTTTCATTATCTCAACACATCTCCATGTAGAGACCTTATACAACTTATGATATCACCTCTCCATGGAATATTACAAACAATTATTGTAGGACTTCACACTTCTCCAACTCAACTCCTCATCCATTGTGGGGTTGATATAATCTTCCATACACCCCATAATATGGTAGATATTTTCAATAACAAAGTTATGTGCATCCTCATTCACTGGCTTGTTGTATCTATCTCCTTTATTAGGATCCAATGACATAATCATGTTTAGGGTGTCTGTTTCAAATGACAGTTGTCGCTTCTTCAAATTCAACAGAGAATCATTGTCGAAGGCCTAAGAAATGAAAATTAGGGTATATTAGGGATCTGGTTCATCCATGTTCTCAATAATTTCAAAATATGATTTCTTATTTACCCCTTATATGTTCACCTCGACCTCCTCTAATCTTCCTATAGGATAAATGTTTTATTGATTCGTCAACCAAAGATTAATAAGAGACAATACCAATTTTGGTTTACCCATCAACTCCCAGGATTTCTTAGGAAATATGTTCACATCAGATCCCATATCCAAGATGACACCATACATATCATAGCTTCTGATTTGAATCATCATCTTGAACTCTCTTTCTATGCACTTTTGTTTACTCACCTGACACACATCCCTTTCAAGAAGGGGGGATGATATAACTATGTTTGTCCCTTCTTCCCCCATGCAGGTTGATAACATATGTGTAAAATGTCTCGTAGCATTAGGTTCCCTTAACAATTTCAAGAAACAATGAAATAATTTACTTACTTGGTATTCAATTTCTTCTTCATGACCCATTCCATGCAGTGCCTCTTATCATACCGGGCACTTCATCTCTTCATGCATGTACTCCTCTATTTCCTTTTGTTCATATATTCATAATTCTTCTTATTTGCAATCTTTTTCCAACGAAATTTGCATCACATGTTGTATCTCCTCATGGACGTGATTTTCCTCCAAATACCTTTTTGTGTAACACTACAACTCTTCATGGGATTTAGCTTCCTCTAGTTACTTGTGTATCGCATGTTTTACTTCATCACAAACTCAATATGTTTTGAGTGATCTTTTTGTTGTGTGCTACATCTCTTCTCATGGTCTTTCTTCCTCCAGGTCCCTCTTCGTGTCGTGTAGAAACTACTTCTATTGTGTAGTATAAAACTTAGGAGGGGGTCATGCTACCTTTCTTATACTCCCCTTCATTCTTTGGCCCAAGCTTTCTCCATGCTGAAAATTCATTCTAGTCTTTGCTCCACCTTATTTTATCACCTGCACATCGACTTCATCATCCTTCCTTTGATTCTCGTCTGGATCTGCAATGACCATGTTGCAATGTGACTTATTCTCTTCCCACTTCTTTAGTAAGCTGGTAAAATCCTTTGAGACATGCTCAACACTATAGTAGTACCCATAAAGAGTGCATAGTTCAGTAAAAAAATTGGTATGGCCTATCTCACCATAGTTAAAAAACGTTGGGGGTATTTCTCCACCTTCTCCATATCCTTTTCTTTGACCGTATCCATATCCACCCTTGGGACCTCCTTCATATTCACCTCTCACAACACCTCCACAGTCACCACCCTTCTACTCTTCCTAAACCTAGAAGACATCACGGGTGTGGTCCTACATCAACTGAAGTGATCGGTAGTTTTTCACATCGTGCCCCATATATTTGTAGAATTCGCAAAACAAAGTGTTGAGTCTTCTGATATTTCACAGTGTTTCGTAGCGGGGTGGTATATGTCTCGACTATCTGCAAATATCTCACCATTCCATCTAACTACCAGTTTTAAATGGATTCAGTACTCTTGTCTCTAAATAATTTTAAAATGTAGCACACTCATCCTTGTGGTGACCCTTTGATCGACACGGTGTACATGATATGTGATAATGCACCACCTTTTCCTTTTTGATATCTTGCAATTGGATTGTTAGGTTGGAAATATGGGATTACACCTACACCAAACATGCTGATGTTTCTCATCCTAGTGTAGCCTCCAGGTGCATTGCAATCTCCACCACCTCCACCTAATTTGTCACCTTTTGTTGGGTAAGCATGATACATATTTGTTGAAGAAAACACACAATGAACATTCCCTATGTTACATGTCCTAGATATAGAACGCCAGCCTGTCCAATGAGATCTTGAACTGTTGGTCATAATCCCACATAGTTTATCTCAATTTCTTCTTTATCTCCTTAATATATGTAATGCATTGATATTTTTACTTAGGTTTCTGGAACTTATCAAGCAGATCTCTCTTAGTTTTTTTCAAGGACCTCATTTGTCCCACTGACAGACTGGCCTTGTAGTCCATGTACCATGGTAGGAATCTATCCTTCAAAGTGGTCTCCAATTGTGCAATATTCTATGCTTCATCCATGATCCTCTTCATAGAACATATATCCTTGCACATAAACCAATGCTTCACCAAATCATCCTTACCCATCCCATGGAGCATGGATAGCCTTAGAGTGGTATCTTGATTCACCATCCTCAATCTCGAACTATGTCCTCTTGATTCACTACTCATTTTTGGGAATGTTGGTATTGATACTCTCCCTTGTGAAGAATTTTTGACTTCATCCTCTTCTTCACTCATTTCTTCTCCTAATATTTTTTCTAATCTATTCATCAACCCCATATTATCTGAACCCAGGAGTGATAAGTTTCCAATAATTGGTTGATTTTGTCAATCCTTCAAAAGGGTCAGTTATAGATCGTTTTACTTGACCAATGTGAAATTAAAGGTAAAGTTGAAGTCTTATAATCTTGAATTCAAAGTGAATGAAATATCTTTATTTTCCTTATGTGTTATATGCCATGCTTTCTTTTAACATCCTATGTGCAGAAATTCATGGAAAAACAACATAAGAACATAATACACCTAACGGATATGACACTTCCCTTGATAAAAAAGTTCACTCGATGTGGGCTACCTCTCTAGGTCATGCTCCAAAGCATGACTGTTGTATTCTCCTCGATTTAATGATGTCTCTCCTTTACAAGTTGTAAGGCCAAAGTCATTTTTCGATGATGGAAACAAGAGATCAGTATGTGATCAGGAATGCATACAACTTCACAAGTTATACTCATGAGGCATCCATGGTGCTAACATGGACATCATTCCCACATAATCAATACATAAAAATATGAAGAATAAAATATGACCGCCATCAACATGGAGCCATCAAAATCCTTAGATCTGCTATTCAAATCCAAGCATAAATATGTAGCCCATACAAAAGATCCTGAAACCACAAGAATAAGAATTACTTCTTTGGCCACTTATCATGCAAGTGCCACAATTTCTCTGTCACATGTAACTGATTGATTTGATGTGAAATAAGATAAGAAACAAATAGATAGAATGAATAAGTTGATATCGTTGCTTTGATGCAACCTCTCTCTTCTCCTTCATTCCTATAACACACATGCTATGCTTCAACATTTAATGACAAAAAAAACATAATGAAAAGCATGCTTACATTGGCTTCTCCAACACTTAGCTTTCTTATCTGAAGATTTTCTGCAAAAACAGACCTCTTCATTGGATTCACGTCGCTGAATTACCCAAAAATGACTTTCATGCCCAAGAGACACCACTGTCTAGATTACCGTTCCACTGCCTCTGCAATAATTGACTCATTCTGGAGTTAAGCTCCTGAATTTTTTCTTAGATCAGAAAAATAACACCAAAACTGTGTTTGTGGCGTCATTTTACCTAAAAATGACTCTCTCCATGCCTTGATCTGAGTTTGGCACTTTTAGACCCAAGAGGCAACCTTGCCTCGGTTTGCATGCCAATTTCATACCAGGTCGTATAGTCTGTATGGATCCGTATAGTCTGTACCAGGCCGTACAGGCATGCTCAGATCCTCTCTCATGCTTTGTGCACTGGTGTGTGTCAAATTCACCGCCTGTCCCAAAATCTGCCTGAAAACCCCTTTTTATACACAAACTGGGAAGTTGTTTCATAAATGAGTTTGTTGGTAGGTTGGTAGATTCGATAAATTTAGGCATTGGTTTGGCAGAGGTCCCGGTATCGAATCACGTGGACTCCTCCACTTTTAATAGATTGTTACAACAAAAATTTGGCGCGACCAACTAAAACTCACGGGTGGCCTCTAAACTGGTGAAACTGTTACATTTTGCAGAGAATATGCTGGAATTGCTATTTTTTATGGAACTACTACCAGATTTAGCGGAGATCCTATTGGAGGTTCTGGCGGTAGTTAGTTTGGAAGCTGGCAAAATATACCTCCAATTATGTTGGAACTGCCACCATATTTGCAATCGTTTATATATATATATATATATATATTTAAATTCATTCACGGAGGGTCATTGTGCATTTCAGGGGTGCCACGTGGCACCTCCCTATTGGGCCACCTGGCATCTTCTCATTCATCCACTTGGCTTTTGATGTCACCTACATACCGAATTGTCTACGTCACCTCTGTACTATACACGTGGTGCCTTCTGGCTAGTGTCGTGTGGCATCACTTGGGGGTGCCACGTGGCACATTTTTACTCGTCCACGTGGCACCCTGAAAAGGCCAAATTCGAGTGACACATGGGAGCCTCTGGTGCTGCCACATGGCATCATGACATCATCATGCCACGTAGGTTGTATGGATTCTGATGTCATTCACACTGATGATGATGTTGATAGTACAGATGGTGACTCATCCCTGTTGACAGGGTTGGGTTGACTAGAACTTTGACCACTTATAACTTTTGATTAGTAACTCTGTTTGACAATATGTTTGCGTCGTTAGAAATATTGTGACACACTCTTCATGATCATACTATTTTAATTGATTTTTGGGAACTTTTAATTTTTTCCCTTCTCTGCATACTGAGGCCATTCTGAGCCTACTGGGACACTTATGTGATGTTCCCTAGATTCATCTGGATCACACCTCCAAACTGAAAGGAATTTTGGTCCCCAAAATTCATTACATTAATTTTCATGTCCATTGGGATTACAATAAGAAACCTTTACCCAATCTACCTCACGATGCCTAACAATATCAACATGTGTGAAGAAAAGAAGCGATATCAACAATTATAACTTTTACACAATACCCTTCTACGAGGTCTGAATCGCAACATGTGATTTAAAAATATGTCCACTCTCGACTAACTCAAAAGGATTTTCCCCATTTGTTCAACCCATTTTCTGAACACATCCTCTTTACTGAGTTGTCCTTTCTCTTGTAGTTGGTCTTCTCCTGGTGGAGAATTTTCCTGTAGCACTGTCTGACTGGTTGTCTCCCTCCGAGGGGTCTTCCTGGTCTTATTTTCCCTCTTTGGATGTATATCTAGATGTAAGGTGCAACAAGTGGCCTCATGATGCCCATCTCTGCTACAATGGTTGCAGTAGCCTTTCTCCTTTAGAGGTGCATACCCCCTGCTCTTTTCCGTGTGTGGAAAGAAATTTTCCATCCTCGTCCTTCTCCTGGTTTCCATAACCTTCCTGCAAAAGGATTTTCTCTTCCAACACTGGGACAATACATGGTTATTCAATCCACAAAAAGTGCATGGTATTTGATGCCAAAAGCTCAGTTTTATATGATTAACATGCTTATAATCAAATGGCGTTTTAGAGTTTTGATATTTCGTATACCTCAGTGAGTTTCCTCTGGAGTTAGACTAGAAAGAAAATTCGGTCTCAACTATGTCATTGCGATGATCATCTCTCCCTGGAGATGTCTCAAATCCTCGATCATGAGAAGTTGTGCTCTCGGCCTGCATTGAATGAATTTCATGTATTGATGAATTGTTGACCTCTGTAGTCTTAGTAACTGTCATGGGGTCTTCTTCCTGAATGGTTTTGGAGATTCGTCCAACATCCTTTGGGACATATCCTATCCCGGCATATCAAGGCCAAGCCACTACCTCGATGGGATCCACAATACCTTGGCCATTGGTTCTAAGGCCTCCTCCTTCGTATCCCATTTTTATCATAAACTTTAAGCCGATTCAAGAGGCATGTTATTCAAGGATTTCAAAAGAATCATTAGCATTAATCAAGAAAGGAACTACACATGGTTTATTTACCTCCACCTCAAACTGGGACCCTTGGTCTTCTTCTTGAGATGTGTCCAGTTTTTTCTAGTGAGAAGGATCAGTGGAAGATGCTTCTAGGAATCCTCCTTGGTTTCTGGATGCATGAAGTCCATCTTCATTTTCTTGAAAAAGAGTTCATGCATTTGCGCTCTCATGCTCGCACCCATAACTGGTTAAGTTTCCATGGTCACAATATGGTCTTATCACCGTCTCATTTGTAGAGCCTTCCTTTGCCTACATCTTCATGGATTGCAACTTTTCTTGGAACCTTTGGTTCTCTTCTTCTGGAACATGCAACAATGTCTTCAATACAACATTCTCTACTTGAATCATTTGGTTGATCTCTTTAATCTCATCGAAACACGATTTTTTTGGTGACCTTTTCATCCTTTGCTTCAACACCTGCAACTGGTATCAAGCCTTCTCTGATACCACATGATCTGAACCCGGGAGCGATAAGTTTCCAATAATTGGTTGATTTTGTCACTCCAAAAGGGTCAGTTATAGATCATTTTACTTGAGTGATGTGCAATTAAAGGTAAAGTTGAAGTCTTATAAGCTTGAATTCAAAGTGAATGCAACTTATTTAGTTTCCTTATGTGTGATATGTAATGCTTGCTTTTAACATCCTATGTGCGGAAATTCATGGAAAAACAACATAAGAACATAATACACATAATGGATATGACACTTCCCTTCATAACAGAGTTCACCCGATGTGGGCTACCTCTCCGAGTCATGCTCCAAATCTTGACCACTTTATTCTCCTCGATGTAATGATGTCTCTCTTTTAAAAGTTGTAAGGCCAAATTCCCTTTTCGGTGATGACAAAAAGAGATCAGAATGTGATCAAGAATGTATACATCTTCACAAGTTCTGCTCATGAGGCATCCATGATGTTGACATAGAAATCATTCCCACATACTCAATACATAAAAATATGAAGAATAAAATATGACCCCCATCAACATGGAGCCATAAAAAGACTTAGATCTGCTGCTCAGATCCAAGCATAAATATGCAACACATACAAAAGATCCTGAAACCATGAGAATCAGAACTGCTTCATTGGCCACTTATCATGAAAGTTCCAAAATTTCTCTGCCACATGTCACTGATTGATTTGATGTGAAATAAGATAAGAAACAAATAGATAGAAGGAATAAGATGATTTTGTTGCCATGTTGCAACCTCTCTCTGCTCCTTCAGACCTATAACACGCATGCTATGTTGCAACATTTAATGACAAAACAACATAATGAAAAACATGCTTACATTGGCTTCTCCAACACTTAGCTTTCTTATTTTAAGCTTTATTTCAAAAATAGACCTCGTCATTGGATTCACGTCACCAAATTACCCAAAAATGACTATCAAATCGTCTCCATCCGAGTCGGACACTTTCAGGCCCAAGAGACACCATTGCCTTGGTTACTGCCACTGCCTCTACAATAAATGACTCATTCTAGAATTAAGCCGCTGAAGTTTTTCTTAGATCAAAAAAATAAAACCATCACTGTGTTCATGGCATCATTTTACCTAAAAATGATTGTCTCCACACCTCGATCTGAGTCCGGCACTTTCAAACCCAAGAGGCAACCTTGCCTCGGTTTGCATGACAATTTTGTACCAGGCCGTACAGTCTGTACGGATCCATACAGCTTGTACCAGGTCATACGGGCATGCTCAACTCCTCTCTCATTCTCCTTGCACTGGTGTGTGTCAAATGCACTGCTTGTCCTAAAATCTGCCTAAAAATCCCTTTTTCTACAAAAAATGGGCAGTTGTTTCATAAATGAGTTTGTTGGCAGGTTGGTAGATTGGCTAAATTTAGGCGTTGGTTTGGCGAAGGTCCCAAGATCAAATCTCCTGGACTCTTCCCTTTTTAATACACTATTACAACTAAAATTGGGCGTGCCCAACTAAAATTGGCAGGCTTCCTCTAAACTGGTAGAACCGTAACATTTGGCGGAGAATATGGCGGAATTGCTATTTTTTATGAAACTGCTACCAGATTTAGCAGAGATACTGGCGAAGGTTCTGGTGACAGTTAGTTTGGCAGCTAGTGGAATATACTACCAGTTATGGTGGAACCGACGCCATATTTGCGGTCGGTTTTATATATATATATATATATATATATATATATATATATATATATATATATATATATATATATATTTAAAATGATTCACAGAGGGTGATTATGCATTTTGGGGGTGCCGCGTGGCTCCTCCCTATTGGGCCACGTCGCATCTTTTGATTCATCCACTTGGTTGCTAACGTCATCATGAAACATGTCACCCTCTGCTCATTTCACATATATTGTATGGATTTTGACATCATCCATACTGATGCTGACGTTAGTAGTACAGATGTTGACTCATCCCTACTGACCGGGCTGGGTTGACCAAAACTTCGACCACTTATAAATTTTGATCTGTAACTCCGTTTGATGAGCTGTTTGCGCCTTTAGAAATCTTGCGACATGCTCTTCGTGATAATGTCATTTTTTTTTTATGTTTGGGAACTTTGAACTTTTTCCCTTCTCTGCCTGTTGAGGCCATTTTGAGCCTCATGGGACACTTCTGACACTTTTGTGATGTTCCCTAGATCCATATGGATCACCATTTGAGATTATTTCTTCTTGGTTACAAATGTGCAAGGGGGGTGATTCAAAATGGGGGTACCTCCATATAATTTTGTAATTTCTTGTGAGGGAACCCAGATAATTTCTAACCTATAGCCATGCATTACCATCCACTATATCTAACTCCTCTTCCCTTCCTCTTGGGGGACCTTCATCATCCTCTCCTACCTCTGTGCCTCTACTTTTCACCTCATCTTCCTCTGAAGTTGCGACATCTCACAATAGACAAGGGGGTTAGAATTTTTCTTCTTGGCCCCTACTAGCCCTACTTCTTGTATCGTCACTAGATACCCTACTCCTAACATCACACCTCTTTACTAACCTATCCTCATCCATGCTTATCCTTGACACAACACTCTCTCTTGCACTTCCTCCTAGTGTAGTCTCTTTCCTCTTCATTATGGGCCTAACCCCTTGTCCTGTTCCCCTTTCTATCTTATTTTTTCTCTTTTTTTATGCTTTCATCCTTATCTCAACTCTTCTTGAATATCCCTTGGCTCTCTCTTTCCTTGGATATTCTAGGTATATTCTCTCCCTCAACTCATCTCAACATATTCTAGATCCTCCTCAATAGATCAATTTCCTCTCTCTCTCTCTCTCTTCCCATTTCTTTTCATACCCCCAGTGCTAGGGTAGTCTAATAGTCCATCACGAGCCCTTTCTCCATGAACAACATCTTGATCCAAAGTGGGATTTTTTCTAGCATCATTTTATGAGGACCTTCAAAAAACTTTCTTTCATCCTCACTGAAAGAATCATTGTATTCTACAAAAAATTTAACAATGTATCCTTCCTTCACCCGAGAAAACTATAAATCAATTTCTACAACCCACTTATTTTCCAATGCCTTCAACCTATAAATTGTGATCTGATCCAAAACCAATGGTTCTTGAGTCCTTAAAGAGGTATTAACATCATTCTTCCTCTTCAACCAATCATACAATAAACATGGAAATTCAATAAATAAAATTTCATGTATATCAGTGTAGATATACCTATTCTTCCATCATTCCACATTGTCGATCATTCCTTAAGTCTCTAACTGAGAAAAATCATGTTATTTCACAGTCAACCAATCCTTTATTTCCTCCCAAGATGGATACCACCTCAATATCTTCCTTCATCATTCAATAAAAAACCTTTAGGTCTCGACAATGGAACCATTTGTTCGCCCACTTTCATGCATCATTCTTAACACTAGGGGTTTGATGACCCTGAGTTTGTCTAGATATTACCAACAAAAACCCCAAGGAGTCGGCATATCAATACTCTTCCAAATACTGAATAAGGTCTCACCCAAGGCACCATGAGAATCAAAGAGACCATTTGGTTGTGTGTTAGTGATGAAGGGTTAAATTACACAAGGAAACCACTTGGGATAACATCCATACATTCCATTGCAATATACTCAAAAATTAACACTATGTAACATTAACACATATATTCATTTGGCACATAATCAACACATAAAATGACAGGAATAGTTGCAACCTTTATTATATTTATTCAAACAGTCACATACATGGACCAAGAGACTCATCATTTATTAGAAACAACACCATGGGCTCCCATACCTTCTCACAGTAGTTTATTACAAGGTTTCATGCACTTTCTATCAAACTCTACATGTACTACAAGACCAAACTCACAGATAGACTCTTACAAAACATAACCAAACTCATCTCTCAACTGATAGATATTAGAGTGAACCCACTCAATGAACACAATAAACTACCACCATAGAAGTATCCTTAGCACAAATAACAACATACTCTCTCCATCGTCGTTGCTACCCTTTTGTTTCCTTCTCTTCTCTAGTGCTTTGTCACTTTTAGTTTTGCTCCACTCACTCTACTAAATTCTAGTCATGCATGCTTCTGTCACCCACATGTATTCCAAATATCCTATTTGGAGTCATGGTAGTCTTAACTAACTATAGACTAGCATATCTTCTTGAATTCTGGCATGCATAGTAGAAATTAGACTAGCATGCACCTTATGTCATCCATTGTGCAGTTGTTGGTGTGTGTGCAAACTGTGGTGCGTTCACAACTATGTTTTTGGGCACACATAGTATTTATTCCAAAACATTTGGTGCCAACAATAGTACTAAGATATTATATATAAGAAAATTTAGAAAGTGGGGATGTGGATATTACTCTTAAATCAATGCCAGTTTAAACATATCAAAAGAAATAACTAAAAGTTAAAATATAAGGAACTAGTGAAATACAAAGTACAATATTGTCATATATTGGTCATGTAGAAGATAAAAAATTAATGGTGAATGAGTTATATACAAATTTTGATTGATAATTCAACAACCTAGGTCTGAAACTAGTCAAGAGGATGAATGCAAGAAATCTGATTATAACTTGTACATGAAATATGGATTGCTTGAAAACCTTAAGTTATTTTCATGAATGAATGCACATCAATTTGAAAAGAATACAATCTATATGTAGTAAAGTACTTTAATCTAATTGCATGAAAAGAAACAAACTGAACTATAAGAAGAGAATAAATTGATTACAAAGAAAATAAACTAATCTATTGCATGAAAGGAATTTGCATGGAAGAAGATGAATTGTTGCATGGAAGAAATGAACCTAAGTACATCTAACCTTGAGCCAATATCAATAAATGTTCTTATCTTATTAAAAAATGCTAACTTCATGAAGATATAGGTAAGAAATGCAATAAAATTTGTCCTACATGAAGTTCTACGGGAACTATGATAGTTCTATAAGAACTATGATAGTTCTATAAGAACTATAACAATCCTATGTGAAACTTCTATAGGATAATGAAAAGAGAAACTATTAACAAAGCTGAATTAAGATGAAATGAGTTGTGAGTGAGGTTACTAGACTTGATAATATTCCTTTGATAAACCCAATGGACTTTCAACCACTTCTGTAGGAAAATCTATTGAAAATTATAGTTTGCTAAAAGTCTAAACTAGACTTAGAAATTGGCATGGATAACTATATGATCTTCTGAGAAAAATCAAGAAATTGAAATACAACACAATAACATGAAAAAGAAAGAAAAGAATACAACAAGGTCCTTGAGACCACTTGATTGGACCCTACCCAAGTAGCAAAAGGAACCTCTAAAAAATCTAATAAGACGGGAAAAAAGCATATTATTAATCAATATCAGTTGTTACATCAGGGAGGAGAGCTCCAAGTCTCAAAAAGCTTCTTGAAAAAAACCTAGAATGCAATATTCATATTTCTTATCTTCTTCCGCTTTCTCTCTACACTAGAGGCCTATTTATACAATTTAGAGCTCTATCTTTGTCCTTGTATCAAGGAGGAAATAGGGGGGTGATGCAGCCTTCTTTAATATCTTCATATTTTTGAGATTCAGTCTGCAAGGAGTGGTCATAAGTATACTAACATTGCATTTGGAGGTAGGTGGGGGACATGTCCCTTTATTCTTGGGACCTTCCTTTTCTAGTTGAAATTTTGACATGCTTGATTGGTGCTACACACATACTTCACCATGAATATTATATCAAAATGGTACCATTACTCATTCAATTTCATCTTCAAAGCTATCATTTAGACAAAATACAAAACAAACCATAAATACTATTAAACATGGTCAATTAAATCAAATGATTAGGTGTATCATGGTCAAAATGTATCTATGATGGGTCTTCTAGATAGGGAATGTTAAGACCCATCATTACCCCCCAACTAAAAATATTGCACATCATTGTGAAACAAAATTTTATCTTCTTGCTCTTACTATTGTTGTTGTTTATCACTAAATTAATGCCCATTGTTATGCTACTACTCAATGTCCTATTGTTGTTTCACAAAATCCTATTGTTTCCTACTGTTATGTTGCTCAATGTGCTCCTATCTGATATCCTATATGTACTTGGTAATGGATTGTTATTCATGATATCCCTTGGTCTTTACAATATCTTCCCACTCTTCCTCTTCCTTAACTTTATTTATATTATCCATTGGTGGAACAAGGAGGAGGAGAGGGGGGTTCATTCTTAACCCAATCAACTTAGTCTTGAGTTTTCTCATTGTTTCCTTATACCAATTTTTTCTAATAAAGGCAACCTATAAATCATTTGAAGAGTGAGGTTCTCTTAATTGTAGGCTATGAGGCAAGGAGTTTCACCTCCTATAGAAAAATTCTACTTCTTCCTCACCCAAGAGCCTCAAGGTGTCCTCTAGGTGTACCTTTACTTCTACCTATTTGGATGCCCAGATTTGAGATATCTCTTTGTCTAAGGAAATGTTGTTCAGACTAGATATGACCTATCCTAGTTTTTTTCCTTCATCTCTAATCGATACTGGACTATGAAGTTCATCCTCCTTATACCTCTTCAACTCTTCTACCCACAATTCTTCATGTCTCAACCAAGATGCAAAAGCCATAATTTGAACATCCCCTACATATGGATTTTGGTTCCAATTGTAGTGGTGTGGGAAGACCATGTTGTGAAAATATAAATCACACATCTTTTCTTTCTCTTCCATGTTGCATATTTGATAATCATCTAGGAAATCCTTAGGCGATTCTATGTTAAATCTCAGTTGTTGGCATAGACTTGCAATTTTATGCTTATGCCATTGTTCTTTCAATTTTTTTATTTTCTACCTTGAGATTTTGAATGTACTCCACCTTTTTCATGGTCATTATTTGAATTTTTTATTGCAGGTATTAAATTTGTCTTTCCAATTATCCAGGGACCTTTTCCTTATGTTTCCCTTTGCTTCTTTCCACCATTCATTTCCACTTTATGGATTCAACCTTGGACTTTTCTATTTCAAGCAGGGTATCATAGAGGAGATGCTATGGTGGTGTTTTGGTCTTGGATGTCCCCTTTATTTTCAATGTATTTTCTTCTCGAAGTGTTGTTTCTTCTTGACGTGATTTTCCCTTTTATCTGTCCATATTTTATGGACTATGGGAATCCTTAATTTCTTCAATTTTCGATTGTATTGGAGAGAGGGGTGATAAATTTTGGACTCCCCTTATTTTGAATTTTTTTGATCTTATAGGAAATCCTTCTTCTAGGATAATCATGTTAAACACATATTGTTTTTAAGGGGATAATATATGGGGTTCTTAATGTTGATAGGGTTTCAGCCACTTCCTTTCCCTATTTTTCTACCTTTAGTTTATTCTTTCCCTATTGTATTGAAGACTTTGGTCTACTTTCTTTCTCATGTTTCTCAACTTTTTGTCCTTCTTCTTTCTCTTGACTCTGTTGGATCATTTCTACCTGTATATATAGAAATGTTTTATTTTCCATATTATGAAGTGTTCCCAAAGAATTCTATGTTTCAAGTTCCTAAGGACATCTCATCCTATCAACCTCATAAGTCCATGGAGGGATTAAAATTCATGTTTCCCCTTCTTCACCTTGGCACTTGTTGGAGTTACTTCACACACACCTAGGATTTTTTTTTTCTAATGTTTCTCCTTGTTTATTATTCATAATTAGTCATTATCAAGTCTCATATATTTTAGGGGAGAATATCCCACCTGGATAATATTCTTGTTTATTTGACACTTTAGTTTGACTAGTTGAGTTGTGTTTAGATGTTGCATTTTTTTTGTTACCATGCAACATTGGGATCATCACCATGATAATTATACTTTTCCTTGGTATCATCACCATACTGGCTCATTACCCTTGATTCCCTGATTTAACTCCTCACTACTCTATGTTCAGTCAGTTAACTGAAGACTAGTTGACTAGTTAACTCAACTAGGTGGAAGTTCACTCCCGTAGTTGCCTGAGAGACTAGACTAGGTGTAAGTTCACTCCTGTAACTGTTGGTGTGTCTCCATATCACTCTAGAACACCACTATGATGCATTGGTTCTCCTCACATGTGCACTTATTGAGTTATACATAGTATATCATGTGTAAATTATTCATTATTCACAATGGTTAATGAGAATTATTTCATTCTTTCTCTCCTTCGTCTTATTTCTCAAATTCTCTTTGCAAATGTGTGTATTATTATTTCTCTAGATATATTATGTGCATTTTCAACACATTTACATGGTATCAGAGCCGACGGACTACTAAGCAAAATCTACACCAAAAATTTTTGCAGGTATAAAAGATTGAAGACAACGAAAAGATGGATTTCCAAAAAGAATTCATTCTTACATCTTACAACTATTTTGCATGGAAGGAGAAAATAACCATACATCTACGAACCAAAGGGTTGTATAGGTTAACCTTGAATACATATACAGAACTAACATCAGCCATAGAAAAATCCAAGTATTTAAATCGCATGGATGACTCACTCAGAACAATTTGCAGTCTTATTTCTCCCGATCTCCTTTTTCACATATCTTTCTATAAAACTCCCAATCAAGCCTGGAACACCTTGGAAGGGATCTTTGTAAAATAGGATGATATGAGGGGACACATGTTGGAGGTGGATTTTCTTACATTGGATCGAAAAATCTTCGAAAATATCTTAGATTGCTTTACAAAATTCAAGGATTTACTATCACAACTCAAATATTGCGGGGTTGATAATTAGAAGGAGGAGAAACAAATGGTTCTCAACATTCTCTCCAATATTGGTCCTGAATTCTGTGTATTCATATCCACATTCCATTTTGTCAGATTCACCTCCGGAGCCACCTAGAATATGCCTTCTCTTGAGGAGTTTATCGAATCCCTGACATAAGAGAAAACCAAGCTCATCAACATGGGAACAATCAAAGGCCCAAGGGCACATGCACTCACTATGCATGATGTCAGCCAAAAATATCAGAAATATAAAGATAAATATAAATGGAAATCTCATGCAAATCCGAACAAGGAAGGGTACACAAAACTCTTCACCGATGCCTAGAGATCCAAAGGGGAAAAGGGAAGAAAAGGGGATAAATGCACATACTATCACAAAGGATTTCATTTGGAATACGCATGCATGAAAAAAAAAAAGATATGATGTCTCAAATACTTCAAAAAAACAACCTTGGATATCGCATCCCTGACGATGCCAAGAAGAAGAAGCCAGAAGATCTGAATTCCAAGAAAGGCAATTCTAGCCATGCCTTGATTTCCATCAACTCCTCTCATGATGCTTGGATCATAGATTTAGGAGAATCACACCACATGGATTCCTCAAAAGAAGTATATTCTTCTTTGGATGCATGTAAAGGTCCTCCTATTGTGATGGGGGGAAAATATTATGTCTAAGTCACTAGCAAAGGAAGGATTGAACTCACCAACAGAAGCTTGGAGAATGTGTTGCACATTCCGAAACTTTTTGTCAACCTTCTCTCCATGTATTATATGAAAAATTCCAGAACGGGAAATAAATTCATATTCACACCCAATTTCGTGGACATCTACGACATGCAAAACAACTCGAGGGTTTCTACTGGTGAGGTAAATCATCAATCTAGATTGTATACATTTTTTGAATTCATTGAACTTGATTATGCTTTACTTCTTACTCATGCTAATGAAAGTAGTAGGATATGACACAAAAATTTTGGACATTTGAATTTTAGATACACGCAACAAATTAGCAAGAAAATATTGGTTGATGGTCTACCAGACATCCATTTCTCCAAGGGAGTATGTGAGGGATGTGTTCTTGGAAAACACCCTCAGGAGAAATTCGACAAAGGAAAGTCCCAGCGAGCTTCTGCACCTTTAGATCTGATCCACAATGACCTTATGGGTCCTTTTACACATCCATTAATCAACAAAGCAAGGTTTGTTCTCATTTTTGTTGATGATTTCTCATGTTTTACATGGATATACTTTCTCAGGTAAAAATCTGAGGTCTTTCAACACCTCAAATATTTCAAAGCCTTAGTTGAGACATAGTTCGAAAAGAAGATAAAATTTCTCCAAACTGATAATGGGGGAGAGTATGTAAATCATGATATCCGTAATCATTTCCATGAGGTAGGGATTTAGTTGCAGCACACATTTCCCTATACTCCATGGAAAAACGGAGTTGTTGAGCGGAAAAACAGATATCTAAAGGAGATGGCATCTTGCATGTTGCATGCAAAGTCACTACCATAGAGACTATGGGCTGAATCACTTAATTATGCAACATACATCCAAAACAAATATCCCCATAGATATGTCAAGGATAATACCCCCTATGAGGCTTGGAGCATCCTCAAACCAGAGGTGACCCACTTTCACATTTTTGGTTCACGTGCATGGGCCAAGATTCCCTATAAAAAGAGGAAGTCACTTGATCCACAGAGCACTAAGTGCATTTTTGTTGGATACCCCGACGGTGTGAAGGGATATTGGCTTATTTATCTTTCCTTGGACCAGCTCATCATTGAGCGTAGTGTCCAATTTGAGGAAAGTGTCTCGCATGTACCTCAATAGCCTCATGCAGACATATTCACTCTTCCACCTGTCTATGATGATGTGCATGCACATGCCAACTCTTCTTTAGATGACAGTTATGATTCAGAGGAATCAAATGATTCAGATTCAGAGTTAGTACAATCAAATGCAGAGTTAGAGCATCCAGATGCAGTTGCAGAGCCAGAGCAGAGGCCCAAGTGGGCACAGACTACTCTTTAGGATGGAGGGGATCTCGTTGGTGATCCAGCCGATAATAGGAGGACTCAATCTGATTTCAAGGAGCCTCCTGTTGCACTCAATACCACTAAACCATTTCCATTCAAGCATCTTTTCTTAATTCAGTCTTTAGATCCACAGTATTATGGTGAGGCTTCTGGAAATCCTTTTTGGGAATCCACCATGTAGGAGGAGTACAACTCGCTCCTCAAGAACCAGACTTGGGATTTGGTTCCCCTTCCTTCTGGGAGGAAACTTGTTAGATCTAGATCGGTCTATAGGACCAAGAGCACAATGGATGGACAGATCAACAGATACAAATCCAATCTTGTTGCCAAAGTCTTTTAGCAGGTTCATGGTATTGACTATGTTGAGACCTCCACTCCAGTAGTGAAGATGGATCCCAGATGATTGGCACTTTCCATTGTGGCAACCAAAGGATAAGAAGTCCATCATGTTAGCACTTATTCTTGCAAGGGGGTTTTCTTCTTTTGAAGTTGGTCATTGGGTGACCAAATGCGAGAAAAGGGGTTTAAAAAACCCACCATATGCATTTTTATCCAAAGTCGGGGTGTGATTATGAAAAGGCGCGCACATACCTGGTCAGAAAAAATCCATCAAGCACAAGCTTAGTCTCAGCCTTCGGATCCATCAGATAAATTAGACCAGCAACCATCGGGCGATTGGGATTATAGATTTGCGCAAAGTTTTGCATCAAACCAAGGCCTGAAATTGTGATATTTGGGTTGTTCATTTCAGAGGGACATGTGGTGCACGATTGGCATAGTCGTTATTTCACGAATAAGGAGGTTGAGATTTGATCACATCATAGACTCCCAAAACATGCAATCGTAAAAAGACCGCATTCGTTGATCAAAGGAAAAAGAAGGACAGTTGGATCACCTTTTCGTGATTTTGTGAGTCGAGAAAGTAAAAAGGTAGAGTCTTGAAGACTCGTGAAACACAAAGTCGCGAAATGATCTGAGTTGTCCAACTAGGAGAGCACGTGCCAACAGATAATGCGAAATCACGATTTCACATTTCAGGGGTTTCAGCATGGAGCGAGGCGTGGAGCCCCGAGTGCCGAAGTTTCGATTGTTGATGTCCCGAAGTGCTGATTGTCGATATGTCAAAGTCCCGAAACCCGGGATGCATGGGAGTCGTCGATTCCAGGGGACGCATGGCGTAGGATCTAGGCCAAAGAAGAGTCTTCCCAGGAGTGTCGATGGTATGTGGTCCCACAATGAAAATTTGATCTGGGTCATCTAAAGCAGAGGGGTGCGTGGCAGTAGATAATGTGAAATCACGATTTCGCATATCGGAGGTTCGAGCATGGAGCACAACGCAAACTCCCAACACATGAAATTGTGAAGCGCTCAAAGTTTAGGCACATGATCATAGCCCACGGACCTATGGTGTGCGGGTTCAGGAAGAAGATTATCACCTATCGCATAGAGATGGTGATGTGGGGTATTCATGGAAGAAATCTTGGCTGTCAATTTTAGAGCAGATCCGATCGTCGATCTGGATGGGTCGTTTTCGCGATTTCGGGAATCAAGATTTTTAAAATCAAGGGGAGTGCAGACTCCCATAATGTGAAGCCCTGAAATTTTATAGGGGATAAGCACAGGGTCATGGCCCGAGGTCATGTGGAATTATGGACAAGAGTTGTGCCAAGGGCCGAAAGTGTTAGTTTTGATTGTAGAAAGAGAGCAGCAGGGCTCGAGGCATCGAGATTAATTCGACAAAGTCATGGGCACCACCTAGAGAATTCATGGATTTCAAGGCTCATCCCAATCCCAATGAAGACAGTTAATGAAAGTGGGGGATGGTGGTTGAAACCTTGTTTCATCACATAAATTGAAAGCATGAAAGGATGGTCGTGGCATCTAGTTGACAACCTAGATCTCCTCTGTAAATGGATTTTCCTGCAAATCCCATATTGTTTTAATTTCCCATCTGACAGAGGAAGACAAGTGCATCCTGACAACACAACGAGGAGACACAAATATTTGAATTTAGTGGTTCGTTCGTGTCCCTGGGGGCCGTTAGCAGTTCTAAGTATATATACTCAGTTTTTAAATTTTGTAAGGGTCAATGGTTGAGATAGGATCCTGTATTGTAAATTTTTGTGGAGGCATTGGTTCCTCTGGCTATGCATCTTTAGTTGAGACTTCTTGTTTAATGAAATTCAACTTCTTTCTATATCTCTGTAAACAAATGTGTTAAAACACTCAGAATTGGAGGATTTAGTCGAGGGTAGTTATGTTGTTGTGATGTAGGTTTGATCACTACAATATTTTCACCAGTTTTAATCAGTTTCCTATGTTATCTTTTCCCTCTTAGACTAAGTAGCTCGGAATTGGAGGATCCATTCGAGTTGTTACAATAGAATTTTGATGTAGGTTTGATCATCGTGTTCTTATAATTGTTTCGTTTAGGAATATCTTAGTTTCTGAAACTTCGGGTCCAAGAGGATCTTGTTCTTGAATATTTTATTCCTTAGGTTGCTAGAAGACCAGATGTCCATAGCAGACCCTTACATTTTCTCACCAAATCTTCCCTCTGCTCATTTTAAACTCAACTTCCTGACTGGAGTTAGATCAAGACCTCACTTGCTTATGCTTTTCCTAGTCCGTGATTCTGAGTTAAAGAGATATTCTCTTGGGTCTGCACCCATTCGACCACCTTTATTCATTCATTGTGACATATAAAACGAATGGGTATCAGGCTTACATCTACTGCAATCCAGAGGTGACTTCTGCTGCTAACATTTCTGGCGTTGTTTCCGGGGACGAAATTGAAGATTTTCCCTGGGTAGAATGACAACGTTTACTAGTTATGAAGGTGCATCAGAACTTAGTACTTCAAATATTGCAACTATGCACCTGGCGAATCCACTATTTCCACTTCACTGTTTCAGTTGTGGCTACTTTTAGCACATCTGAAAGCTGACCGAGAGGAGCTTTCTCGAGAAGGTTTTCAACAACTTCTTTCTCATCTTGAGAATTTCTCTGGGGGAATGACAATGTTAGGATCTAGACTTTGATGGTGAACAAAGAAAAAACACATTCAAATCTACGCATCATTCACCTAGCGGCTCCATGATTAAATGATTGATCGACGACTCCACTTGTTCGAAATGGAAAAAATCCTGGCTCGAAGGTTTTCTCATTTTAATTTTTTTGTTTTTCCTGGTTTTCCTAATGTTGTCCCTACTATGGATGAATGGGGTGATTATTTTCCCATATTTAGAGGGTATGTAGAGGACAACCCTGCTCAGCATCTTCGTGAGTTTCATGAACTCGTGCATCAATGGGATATACATAATGAGGATTTATTATTAAAAATGTTCATGTTCTCATTAGTAGGGGATGCTCGTGAATGGTATCATTCTTTACCCCCTGCTAGCATCTCCTCCATGAGAGAATTTCATGCAACCTTTAGTAGGCACTGTCAAAGGCATTATTCCTCTGAGTTAATCTGTCATAATTGTTGTGAGGAATATGAAGGCCATGATCAAGATGTGGTTGTTGCTTATGAAATTTGCGAGGATAAGGAGCATGAAGAGGAGGATGCTCTAGGTGAGTTGACAGAGCTGGTAGAATATCTCTCTGCAGAGGTAGAAGATTTGAAGGAAGATCATGATTGTTGCCTTTTTGAAGAAAATACAGAGGATTTTCCAGTTATTGAAGTTGTTGTTCTTGGGGGCCTTACTGATGAGGGTAGTATTCAAGATTCCATGGTGGTAGAGACATTAGTTTCTGCCCCACATAAACCTATTGTCTCAGTTTTAAAGGAACGAGCCATTGTGGAGGAGGATTCTTTTCTTTTTCTTCACGAGATTTCCCATGATGTGTTCACATTTGGGACTGAAAGGAAGGATCGGGAGATCGTTCCAATTTGGCCTATTATCCCTAGATTTGAGGATTATTTAGACGAAGACAAGCAGAGCCCCACATCACAGTTTACTGACCATAGAAGAGACCAACCTGTATATGATAGTTACAAATCAAGTTTTGAGATGGATGTGCAGGATTTCCAAGAACAGACTGTTGGGCCTTATCCTATGTTCATTAAGAAAGATTATCTTGAGGAAATCATCCCTCCTAGATCTGTTGAAGACACTAAGTATCAAGATGAAGAGCAGAGTTTTCCCATGGTTCCTGTTTATGATGATTATGAATCTGACCCTTGGGAGAGCCAAGAAGAAGAACTAGAGGAGCAACAGAAGGAGCATTTTATCTCCTGTTCATAACCTGTTAATGACAAGCCATCGCCTGAGATCAATCATCCTGTATCGACTGTTCACCCTCTTGTGCCTACCAGAGATATTCAACAATGTGTGAGCAACTATGTAGTAGATAAGGCCCTCTGTTACCAATTTTCTGGAGTTTGTCGCTTGGCCTATGAGCCTATGAAGGAATACATGGAGTTGTATTTCCTTCATGTTTTGAAGCTGCCTAGCTTTATCCTGACCTCAACATTAGGAAGAAAGATGAAGAATGTAACCATTCTGCTGTCATGGTTCCATTAACTGTTATCAATCATCGACAGAGTGAAGGAGCTTCCAGTTAGGAATTTACTTGAATGGCTATGGTGGAAGTTTTCTTTCACCTAGCACTATGTAAAATTTTATTAGTTTAGGACTATAAATAAATAAGATCCTTCGAGCATGTGTGTTTATTTTTATTTTTCTTTTCGGCCTATATTTTCAACAGTGTGTTTTGAGCTTGACTCCATAGCCCAATAGAAGGCTACTGGAACTGCAAAAGGAGATCTTAGAGCCTCGCAGGGAGGACTCTATCCCCCATGGAGCCTAATGTTAGCACTTATTCTTGCAAGGGGATGTTTTTCCTTTGAAGTTGGTCATTGGGTGACCAAATGTGAGAAAAGGGGTTTAAAAAACCCACCATATGCATTTTTATCCAAAGTCGGGGTGCAATTATGCAAAGGCACACACATACCTTGTCAGCAAAAATCCATCAAGCACAAGCTCATTCTCAGCCATCAGATCCATCAGATAAATTAGACCGATGACCATCGGGTGATCAAGATTATAGATTTGCGCAAAGTTTAGCATCAGACCAAGGTTCGAAATCGTGAGATCTGGGTCATTCATTTCAGACAGACATGTGGTGCACGATTGACATACTCTTGATTTTTAGAAAAGGGAGGTCAAGAGTTGATCACATCAGAGACTCCCAAAATGTGAAATTGTGAAAAGATTGTAGTCGTTGATCAAAGGAAAAAGATAGACTATTGGATCATCTTTTCATGATTTCGTGAGTTGTGAAAGTAAGAAGGTAGTGTCTTGAAGATTTTCGAAACGCAAAGTCGTGAAATGGTCTGAGCCATCCAACTAAGGGAGCACATGGCAACAGATAATGTGAAATCATGATTTCACATATCTAGGCTTTCCGCATGGAGCGAGGTGTGAAGCCCTGAGTGCTGAAGTCCCGATGGCCGATGTCTCGAAGTGTCGATTGTCGATATGTCGAAGTCCCAAAACCTAGGATGCATGGGAGCTATTGACTCCAGGGGATGCGTTGTAGAGGATCTAGGCCAAGGAAGAGTCTTCCTAAGAGTGTGTATGGCATGTGGTCCCACAATGAAAATTTGATCTGGTCCATCTAAAGCAGAGGGGCATGTGGCAGTAGATAATGTGAAATCACGATTTCGCATATCAGTGGTTTTAGCATGGAGCATAGCGCAAACTCCTGACATGCGAAATCGGGAAGTGCTCACAGTTTGGGCCCATGATCATAGCCTAAGACCCTATGGTGTGTGGTTCCGGGAAGAATATTAGCACCTTTCGTGTAGAGTTGGTGACGTGGGGTCTTCGGGGAAGCAATCTTGGCCATCAATTTTAGAGCAGATTCGATCGTCGATCTCGATGGGCCGTTTTCACGATTTAGGGCATCGGAATTTTTAAAATCAAGGGGAGTGCAGTCTCTCGTAATGCGAAGCCCTGAAATTTTATAGGGGATAAGCTCATGTGGAACTATGGATAAGAGTTGTGCCAAGGGATGAAAGTGCATGTTTTGATTGCAAAAGTCAAGCACCAGGCCTCGAGGCGTCGATATTAATTCAAAAAGTCATGGGCACCGGTTAGAGAATTCATGGATGTTAGGGCTCATCCTGATCCCAATGAAGATAGTTAATTAAAGTGGGGGATGGTGGTTGAAACCTCGTTTCATCACATAAATGTAAAGCATGAAAGGATGGTCGTGGCGGCTAGATGACAACCCAAAACTCCTCAGTAAATGGGTTTTCCTGCAAATCCCATACTATTTTAATTTCACATCTGATAGAGGAATACAAGTGCAGCCTGACAACATAAGGAGGAGACATAAAGCTTTGAATGCAGTGATTCGTTCGTTTCCCTGGGGGACGTTAGCAGTTCTGAGTATATATACTCAGTTTTTATATTTTGTAAGGGTCGATGGTTGAGCTAGGATCCCGTATTATAAAGTTTTGAGGAGGCATTGGTTCCTCTGGTTATGCATATATATTTGAGACTTCTTGTTTAATGAAATTCATCTTCCTTCCATATCTCCGTAAACAACTTTATTAAAGTACTCGGAATTGGAGGATCCAGTCGAGGGTAGTTATGTTGTTGTGATGTAGGTTTGATCATCGTGTTGTTATAACTGTGTCGTTTAGGCATATCTCAGTGTCTGAAAATTCGGGTCCAAGAGGATCTTATTCTTGAATCTTTTCTTCCTTAGGCTGTTGGAAGACCGAATGTCCATAGCAGACTCTTACATTTTCTCACCAAGTCTTCCCTCTGCTCATTTTAAACTCAACTACCTGACTAGAGTTAGATCAATACCTCACTTGCTTGTGCTTTTCCTGGTTTGGGATTCTGAGTTAAAGAGATATTCTCTTGGGTCTGTGGACATTTGACCATTCTTATTCATTCATCATGACATATAAAATTGATGGGTATCAGGCTTACCTATGCTGCAATCCAGAGGTGACTTATGTTGCTAACACATCATATGGACATGAAGAATGTATTTCTTCATGGTGGTCTCTCTGAGGAGATCTACATGGAGCAGCCCTGGGGATTTATGCAGGATTCATCTTTGGTCTATTGACTTAATAAGTCCCTTTATGGACTCTAGTAGGCTCCGAGGGCATGGTATGCCAAGATGGACTCCTACTTATTGTCACATAAATTTGTACATTATAAATCAGACCCGAATGTCTACATGCTCAGGACGACTAATTTACTTCTACTTTTAGTTTTGTATGTTGATGATTTGTTGATCAATGGTTGCTCGGCTTCAACGATTGTTGCAGTCAAGAGGATTCTACATGAAAGGTTTTTTATGACGGACATCGGTCCACTACACTTTTTCCTTGGACTCGATACCAATCAGGATGCATCGGGAATCAAACTATCTCAAGCCAAGTATGCACAGGATCTCCTTGAGAGATTTCACATTACAGATTGCAAGTCTGCTCCGACTCCTTTTCTATCAGGAGTCAAACTTGAGGATGGCAGGGAGACTCCATTGGTTGACAACACACTGTACAAAAAACTAGTGGGGAGCTTTTTGTATGTCACATAGTCCAGACCATACCTTTCATATGTAGTTGGCGCAGTTTTCAGGTTCATGCAGGAGCCGCATGAGCTACATTGGAAAGATGCAAAGTGTATCCTTCGATATGTTCAGGGCACCATCACCTTTGGGATTCATTATGAAACAGACTCTACATTAGATCTCATTTTGTTTACTGATTTCGACTGGGTTGGCGATAGCACTGGTGGCAAGTCAACATTTGGTTACTCACTTAGTCTTGGTTCTGGGCCTATTTGTTGGTCAAGTAAGAAGAAAGCTGCCATTGCTCTATATTCAACCGAGGTAGAGTAAAGAGGGGTAGTTAACATAACCATTTAGGCTATGTGGCTACAACATTTTCTCATTGATTTGGGCATTCGTTTTCATCGGACGATCAACATCTAGTGTGACAACCAGAGCACTCTGAAGTTTTGCAGAGATCCAGTTTAGAGGCAGCGGACGAAGAAAATTGATATCCACATGAACTACATCCAAGACTTAGTACATGAGGGGATCATTGACATATAGTTATGTCCTTCAACAGAATAGACAATAGACATCTTCACCAAGACCTTCACTGAGAAAATGTTCCATTCTCTACGAAGTCATCTTGGAGTGATGAACACAGTTGCCTAGCACCTGTAGTTCTTCTTTTTACATACATTGTACCTTGAGGGGGGGTTTTCCCCATGATTTTTTCCCTATTTCCTCATGTTATTTTAGTGTATATTTTGTATTTGGGTACCTAACATGGCCTCGTTGTCGAGACCCATTCATTATTTTCACCATAGTGATCTTTAGGGAGAGTGTTGGAGTTACTTCACACACACCTAGGATTTATTTTTCCTAAGGTTTTTCCTTGTTTATTAGTAATAATTAGTCATTATCTAGTATCCTATGTTTTAGGGGAGAATAATCCACCTAGAGAATATTCTCTTTCAGTTGACACTTTAGTTTGACTAGTTGAGTTGAGTTTAGATGTTGCATTGGTTTTGTCACCATGCAACATTGGGATCATCACCATGTTAATTTGACCTTGCCTTGGTATCATCAACAAACTGGTGCATTACCCTTGATTCCCTGAGTTAACTCCTCACTACTCTCTGTTCAGTCAATTAATTGAAGACTAGTTGACTAGTTAACTCAACTAGTTGGCAGTTCACTCCCGTAATTTCCTGAGAGACTAGACTAGGTGGCAATTCACTCTCGTAATTGTTGGTGTGTGTCCATATCACTCTAGACCACCACTATGGCACATTGGTTCTCCTCCAGTGCACACTCATTGATTTATACAGATTATATCATGTGTAAATTATTCATTATTCACAATGGTTAATGAGAATTCTTTCATTCTTTCTCTCCTTCTTCTTCTTTCTCAAATTATCTCTACAAATGTGTGTATTATTATTTATCTATATATATTATGTGCAAGTTCAACAAATTTACAACACTCATCTCCTTTGGGTATTGAAGGAGGAAGTTAGGGAGGCTAAGGTGTTTGGTTGGTTCTTGATTGTAGCAGTTCCTTAGTTGGTGTCTGAGCCTGAAATGATAGGCGTAAAATATACTCATCCTCCCCTCACAAGTGATATACTTGATGATGTGGTAGGCCACTTTTGGCCAAGGGTGGGGGAGGATTTCTCCTTTTATTACATTTTTGTCTCCTTTGGGACTCTCATTTTGGTGGAAGAACAACCTTTTAGCAGTAGTGACATCTTTGGTGTCTTCCTTGTCCCAAGGGAGGCCCATTGGTAAGATGGATATTCTATTGATGAAGGATTCATTCACTATGATCTCCAACCCTCTTACTGCAGTTATATATTCCTAACCTTGAATGTTTTGGAACTTGAGTGAAAATTATAAGGTAGCATGTATTCTTAAAATGGGTCAAGAGAGAATCAAGGAGAGAGAAATGGTTTTTTTCTGAGTAATTTCTACAGGACTATGTAATTCAAACATCACCCATGAAATTAACCATGCAGACCCACTAAGAAATTTGACCACATGGTTTTTATCAAGAAAATTTAAACAAAAATATAGGGTAACTAAAATATAGTAATAGCAATGATATTCATGAGAAACTCTTGTAAAAAAAGAATGAACAGTCAACTACTACCTTCCTATAAATAACCTTAGAGTCTTTTCTCTCTATTTGTTTATCGACTTGAACCTGTTCTTCTATATTGTGTTATTGTTCCTCTGCATTTCTAAAGACTCTATGTTTTTGGATAAACTTGAAAATTGTGGTTAATGTCTTTTACTCTTAGTTATGAGAATGATTCCTAGGTTATCTCTTATCTTATCTCCATCTCTCGAAATGGTGACTATATACTTATTACCCTTTGTTTTCCTCATATTTAAGTTCAGTTGAATAATTTTCCAGGTCATTTTTTGTGTCACTTATTTCATCATGAGTTTAAACCATGAATTATGCCCCCCTCTGACATGATGTACAAGTATGACCTTGTTCGTGTTTATAACATCCCCATCCACCAACATTCCAGGAAATGCTACCACTGTAGAACATTCACATATATATAACATGCATTTTAATCGAAAATTAAACACATAAAACAAATTTGTTGTTACCATTCAGATTCAAAACAAGATTAACAGTAAATCCACATGCAAATGAATACATGACAACATTCAAGCATCACAAGTATGCATAACATAAAAATAAGCACATAAATTATACTTATCTTTCAACTGGAATAACACCACCAACTGCGTGAAGACCTTCCACACACCTCCAAACCTTAAACCACACTGCTCATCACTCTCAGTAGTAGGTCAACCCTGAGCTGGGACTAAGGTCAACACGAAGACACACAATTTATGAGGAAGGATTCTCTCCCAGGAGCTACTTATGCCCACTGTTCATAGACTCTCATTCCCCACATGCCTGTCCCACCCCAAGAGTATACACCTTCACTGTCACACAATCCATCGACTGCTTCATCTCCCTTGCCTTGGGCTTCAACAATAGGCCGGACCAGAATTCTTAGAGATCTGTAGCAGCTACAGGATACCTTCCAAGAATTCTCACTTCCTCGGCACACTCTCTTAGCTGGAGAGAGTCTCTCACAGGCCTGAAAACCTGTTGCTTCAACCACAACCACCTCCCTCACCTAGAGAGAGTGTTGCACGGAGGCCTGAAAACCTCCCCCTTCAACCACAACCACCTCTCTCACTTGGAGAGAGTGTTGCACGCAGGCCTAACAACTTGCTTCTTCAACTTCATTCCCTCACAAGGAGGATAACAACAAGACTCAGCAAGGAACAGACGATGGAAAAAACCACACTCAAGAAAGGGACTGCATGGCTGCAACAACCCACAGTTATAGCACACATGGCATATAAATTTACGGATGCTCAGGCTTCACAAAAGACATGGTTCGGCTTCATGGGTCTGATTTTTAGATGTATGTGGCTTATGCAGAGGTCCAACGCAGAGACAAAATAGGTTCATACGGAGGATGTGTTAACTTCTTGGGAAAACATCAGAAGTCACCCTCATGGTTTTCTGGTTTCAGAGCTGTGTGAGGGTATGCAAAGATCAGTTTCCCAACAAAACAAGATAGAAAGAAGATGCCCGAATGGAGGACGAACCCCCAACATGAATTGACTCATTTGTTTTAACTTCATGCACCCAGGTTGACACCTATCTTAAATCTTCATGCACTCCACTTCTTATGCATTCCTTTTCCAGGAACTTAGGACAACACTTCGTCCATTTTCTACCTTATCCTTTTCGGAAATAATAATAAATTATTATCCCCTTTAGAGGGAAGCTCCCTAGCTTAGCCCCTAGGCCCAAACCTTCATCCCCCATTCCCTTACCCAGCGTTTTGGAAGCTTAGTCCCCCATCACTCTTTCTTCGTGGTCGGTATGGACACAACAATGTTTTTATATTAACAAAGTGCATACTTTACATGTACAAAACAAGCTCCTGGCCTTCAACACATAGGCTCTCCGGCCTACTTGCACATAAGATTACCAACTTACAATTGCTTGGCTCACCAGCCTACAAAACATGTTTACAATACATAGATATATCTAGGGTTTGTCCTTGGGTATTACAATCCCCTCTCGTTATTTTTTCACTGTCCTTAGTGCAACTTACTTACACAACATCAACAAGATTTCCAAAATATTCAAAAAGATGCAGGTATTCTACCCGCATAGTATCCTCATTCTCCCATGTCGCGTCCTCAGGACCGTACCAGGTCCACTGGACCTTTACAAGCCCTATGGCTCGATTCCGGCGCTACTTTCTTTTCCGATCCAATATGCGTACCAAGTGCACTTGCAAGATGCCTTCTTGCTCCACCTGAATCACATTCCATTCAATTACATGATTAGCATCAGGGATATATTTCTTAAGCAATGAAATATGAAACACATTATGTATAGTCATGGATGTAGGAAATGCAAGCATACATGCAATTAGTCCAATCCTTTCTAGGATTTCAAATGGCCCACAAAATCTAGCTGCCAATTTTGAGCAGTTTCCTAGTCTCACAGAACTTCTATTGGCCTTCACTTTCAATAAACATGATCACCCACTTTAAACTCTCAGTGGGTTCTGTTCTTATCAACATAACTCTTCTTCCTATCTTGGGAATCCTTCAAATTCTGTTTAATTTTTAGCATTTTCTCTTCCATTTCCCAGAGCAGCCCTGGCCCAACTATTGCTCAATCAGCTAGGTTATCCCATCTTACTGGAGTATTGCACTTTCTTCCATAAAATTCTTCAAATGGGCTCATCTTCAACGATGCTTGATACCCATTGTTTTAAGTTAATTCTACCAAGTGTAGGTAGTCTTCCCATTTAGATGGTTTGTCCATCACATACATCCTTAGCATATCTTCTATCACTTGGTTCACCCTCTTAGTTTGTCCATCAGACTCAGGATGATAAGAAGCACTGAAGTTTAGATTTGTTACAAATCCTTTGAACAACCCCTTCTAGAACTTGGAGGTAAATTTCGGGTCCCTATCAGACACAATTGTCTTGGGAATATAGTGCAATTGTTCTATTTCCCTCATAAAAATATCAACAACTTTAGTTGCCTTGTGCGTAGTCTTTAGTGGAATAAAATAGGTAACTTTCGTAAGCTTCTCCACCACCACCATGATTGAATCATGCTTCTTGCCAGTCTTGGGCAATCCTGTGATGAAATCCATTTTCACTACCTCCCACTTCCACTCAAGAATGGGTAAAGGTTGTAGCAACCCTGTTGGGTGCATATGCTCAGCTTTAATCTTCTGGCACTCCATACATCTAGCGATGTAATCTGTAATTTCTTTCTTCATACCTGGCTAAAAGTAATGGCTTTTGACTGTTTCCACTATTTTCGGATATCCAGGGTGCCCAACATAAGGCACATTATGCATTTCCTTCAAAATCATAAGTTTCAATTCCTAGACGTTAGGTACATAAATTTTGTTCTTGTACAAAAGTGTTCCGTCAGTTTCCAATTTATAATTTTCCACTTTCTGTGGCATCTTACCTTGTTGTATATTTTCTACCAATTCCTTGTACTGCAAATCTTCATTTGCAGCTTCCAAAATTTTGCTTTTAATATCAGCTTGGTACATACTAATGGTTGTAGCATACAATTCTTGCACTCTCCTGCTCAGTCCATCAACCACTTTGTTCTCTTTTCCTTTGATATGCTTGATATCAAAGTCATATTCAAAAAAGAAACAACAACCACCTACTCTGCCTAGCATTCAGGGTTGGCTAATCAAACAAATACTTCATACCATTGTGGTCTATTCTCAGTTTGAACCTCTTTCCCATGAGGTAATGCCTCCATTTCTTCAGAGCGTGAATGATAGCTGCCAACTCCAAATCATGAGTGGCATAGTTCTTTTCGTTCTCTTTCAGCTTCCTAGACTCATAAAAAATTACTAACCCATTCTGACTGAGGAGTCCTCCCAATCCTTCTTTGCATGCATCTATACACACTACAAAGTCTTCATTCGGGTCTGCAATCCTTAGGATTGGAGCACTGGTTAGCAGTTGCTTCAATCGCTGGAATCTTTTCTCACAATCTTTTGTCTAGCGAAACTTCTTCTCCTTACTTTGCAAGGAAGTGATTGGATGAGCTATCCTTGAGAATCACGCAATGAACCATATGTAATATCCATCTAGACCCATAAAGGATATGAATTATGTCATATTATTAGGATCTGACCATTCTCTGATGGCTTCTATCTTCTCAGGATCCACAACTATCCCATCTTTTGAAATTATATGCCCCAAACAATGGGTTTGTTTTTGATAAAATGAACACTTTCTCAATTTGGAATAACTATGGTGCTCTCTTAACACTTGCAACACCATCTTCATATGTTTTTCATGCTCTTCCTCTAACTTGGAATACATCAAGATTTCATCAAAAAATACTATCACAAGCTTGTCCAGATAGTCCCTGAATACACCATTCATTAAACACATAAAAACAACAGATGCATTTGACAACCCAAATGGCACCACTGTGAATTCATAGTGACCATACCTTGTTCTGAAGGAGGTATTATGGATGTCTTCATCCTTTATTCTTACCTGGTGATATCCTGATCTAAGATCTATTTTAGAAAATATCTTAGCATCCTTCAACTAGTCAAAGATATCATCAATCCGCGACAAAGGATACTTGTTCTTAACAGTCACTTTGTTTAACTGTCTAAAATCGATGCACAATCTCAATGTCCCATCCTTCTTCTTCACGAACATGACCAGGGCACCCAAAGGTGACACACTTGGGCATATATACCCCTTCTTCAACAACTCTTCAAGCTGCAACTGCAGTTCTTTCAACTTTGGCATACTCATTCTGTAAGGAGATTTCGACACTGGAGTTGCTCCAGGCATCAAGTTTACAAAGAAGTCAATATATCTTTTTGGGGGTATTCCTGGTACCTCCTAGAATATATCCTCAAAATCATTTAATATCACATGGTCTTTGATCTTTGAGACCTCATCCTTATATTCTTCCTCCACATGGGCTACAAATAATTGACAGCCTTTCCTACAACACTTCTTCAACTGCATTGTTGATATTTCTCTGACATCAACTGCTCTAGGAATTCCTTGGACTATCCTTTGATTCCCTTCCTCATCTAGACAAGTGAATGCCTTGTTATGAAAATATAAGATGGCATGGTTTTGGTCCAACCAGTCCATACCAATTAGGAAATCATAAGAACCTAAAGGTAAGATATTCAGGTCTGCCTTAGTACTTAGTCCATTCATGTCCACTGGACATGACTTAACCAACTCTTTAACCTTTCTCTTGGTTCCTGTAGCCATCTTCACTAACCAATATTTTCCATGCTTTCTTCTTGGTAAATGCAAACTTTCCACCATTCTAGGATCTACATAACTATGACTAGCTCCTGAGTCTATTAAAATAGTAAAGGCATGGTTGTTGATCATACCTTCTACTTCAATCATGTGTGATTGATATTATGCTTTCTTGTTGTCCAGGGCTACGTAGATTCTTGGTATTCTACTGCCCATGTCCTCCACTATTTCAGCCTGCTGAACATTGTGGACAACTCTCACTTTGTCGTTTCTGTGGGGGCAATCTCTATACCTATGGTTTCCTTTACAACCCCAATATTCCATAGGTGGTTGTCTTGGCATTTGCCCACCCACTTTAGCCTTCCTGGGCTCTCTAACAGATGGTTGCCATTGAGGATTGTTTCTAAAAAAGGGTGGCTTAGATCCCTTCTTCCTTTGATCCATCTTGAAATTCTTCTTGTCTTCTCGAGCCTTCTAAAAAGTAGGCTTTTCATTTTTCTCCTCATACAAGCATTTTTCTCTCCTTATAGTTTCTTCCTTATTCTTAGGGTCATCATACTAGATCTTGTCATCGATGGAAGGTGGTAGTCCACTTAGATACCTTTGAATTCTGACAGTCTCTCCTTTGATGAACGAAACATACTTCGACAACTCCAAGAACCTTCGTTTGTATTCATCAATGGACATGCCGCCCATCTTGAGTTCAAAGAACTCTTTCATATTTATGTCATAGTATTTTTTTATTCAAGTATTTCTTTCCAAAATACTTCTTGAATTCTTTCCAAGTAACATCTTTCTCTCTAATGTGTTGCACCTGCACAAGTTGATCCCACCACATGGATGCCTTTCCTTTCAATTGATACATTGCAATTCTTCCTTTTGCATGAGAGGAATAATTTTGTAGTTGGAAATATTTCCTCATGCCAAGAAACCATGTTTCAACATCTTCCTCCTTCTTGTGTTCTCCATAAAACGTATGAGGATTAATCTTGTTCATTTCTCCCTTTAGTTCATCCACTCCAGATCTCTTATTTTTTCTAGTAGGATATGGGCTTGAACTACTGCATGCTTCCTTATTGGAATGTTTCGAGGAGTGATGATGATGCCTGCTAATTATTCTCGATCTTATTTTATTCTCAAAGGGTCCACGACTCCCTATTTTTATTGAACCACCCTCCTTATCCAACTTATTTTCGATCCTTTCCAGGCTTTGCATCAACTTTAGGTTGAATTCACCTAGTTGTTCCTTAGATTTCATAATATTCCTACTATCTTCTCGATGAGTTTGGGCATCTTTCTCCAATCTTTCAATGATTTTCATCATACGCCCTTCCTTATCTATCTCTTCTCCATGTCGATTGGAGTTCAAGCCTTCTACTCCCAAATGGACATCCATCCCTTTAGCTTCGTCTTTGAGTTGGAAGAATTTTGTGCCTCCTCCATTCCTCTACACTTAGTGTCAATTTGCTTCGGTCCTGACCATCATTGAACTCTGCAAACACAACGTGCTGACAACCGTAATTTTCCAAGCCATCATTCCTTAACAAATCCCACAAAATTCATAAACCAAATCCGATTACAAAAAACGTTCAGATTTCATGAATTTTTTCGAGATCTGCTTGGATCTATGATAATTTTAGGGCTTAGACCTTTTCTTTTAGCCCCAACCCCTGTGACCACAGGCTATGACCAATCTCTATAACAATGGGCTCTTAATAAGGACTTTGGGTTCTGAAGTCTTCATAGTACATCGCCACAAAATCTTGTAGTTATGAATTAACGAACTCGCAAAGTAGGTTGGATCAATGGTCCACATCTACCCAACATCCAACAACTGACACTCACTGTGGAAATTTTGTCATTGAAGCTTTGGGACTTCATAGCTTTGAGACTTTTGGACTTTGGATCTTCAAAACTTCGGGTTCTGGAATCTTTCACGCTTGCTTCCTTCCAATCTCGCAACTTATGAACTTCTGAATTCTCTATCCTTCGAGCCCACATAGTACAGTTGTCACCAACTAAGGCAATGGAACATGGTACACCTAGGAAGGTCCATGTCACCCAGGCGACAACATTCGTCCCCACCACATCTACACTTTCACTTTGAAACTTCGGGTTTCGGGAGTTTGTGCATCAACACATTCCCCTTCTCCCGATTGTCGTAGTTATAAACTCTCCTTGGATAATCGACGGTCCTTATCTTTCCCTCCACCAATGGTCAAGATCCACTTCATGATTTCTTTCTTCGAAGGCCTTCACCTCTCCTCACTTCTAGTCTTCCGATTTCACGAATTCTGAAGGGTTCTCACGACTAACCCATGCGCGACTTCACAAGATCTAACGGTCAGGATCTCCCCTCAGATCTAGGGTTTAGATATCTTCTAGGACCTTGGAGCTTCAAACTTCAGAGGTTTTTTCCTTAGCTCACCCCACTTCTCCCAATTTCCAAAATTTGAAGGCTTCTAGGATAACCCTCCTGCAACTTCTCCAGATTTGACGGTCGTAAAAGGGTTTCCCTTCCTTTTGAACCAATACTATGACCCACATTACTCTGCAATCCAATACCACTTCTATCATGGTTTTACGACACTACTACTCCTCCTGAGCTTCGTAACACAGCCAAGGTAACTTCTTGGCACTCAGGAAGGTTCTAAGGTCCGAAATTAGTCCTTCCAAACACAATTCCCACCTGAAACCTCGGTCCAAATACCACTTATCTGGCCCATCTAGGTTCAGCGTTGAACCTTGGATCTAATACGAATTTGTAACATCCACAGCCACCAACAGGCCGGGAAATGCTACCACTCCAGAACATTCACACACACACACACACACACACACAGATATACATATGTGTGTGTGTGTGTGTGTGTGTATAACATGCATTTTAATTGAAAATTAAACACATAACATAGAGTTGTTGTTACCATTCAGATCGAAAACAAGATTAACAGTAAATCCACATGCAACGGAATACATGATAACATTCAAGCATCATAGGTATGCATAACATAAAATTAAGCACATAAATTATACTTATCTTTCAACTGGAATAACACCACCAACTGCGTACAGACCTTCCACAAACCTCCCATCCTTATACCACACTTCTCGTTACTCTCAGCAGTGGGTCACCCCCGAGCTGGGACTAAGCTCCATCGGGAAAGGGAATCCTAGGCTAGGAAACGTCAATAGGAAAACACACAATTTATGAGGAAGGATTTTATCCTAGGAGCCACTTATTCCCACTATTCACAGACTCTCATTCCCCACATGCTTGTCCCACCCTAAGAGTATACACCTTCACTGTCACACAGTCCATCAGCTGCTTCACCTCCCTTGCCTTGGGCTTCAGCAACAGGCCAAACCAGAATTCTCAGAGCTCTGTAGCAGCTACATGACCCCTTCTAGGAGTTCTCACTTCCTCAGCACACTCTCTCCCCTAGAGAGAGTCGCTCATAAGCCTGACAACCTGTCTCTTCAACCATAACCACCTCCATCACCTAGAGAAAGTGTTGCACGTAGGCCTAACAACCTACCTCTTCAACCATAATCAGCTCCCTCACATAAAGAGAGTGTTGCACACAGGCCTGACAACCTGCTTCATCAACTTTGTTCTCGCACAAGGAGGACAACACCAAGACTTAGCAAGGAACAAATGATGGAGACAACCACACTCAGCCAAGGGACAGCATGGTCGCAACAACCCATAGTTTTAACACACATGACATAGACATTTACGGGATGGTCATGCTTCACATAAGACATGGGTCGACTTCACGGGTTTGATTTTCAGAGGTGCATGGCTTATGCATAGGTCCAACGCAAAGACAAAATGGGTTCAGATAGAGGATGCATCGGCTTCTCTGGAAAACATCACAAGTCAGTCTCACCGTTTTCTGGTTTCATAGCTATGTGAGGGTATGCAGAGATCAGTTTCCCAACAAACTAGGATAGACAGTGGATTCCCAAATGGAGGACAAACCCCCAACATGAATTGACTCATATGTTTTAACTGCATGTGCCTAGGTCGACACCTGACTTCTTAGAGCTACATGCACTCCACTTATTATACGTTCCTTTTCCAAGAACTTAGGACAACACTTCGTCAATTTTCTACCTTAGCCTTTTAGGAAATAATAAAAAATTATTATCCCCTTTAGAGGTAATCCCCCTAGATTAGCCCCTAGGCCCAAACCTTCAGCCCCCTTTCCCTTACCCAGCCTTGTGGAAACTTAGTCCCCCATCACTCTTTATTCGTGGTCGGTCTACACGTAGCAATTTTTTTATATTAACAAAGTGCATAATTTACATGTACAAAACAGGTTCTTGGCCTTCAACACCTAGGCTCTCTGGCCTACTTTCACATAAGATTACCATCTTACAATTGCTTGGCTCACCAACCTACAAAACATGTTTACAATACATATATATATAACTGGGGCTTGTCCTTGGGGTATTGCAATGTCACCTTTTCATTGATTTAAATATTGACCATGAGTTATAGTTATGGATTTTGAATGTTTTTATGTTGCAAAATTAAAAGTAGAGAGAGAAGGAATTCGTAGTAATACCTTAGGTTTACCTTTAAGATCTTTTTCTTTGTTGATAATCATGTTGTATGTGTTGAATGTTGATTAAAGTGTTTGTAGAGGGTGCTATAATTACTCTACATGAACAAAGTATCCTATAGGAATGAGGAAGTGATAAATTTCCATTTTTTCTTTGTTGCAAGATGACTTTGATGACTTTTGTAATTGTAGAATTTCTTAGAGCTTCATAAAATCCCTTGTTGTAGTTTTTCCTGTGGGATTCTTGCAAGCAATCCAAAAGATGAGATCATGTAGATTCTATTGTAGAGATGAGATATCATTGATATGGCTGTGAAAAATTTATTATGTGATGAAAACTTAACTTTTCATTCATTGAATATGACCAGGTAAAAATTTATGTTTTCTTATAGATTATCTTGTAGGTCATTTTTTACTTGGGAATGAGGACAAAAAATGCAAGTTGGGAAAATGGGAAATATAAACTAATGAAGGGAATAAATGATATTTTTATTTTTTACCCTATGTATGATAGTATGGAAAGCGTTATTATGAAAATGATGATTGAATATATATAAACTTTTTGAAATTATTACTTCTGTTTTATTGTTGTACGTGATTGTATGAATTCATTATTGTTAATACTTTTCTTTTTCTATCTATTCTTGTTGATATGGGGTGTCTTGGTACCTGCAAAAAAAAGGCATTATTATATCGTTCATTGTTTCCTTTTTCTTCAATACAGGGGTGCCATTGTTGGTTTTCACCAGTGTCCTACCTCATCAAGCCTCTAAGAGGTTTTCCTAATGAGGAATTTATTTATTTCTCAGTTCTAAGACCGCCTACATGGATTTTTTCAATCAAAGACATGTCCTAAATGCATCGGTGATGTTTTCATATAAGTATTTTCTTCATATTTTATTTTATTCTATTTTTTCATTTTTCTATTACTATATTACTCATTATTTGGATGGATTGAGAGCATGTTTGTTGTCAATCACATCTAATTTTTTTTATTTCACTATGACTGTGAATTCTTCTCTTGTCAAAGGTTTAATGTACATTTTGAGCCTAAATACATTCACTAAAAAGGGAATTCCTTATTTATATATGGTTCTGATTTGAAATGAACCATTATCATGACACTTTTCAATTATGTATGGCCCTATCCACCTGGTCATCATTTTTCCTTTAAATTATTTGAATCTTGAATTAAGAAAAAGGGCCCAATCTCCTTTGAATTTTCCATGATTGTTTTTATTGTCATTCCAAACATTCCTTTGTAGATACACTACTTTAGTGTTGAATAGTGATTGCATCATGTACTCATCTAAGGCATTCAATTGATTCAATCTCTCTTGTTGTGATAATGGGATATCCATGTCTAATTCAGATGTTGTTCTATAAGTAAGGAATTCAAACTCAATAGGGAGCATGGATTTCTTACCATAGATTAAGTCAAAGTGTGTAAGCCCTATGGTAGTATTCCATGTGATATTGTATGTTGATATTGCTTCTTTGAGTTTCTTTAACTAGTTATTCTTGTTCATTCTTACTATCTTGTGAGGGTATTTTCTATGGAGTATTTGATGTTGTTGCATAATTTTCTCAATGAGCCTTGATGTAAACTAATCTCCTTGGTATATGACTATCTTTGTGGGATATCGAAATCTTGAAAATATGCTTTCTTGAAGGAATTCATCCACTCTTTTCTTTGTAGCATCCTTCATTCCCTTCACTTCACCCCAATTGGTCAAATATTCAGTACATACTAGTATGTACTGCTTCTATATTAAAGGTGGATCAATTGGCCCTATGAAGTCCATACCCTACCTTTCAAAGGGGTGCATTTATATCTAGGGATGAAAGGGAATTTCATTTCTATTGGTAAGATTCCCCACAGTGAGAGGTATACTATTGAGCATATTTGTGTAATGTTGGACAATAGTATCCATCATGGAAGATCTTGTAGGTTGTCCTATTTGTTTCATAGTGTCCTCCACATGGTTTGTCATGGAAATAATTGATGATATCATGTACTTCACCTTCTCTTATACATATTCTTAGAACCGGGTCTAGCCCAAGCTTGAACAAATATCCTACCACTCAAGTATATGTTGTATTCTTTCTAACAATTTTGCATCTTTCCCGGTAGAAAAAATGTGGAGGAAACCTCCCTTTGAAAAATAGTTGGCTATGTCAAGAGGCCAAGGGGTTTGTGTTGATATTGAAAAGATGTCTTTGTCTAGAAAATGTCCATCTATCATGCCTTGTTTTATAGGAATTGTTGATCTAGATAAGAAATATGAAACGACGTTATGATTTCCAGGCTTGTCAAGAATGGTTAGATCAAATTGTTGCAATAAAAAAATCCACCTTATTATTCTACCATTAATGTCAGGTTTATTTATTAATTATCTGATGGCAACATGATAAATGTGTACAAAAACTTTATACCATGTAACATAGTGTCTAAACTTGTTAAGAGAATGAACTACTACTAGGAATTATTTTCCAATGACAATGTAGTTTAGCTCTACACCTGACAGGCTATTTCTTATAAAATAGAATGCATAAGGCTTATTACCCTGATTCTGTCCCAAGACTACTCCTATTGATTTTTTTGAGGCATCAATATGGACATGGAAAGGAAGAGTCCAATTAGGACCCTGTAGAACAGGAGTTGTTGTGAGTCTTTCCTTAATGATTTCAAATGCTTCTTGACATTGTAAAGTCCAACAGTAGTGTACATATTTGGAGAGAAAGGTAAATAAAGGAGAGGCTATTATATAGAAGTCCTTGATGAATCTTCTATAGTAAATTGCAAGTCCAAGAAAACTTCTAACATCTTTTGGTTTCAAAGGGGTAAGTCGTATTGTGATGATTTGTATTTTATTTTTATTTACTTCAATCCTTCTAGAGGAAAAATGTTGTTCTAGCACAATTCTCTCATTCATAATCATATTTCACTTGTCATGTATAAGAGAGAGGTTCATTTATTCACACCATTGGATAATTTTATCTAGGTTATATAGTGTTTCATCAAATGAGTTTCCATAAGGATTGAACTCATCCATATAGATATCCATTTTGTCATGGATAAGTTACGAGAATATGCTAAGTGTGGCTCTTTAAAATGTGGTTGGGGCATTACATAGGCCAAATGGGAGGACTTTATAAGAAAAGGTTCCCTAGGGATAGGTAAAGGTTGTCTTTTCTTGGTCTTCAGGACTAGTCTAAATTTGGTTATATCCATTGAATCTATATAGGAATGAGAAATATTCCTTTACAGCTAAGACATCTAAAACTTGGTCAGTGAAGGGTAGAGGGAAATGATATTTTCTTGTAGCTTTATTTAGTTCCATATAATTCACACATATCCTCCATTTATCATTATTTTTAGGAACAAAAACCAAGGGGGATACCCACTCACTATCTGAGATTTGATAAATGAAACCAACATCTAATAGTTTTTGCAATTCTTGTTTGAGAATGTCTTTCAATGTAGGGTTCATTCTTATTTGAGGCTGCCTAATAGGTTTGAAGTATTCCTTGATTTAAATATGATGAGTACATATGGAAGGCAGGATTCCTTTCATATCCTTTTAATCCATGCAAAGGATGTAATATTTCTTTTCAACATAGCTAGTCATTTATGTTCTTATTCATCAATAAGTTTTGTGTTGATTTTTACTTTTTTTGAAGGGATGATTTCTATAGTCTTGATAGTGTAATTTTTAGTTTAATCTGTGAATAGTTATTCCCATAGCTATTTTTTCTTATCAACATAATTTTTAGATCCAATTTCATCATTTATGCCTTCTATTCTCACATCAACAGGGTATTGGTTTTTCAGGAAATTTGAAATGAACAAGTATTCATCAATTTTTCTACTAGCCAAGGTTGTATTAATCATGTATATATTATAGGAAATAGTCTAGACCAAGTATTTTTATTCTTTTTCCACCCATATTGGAACATTTTATGTCATTAATGGTTGGGAAGGGGGATAAAGGAAAAGTTGTTGTTGGGACTTCCCGTTAGTGATGGTCATGTTGCCTATGCTACAACTGATATATGCATCTATTGTGGTCAGCCAAGGTCTTCCCAAGATAAGAGGATACCCATTGAATTTATATTTGGTTTGGAGGACCAATAGTTCAGTGGGATACTCCCAAGAACCAATAGAGAGCAATATGTCTTCCAACATCCCCTCAAGCTTTACTGTCGATCTATGTACAAGTTGGAGCATAGTGGGGGTGTCTCTTAGGGATTTTTTGAAGGTTTAATATCAACATGGTATCTGTTGTCATAATATTTATAGAAACCCCTAAATATATGAGAGTATTTTGGATCAATATTTTGTTAATGTGAAAATTTACTAAAGGGATTCCTGGATCCAAGTACTTAGGAACAATTATCCTTCCAAGCATGAGGTCGACTAATTGTCCTATAAAATTGATTGTAGGGTTGTCCCTTCTCTTTATTGTTAGGAATCAAATATAAAAATAGCATAAGAACTTTAGAATAAGTACTCAACACCTTTACAAAGAGAGAAATTCAGATAATAACCCTCATTGAGGGGCAAACCTCCTTATACATCATATGAATTCACAAATACAATATTATTCCAAATGAAGAGGTCTCCTTGGTATATATTGGAGACTAGGAGGTACAATTACGACTAATGGACCCGAAACGACATAAATAAAATAAGAATATTAATGTAATATGGCCCAATTAAGGGGTATTGTGTCACTATTAAGGGATTAAAATTCCCCTCTCCTTCAGACAAGTGTTGTCTGCAACACTTGAGTAATTCTGGATTCTTATATATAAAAGACTCATCTTCCCAAGTGGATTATTCACTTGGTAGTTTCTTCCACTTAATGAGATACTATGAAATGGATATATTTCTCAGTTAGTGAATTCTTGTGTCAATGATAGCTTCAGGCTCCAATATGATTTTTCCTTCCTCATCAAGTTCGGGAAATATGGTTTGAACTGGGATCTTGTCACCTATAACATTATTTAAACATTAAACATGGAAAATTGGGTGTACTCACAAAGATGTAGGCAACTCCAATCTGCATGCCATAGTACAAATATTTTGCAACACCTTATAAGGTCCATAGTACTTTGGTGGTAATTATTATCCTTCTTATATTTCTTGAGGGACATATGTTTTTATGGTTGTAATATTAAAAATACCCATTCCCCTACTTTAAAAATTCTTTCACTACGATGTTGATCTTCTTGTTGTTTAATGTGATTTTGTGCCATGGTCATGTTGTCCTTTAAGAGTTGGAGAACTTGTTGTTGATGCTCGATGAGATATTCCACTGCTTGAACCTTAGATTTTTCTTTTAGAGAAGAAGTGATGGATGTTGGGTGATATCCATAGAGTGCCATAAATGGTGTCATTTTTGTTGCAGTATAAAAAGAAGTGTTATATGAACATTCTTCTAAGGGTAACCACTTGAACCATTGGGTTTGTTTATCAGAGACAAAGAAACGAAGTTATCCTTCCATAAATTTGTTCACTATCTCAGTTTGTCCATCAGATTGAGGATGATAAGAGGAGCTATGAGCCAATTGAGTAGCCAAACAAGAAAATGATTCTGTCCAAAAATGTCCTGTGAAGATGAGATCTATGTCACTTACAATAATGTTTGGGCTTCCATGTAGCTTTTGAAATGTCTCCATGAATGCAGCGAAAATTGTACCAGATTTGAAAGGATGAGAGAGTGCACAAAAGTGTGCGTACTTGGTCAAACTATCAAAAATCACCACGATGACACTCTTTCCTTTAGACCTTGGTAACCTTGTGATTAAATCCAAGGAAACCTCCTCCCAGCGCTGACTTGGGATGGCTAATGGTTGTAAAATACCTAGGGTATTGATTTTTTACACCTTATTTTGTTGGAAAACCAAACATTCTACCACAAAACTTTGAACATTAGTTTTAACTCCATCCCAAAAAAATTCCTTGTTGACCCTGTGATAGGTTTTCAAAAATTTTGAATTCCCTCTTACCAGAGAGGTGTGCAATTCCAAGAGTACCTTTCATTTGAGTTGGGAGTTCTTACATAAGTATAAGCAATCTTTGTACCATAGTGAATCATTTTTCCATGTAAATGTATCTGATGCACTGGAATCCTACTGCAACCTTTGAATGAGAGTCCCCACTTTTCGTCATTCGTCCATTCATCCATTGATTTTGTTATCCAATCAGGTTGGATGATCAAGATAGCACAAAAAAAAGCCTCAACATCCTCATCCTTTCTTGAGAGTTCATCTGCCACATCATTTTTCTTCCCTTTTTTGTATATGATTTAAAAATCATAACCCAACATCTTGGTCACCCATTTTTGTTGTTCTTTTGAAGACAACATTTGTTCCAAGAAGTATTTAAGACTGTCATGATCCATTTTGACCTTGAAGTGAAAACCTATTAGGTAAGGAAGCAATTGCTTCAATGCATGTAGTATTTCCATCATTTCCTTCTCATAAATCATTTTTTGTAACTCCTTTCCCTTGAGTGACCAACTTTCAAGGGAAAGGGGCCTTCCTTCTTGCATTAGAAAAACACCAATGCCATTTCATGAGGCATCACATTCCACAATAAAGGTTTTTGTGAAGTCTAGTGTGGTCAAGACAAGACCTTTGCAAATCGTCTCTTTAAGTTGTTCAAAATATTGAGTTTCCTATGCAGTCCATGAAAATGCATCCTTCTTAGTTACTGTCGTTAAAGGTGCTTCTATTCTTCCATAGTTCTAAACAAACTTGTGGTAGTAACCTGTCAAACCCAAAAATCCTCTAATATTATTCAATGTTTTGGGAATCGTCTAGTCCAACATGGCCTTAATCTTGTTAGGGTCTACCTTGACACCTTCATGAGATGCAATATGACCCAAATACTCTACCCCCTTCCCCCCAAAGAAACATTTGGATGGTTTGAAATATAGTTTTTTCTCCTTTAGTAGTTGTAGCGCCCTTTTGACATGTTGAACACGATCCTCCCAAGACTTGTTATAGATTAGTATATAATCAAACAATACTAACACAAATTTTCAAAGGAAGGGATTGAAAATAGAATTCATCAACCCTTGGAATATGGAAGGTGCATTCGTCAGGCCAAAAGGCATGAACAAAAATTCATAATGGCCTTCATGAGTTTGAAATGTTGTTTTTGGGATATCTTCTTCCTTCATTCTAATTTGATGATATCATGAATGGAGATCCAACTTTGTGAAGTAGATTGCTCCATGTAGCTCATATAAAAATTCATCAATGATGAGAATGAGAAACTTGTATTTAATGGTGATCTTGTTGATCTCTCTATAATCTGGACACATACGCCATGATCCATCTTTCTTGAGTACCATTACCACTAGTGTAGAGTAAGAACTTTGTCTAGGTTTAATAATGCCAGCCTCTAACATTTCTTCAATCATACACCCAATTTCACTCTTCTAGGCATAAGGGTATCTGTAAGGCCTGATGTTAGGAGGAACAATCCCAAGAATTAGTTGACTAACATGATCATGATCATGAGTGGATGAAAGACCTCTGGGAATATCTTCAAATACTTTGGAATGCTTATCAGTGATCCCTTGGAGATCTAGGGGAATATATGGCTTAGATGTTTGAACGTCTAGTGAGCATAGTTGTACAATTACACCCTGATGCCCATTTTTTAATAATTTTTTCATGCCATTAGAGCTTACCATATTACTGAGTTTCCCTGTGATACCGCTTAACTCAATCTCCTTTCCTTCCAATGAAAAGTTCATGAAAAGTTCTTGAAAATTAAAATCCATTGTTCTGAATGATTGTAACCATTGGACTCCTAGTGCGACATAAACACCACCCATGGGTATAACAATCATTGGAATATTCATTACATATTCCCCCATAGTAATATTGATCTTATGGAATTTTCCTAAGCAATTGATAGTTCCTCCATTTTCAATCATTACTTGAAACTCTAGCGTTGGATATATAAAGCAATTAAGAGCTTTGGCTAATTTATAGTGAATGAAATTATGAGTACTACCAGAATCAATTAGGAATATTACATTTTTTATTTTTGATATATCCTTCGATATTGAGGGTTTGAGGAGTGCTAATTCTAGCCAATGCATTACATGATATGGTGGGAGCCAACTCTTCAAAAGAAATCTCTTCTACATTTTCATCTTGATATGGTTCTTGTTCTTCTTCATCTTCACAATATATGTAGAATAATTTATTATCACCACATTTATGTTCCTTACTTTACTTACTGTCACAATTAAAGCATAAACCTTTTTCTTTTCTTTCCTCATATTGTTGAGGTGGAAACCTATAACGCACTCGACCCCTGAGTGACTTTCCTAGGGATGGGGCCTCAAAATTTCATTCTCCTTAAGTGATCAAATCCTTCATTCGGGGTTTCTACCACAGTATGCTCATACAAAGATTCCTAACCACGGTATCCATGCTCAAACCCGAGCTCAGAACCGACGGATATACCTTTCCGATGTTCTTCGAGCATTCATTGGTTGGGGTGCCACGTGGTGCCCACGTGGATCCACATCACACGTGTTATTTCCAAGTTCTTTCCTTCATGGTGGAAGACCATCCACCACCCGATCCCATGGCTGGACTTACTCTCTTTCTCCTATATCATTTGTGGAGGAATTTTACGCTCCAGCACTTCACGCCTCTTTACTATCTACACACGAGACCACCCAAATTTCTGAAATTACGAAGTCCTGTAATCTCACCACGTGGCTCCATCCTATGGTTCGTTCTGTCTCTCTATCAAAATAAATCCCAAACCCTCCAAAGTCCCAAATTCCTAGACTTTCAGAGTCCTGGTCACTTAACCAACCACATTGGCTAGGTGGACACATATCAAGAACTAACACGTAGGAGGGGTCAGGGTGACACGTTTTACATTCGAATGGGCCTATAGGGTACGTGATACACACAAATCCGGGTGACACGTGGAATGTCAATTTGGGGTCCACATCACCTTGGGTGGTGTCACTACAGCTCGTCACCCCGGACTGACAGGCCTCTACATTCCTCAGATCTCAGGGTCGAGATCCGGTCATGTATACTTATAGATCTACGAATCTGGTTAACTTGGGGATTAAGTGCTTAGGATTGTTTCTATGCATCTCCTATTACCTCCCAAAGAGACCTATCTATGAATTAAAGGGGCTAGCGCCAAACATCCCCAATATATCGACAATTGGGAAAGGATCCAAAGGATTCCTCGATCTAGGGTTCTAGGTCCTTCGCGGGTCCGACCTTCAGGGTTTCGGATCCTAGTCTAGTTGGTTAGATAGGTCCACCTAACCGCTTGGGGAACTGCCTAACGCTGAACAACCTTATAGGAAACCAAGTCTCTCGGTTACCTTCGGCCAATATAAGGCTGGTGAGGTCAGTCATACTCCGAAGTACTGAACTTATAGAGCTCCGAAGCCAAGGGGACATAGCTTCCTTAGGATTAGCCTAAGGTTCCTAGGTGTTGGTCATATGGGTCCTCTCAAACGAATCTCATCCACTCATCTTCCAAACGAAGAGATCTCCCCTTTTCAAGGCTTTGACTTCGTTATCCTTCCTGAGATTTACCATGAAATGGTTAAGGACTTGGGTTTGGAATTCTGGTCGCATGACAAGGAGTCTAAAAGAGATATCCTCATCAGATAGATAGGTTCAGGTCGACACAATATCTCCTATCTTGATCGTCTTACAAGATTTTTCCCCAGGAAGCCTCAGGAGATAAGTTGGGCATACAGACTGTTATTCGGAAGTGTAAGTTCACAAAGATATGAAGGAATACACATCTCATAACCATTCCACACAGAATCCATTTATAAATACACATATGTGTGAATCCAATCATTCATCCATTGATCAGGGGATCAAATTTTGCTCAAAAATTCAAAGTGCTCAGAATCGCTTCAAATCAAACGAGAGCATAGACCTCATTGTTGCGAACCCAACGCAACTCATTTGGGTTCAAACGGATGTTGGGAGAGAGATATATCGCGTTCTGTTCAAAATGGCAAACAGACAAAAAAGGGATGCTGACTGTATAGTCTGTATAGTCCGTATGGATGATGACGTGGTAGGCCGTACGGATGACATGGAAGGCCATATGCTGACATGGTAGACAATTATTGGGCAGTTGGCATGTGACGTGGTTTGTTGGCAGCGAATGGGATGGTGACATGTGGCCCAATCAAAGGCTTCCATGTGTCACCTGTTTGTTGGTTAAAATCTTTTCACTCAGCAAGAGTCGACCCTGTGACCTCCGGGGTAAGGTAAAGCTTTGGGACAGGCCACCCAACCGGTGCGCCCACACAAGTTCCTTGTTCTATATATGCAAAGCATTGTATTTAACATTGTTTAAATGTATGTTGGGGCATGGACCGGTTCGGGGCTCAGCCCCAGTCCGTGGTCATATGTTGAATTGTATGCGACCGGAGCCACGATAGTTAGACCCACCGTAACTATGTTATAACTGTTTAAATAATGCACAGTTTGGTATGCCATGTGACCAACATATATATATGTGCATGGGTTTAATGTTACAGTTATCAATGGTTTTAAAAACTTCAGCCATGTTGTATAGCGTGTGGTCATGTGACAACCATGTGCCCACGGGCCTTGGTAGTTAGGACCGGCACGTAACTATTTGACAGTTTGGATCGGTTGTGTGGTTGCGCCCGGTGCCAATTTTTTACGCTTTAAATTGCATGTGGGCTAGGTTGAGCCAAAGGAGGTGCATTTTGTAGATGCAAAGACAACAAGCTTGAAGGGGAGACTTCCAGGAAGCCTATCTACTTCATTTTTTGGCCAAACGAGGTGTCGAAAAAGTCCAACTATGTGTTTTTTGATGTTCTGAAGCTATTGGAGCAGCCTATTTGGAATTTTGAGCATTGTAAAGCACATTTTGAGCACTTTGAGCAAATAATACAAATGATCCATTGGAAGATGGACCAGGAGATGTAGCCGAAGAGAGGGGTGAACTCCTTTATCATTTGTTGTGTTATGTGTTTTCTGTTCATTGATTATGCTGCTGTCTATATGCATCTTGAATGAGTAAATCCTAATAAAGTTGTGTTGCAAAGTTGATCCATTTGCTTTTAACACATAAATTTAACTTGCAAATATTTTCAAGAATACAAGTCTTCTTCATTTTTTTAGATCAAGTTGGTATCAGAGCATAGGTTTTCGAAGACTTGATTATTTGCAAGTGTTTTGTTTTCTGATGCTCACAAGTTTGAAACTCACAAGAGGACAAGGTCAACTTGTAGAGCCAAGTTCTCATCCTTCAAGGAGAAAATATATACCATCACCGCAAGTTTCAAGGAGGCATTCACCAAGTATGGCTCATGAAGAGAGTCATGAACATGTTCCTGCAGAAGATGAAGATCTCAGAAAAGCTGTCATGGAAATGAGA
>ML785493.1:727039-754900 GCA_009831015.1 Picea engelmannii | reverse complement strand
CTCAGTCCCCCATCACTCTTTCATCGTGGTCGGTCTACACTGGCGGTATGTACATTTTATTAATTGACCTGCATACATACAAGTATATCACAGGCTTCTGGCCTTCAACACTTAGGCTCTCCTGGCCTAACAAAACTCATAAGCCTACAGCTTATTCAAAACTTGGCTCACCATCCTATAGAACATATTTACAATTCTTTTGCATATAACATGATCTGTAACGGGGCTCGGCTTTGGGGACACTACACAACCATAGGCTTAGTCACTCCTAACGTATTTAAGAATAGCCACCCCCAAGCTAGACCATGATTCTCTGTGATAAAATCCTTTCTTCTGGCTCAGTGACAGTAGGGATGGAGGTCACTCTCCTCCTCCTGTAGGATATTGGCAATGGTTTACATGATACTGAGCAAGGAGGACCAGCCTCATTTATCATCTCGTATCATAACTCCGCTAGTCATCTCCCTGCAACTAGAACACTTATTTTTCAGTTCTTCCTTGAACCCGAGAGCTTTACCTCTCGTCTCTACACTCTTCGTAGGTCTTCCTCTTCCCACCACACCTTGATTTATTTCCTCCTTCAACAATGTTGTGTGTGGATCAAATTCTCAGCCCATTGTCTGGTCTAGAAGCCTTACAGATGAGTTCTCTGCCCCATCCCCTCATTAAATCTTGAGGAGGTCTTCCCACCTACTAGCTTGAATGTAATTCATTTCTAGGTTAGAGGATTGTTCTGGTCCTGAGAAATTAAATCCAGTAAGGTACTGGTTTGGTGAAGGTTAACGCAACCATTACTGGTCCCCTTCAACATTTATTTTCATAACATTCGTGGTCTTTCTTAGTACACCCCCCTTCCATAAATCATGCAACACTTATCCATTTTCTAGTAAATAACATAATTTACATTCATTGACCTTTTATACAAAGGTCTATCGAATCAAACATTCACACATATTGAGTTTTCCATAGTCGCTTGGCCATTATAGTCATATTTACAAACTGGGGGAAACAGGGTGTTACAATTCCCTCCCCCTTAAAGGAACATCGTCCTCGATGTTCTATATGTCAACATGCTTTGTAGATACAGAAGTTAACAAAAATGGATATGCCTATCTCATGGCATCCTCCATTTCCCATGTAGCCTCATCTGGGCCAAAGTGTTTCCACTGCACCTTGACCTGTGCAATGGTTTGTTTCCTGAGTGGGGTTTCCTTACTGTCTAGTATGCATTGAGGTTCTAGTAATAATTCTCTCTCCAGCTCCACCTGGATCACAAACCAGTCAATTATATGATTAGAATCATGTACATATTTATTCAATAATGAAACATGGAAAACATTATGTGCCTTTATTGTGGGAGGGAGTTATAGCCTATAGACTACAGGTCCCACTCTATCTAAGACCTCAAAGGGTCCATAATACTAAGGTACCAGATTGGCACAAGCTCCCATTCTCAGGGAACTCTTCCTGGGCCTAACTCTGAGATAGATATGGTCTCCTGTCTTGAACTCTTTGGGATTTATCTTTCTTTTGGTGTAACGTTTTTGTCTATACTGAGCAATTTTCATATTTTTATTTATTTAAATCCCTTGTTGTTCCATTTCTTTCAACATGTCAAATCCAATCATATTTCTATCCAATAGATTACTCCAAATGACTAGAGTCTTGCATTGTCTACCATAGAGGGCTTCTAAAGGGCTCATATTTAGTGATTCTTGATAACCGTTGTTGCAGGAAAATTCTACCAGTGGTAGGTAGTCTTCCCACTTCTTAGGTTGATGCATTACATGCATTCTTAGAATGTCTTCTAATATTTGGTTTACTATTTTTTTCTTCCTATGAGTTTTGGCGTGATAGGTTGTTCTAAACAACAATTTAGTCTCAAAACCATCCATCAAGGATTTCCAAAAGCTTGAAGTGAATTTTGTGTCTCTGTCAGACACAATCTCCCTAGGCATGTCATGCAGTCTGAATATCTCCTTCATGAAGATGTTGGCAATATTTATTTCCTTGCAAGTCGATCTGATAGGAACGAAGTGAGAAAACTTGCTCAACTTTTCCACCACTACCATGATGGAATCATTCTGTCTATCCGATTTTGGTAATCCGATGATGAGATCCATGGAGATGGTCTCCCATTTCCATTCCAGAATTGGTAGAGGTTGAAAAAACCCTGCTCGTTGTCATTTTTCTTCCTTAACATGTTGGAATTCTACACATTTAGATAAATATTCATGTATGTCTTTTTTCAATCCAGGCCAATAGAATTGTTTTCTAGTGGTCGTAATCATTTTTTGATAACCTGGATGACTAGTGTATGGTCTATTGTGAAATTCATCCATTATGAACCTCTTCAATTCGTCACAACTTGGGATATACAATCTGTTTATGTAAGTCAAAATACCTTTGTCCAACATCTGATAGCCTTCATACTTTAGCCTTGTGGGCTCTTGCTTTAGGTTTGATGTCACGGTCTTGAAGAATGCATATGTTTCTTGTGCATTCCTAACTCTTTCACTTACATACATTTCACATGTTCTCACCACTTCTAGGTGAATCATTTTTATACTTCTTCTAAGGGCATAAACCACCCTATTTTCCTTTCCTTTGATGTGTTTGATTTTAAAATAAAACTCACTAAGGAGAGCCATCCACCTAGCTTGTCTAACATTGAGTTTTGGTTGATCAAACAGGTGCCTCAATCCACATTGGTATGTCATAAGTATAAATATCCTACCCAAGAGGTAATCCCTCCACATTTTTAAAGCATGCACTATGGCAACCAAATCTAGATCACGAGTCAAATAATTGATTTCATGATGATTCAATTTTTTGGATTTGTAGCAAACTACACGTCCTTCTTGCATGAGGAATCCTCCAAGTCCTTCCTTGCAGGAATCTGTGCATACGAGGAATTCAATATCAAGGTCTGCAATATTCATCATGGGTTCATGGGTCAGAAGTTATTTCAGTTCCTGAAATCTTTCTTCACATTCTAATGTCCAAGTGAATTTAACCCCCTTTTTCTGAAGGGAAATGATTGGGCAACCAATCTTGGAAAATCCTTTTATAAACCTTCTATAATATACTTCTAAGCCCATAAAGGATATGATATCAGATACATCCTTTGAGGTAGACCATTCCATAATAGATTTGATCTTGCCAGGGTCTACTGCCACTCCTTTAGAAATAACATGGCCTAAGTAATGGACTTGCTTCTGGAAAAAGTCACACTTGCTAAACTTAGTGTAGAGATGATGCTCTCTTAGTACTTGAAGTAAAATTCTAAGATGTTCTTCATACTCCTCTCTGTTCTTGGAGAAGATTAGGATATATTAGATGAAAACCAATACAAATATGTCTAGGAATTTTCTGAGTATATTATTCATCAGGCACATAAAAGTGGTAGGGGCATTGGTTAATACAAATGGAACCACCACAAATTCATGATCATATCTTGTCCTGAAGGTTGTTTTGTGGATGTTTTCATCCTTGATTCAAACTTGATGATATCTATACCTTAAGTCAATCTTTGAGAAAATGGAAGCACCCCCTAATTGGTCGAACAAGTCATTGATTCTTGGTAAGGGGTACTTGTTCTTTATGGTCGTATTATTGAGTTGTCTATAATCTATGCACGGTCGGAGTGTGTCATCTTTCTTCTTCACAAACAAGACTAGTGCTCCACATAGAGACACATTGGGCTGGATGTAGCCTTTATCCATCATTTCCTTTAGATGTAGCTTGATCTCAACTAGCTCGGGTGTACTCATCCTATAGGGTGTCCTAGACACTGACACTTCTTATGGTGCAAGATCTATGGAGAAGTCAATGTCTCTTCTCAGAGGTATACCCGATACCTCTTCTAGAAACACATCTCTATACTCCCTTAATAGGGGGTGGTCCTCTAGGTTTGATCTATCATCCTCAATACATTCCAACACCTTTATTTCATATAGAGGATATTTGTCTCACTGAGATAGGCTTCTGAATCCCTTGGAGGGTTATCTTTCTCCCTTATTCATTTACACATTATAAGGTTTTTATGGTAACAGTCTAACTTATTTTTATATCGAGCTAGCCAGTCCATACCAATCAAAAGGTCATAAGATCCTAGGGGAAGTATGCTAAGGGTATCTTGAGTGGGAAATCCATCCATAGTGAATTGGCAATCTAGTATGACCTATGCTACTTTTCTTTTGGTGCCAGTGGCCAGTTGTACTAACCATGGCTTACAATTCCTAACTGGTTGTAGTTTACACTTATCAACAGTCTGAGGGGCCACATCACTCAAATTAGAACCAGGGTGAATTAAAATATAAATTAGATGGTTGGCGATCATACCTTCCATATCCACCACTGAAGCTTGGTGGTCGGCTTGTTTATTATCCATGGCTGCATGAATCTGTGGCATACCCCTAGCCACATCATTGACGGTGATAAATTATTGGATTTTGTAAACTATCTTATTGTTTTGTTGTCTGTGTGGACATTCCCTTAGTAGATTTTCTTCTCCAGAACCCCTAAATTTTGAGGGTTCCTTCTTTGGGTTATCCGTCTTTCTTGGGGTTTCTCCAAAAGGTTTATTTCCACTCTGGGAGGGGAAAAATTGTTGATATACACTTATAGTAGGAAGTATTATCCTAGACTACTTTCTATAGTTCTTAAATATTGAGGACTTAGACATTTTGTTATTGAATCTTGAACCACTCTTCTTCTTCCAATCCTCGCGAGGTTCTTTCTGACTCCCGAATTGTTCATAACAACACATTGCCTTCTAGATAGTGTCTTCTAAGGTCTTTGGCTCGTCAAACTCAATCCTATTCTGGTAGGTCCGAGGTAACCCACTAATAAATCATTTCACTTTCACCTTTTCATCCTTTATGTAGGGTACATACCTCAACAACTCAAGGAATTTATTGACATATTCCTCTATGATGAGTTGTCCCAGCTTGAGATCATAGAACTCTTTAGTATTCTCATCAAAGTATTTTTATGATAGATACTTCTTCTTGAAGTGTTTCTCAAATTGTTTCCATGATGAGTCTTCTTCATGACATCCTTTCACATTCTTAAGGTATTCCCACCAAATGTAAGCTTTTCCATTCATGTTGAAGATGGATATTTGAGCCTTCAAGTTTTCAGAGTAATCATGGACTCTGAAGTACTTCTTTAAACCAAGCAGCCATGCTTCTGCCACTTCCTCTTTTTTAATATCACCATCAAAAGAGGGCGGTTTGTCTTTCTTGAATTCTTCAAGGTCATGATCTTTGGAATTCTTTCACTTCTTTCCTCTCCTTTAAGAATGTGAGCTAGTTTTTCTAATAGAAGATCCCTCGGTGTTTCCCGTTTCCTCTCGAGAGGAATCTCCCGATGAGTGTCCCTTGCCTCCAGGATGGGCCTTCCTTGAGGTACTTCTTCTGGTGTGGCCACTTATGGGACCACGTTTTCGTATCTCAGGTGGACATTGACTTCTCTTCATATGTCTTCGGTCCACATGACTTGTTGTAGGCCCATGCTGCAGCTACCTCTGTATGTCGAATAGACTCTATAGCAAGATTGCATTAATTTCTTTTTGTTTTTCTTTCTCTTTTATCAATATCACATTGTTGGCCTTGCAACTCTGTAATTCATCCATGAGACTCCTTACAGTTTCAGCCAGATCTGAAGGGGTCTCCACCACCCTCCTCTCATCAAATTATTTGTATTTATTGTGGGATCCATCCCCCACTTCATGGTGTGTCACCATCCTTTATGCTTGTAGTTTCTCGCAATTTATTGACTGCTTGAGTGTTTTCAAAACACTTGTTGTTAGATAATAGTTTATTAGTTTACGAACAACACACAGTTCACATTTCTTAAATGCACACACATAGAAGAAGGTTTCATTCTTTTCTTCAGTAAAATTTTAACCAAACTCTTTAGGGAAGAGGTAAGGTAGGGCGTCACCCTTAAATTTATTTAAATATAGTTTTTACACAACTCGCCCATGAGCCCAAGAAGAGAAAGTGTTGTAACCATGCTCTGATACCAATTTGTAACTCACCCGACCCTTGAGTGACTTTCCTAGGGATGGGGCATCAAAATTTTGTTTTCCTTAAGTGACCAAATCCTTCATTTGGGGTTTCTACCACAGTCTTCTCATCTAGATTTTTCTAACCATGGTCTCCATGATCAAACTTGAGCTCGGAACCGATGGATATACATTTCCGATGTCCTTCGGGTGTTCATTGGTTGGGGTGCCACATGGAGCCCGCGTGGATCCACCTTACAACTGTTATTTCCAAGTTCCTTCCTCCATGGTGGAAGACCATGCACCGCCCAATCCCATGGCTGGACTTACTCTCTTTCTCCTATATCAGGTGAGGAGGAATTCAATGCGACGATGCTTCACGCCTCTTTACTATCTATGCATGAGATCACATGGAGTTACGAAATTTTGAAGTCCCATAAGCTCACCATGTGGCTCTAGCCTCCGGGTTGTTTGGTCTCCCTATCATACTACATCCTAGACCCTCTGGAGTCCCAAAGTATTGGACTTCGAGAGTCCCGGTCACTTCACCAACCATGTTGGATAGGCGAACACATATCAGGAACTAACACATAGGATGGGTCAGGGTGACACGTGTTACGTTCCAATGGGCCTATAGGGTACGTGATACACATGAATCCAGGTGATATGTGGCATGTCAAGATGGTGTACACATCACCCTGGGTGGCATCACTGCACCTCGTGACCCTGCACTAAGAGGCCTCAACATTCCTCATATCTCACAGTCGAGATTCGGTCACGTAGACTTATAGGTCTACGACATTGATTACCTCGGGGATTTAGTGTTCGGGAGTGTTGATATGAAAACTCCTCTTACCTTATGAAGAGACGAATCTATGAATTAAATGGTCTAGTGCCATGCATCCCCGATATGTTGACGACTGGGAAAGGATCTGAAGGATCCCTCGATCTAGGGTTCTGTGTCATTCATGGCTCTAACCTGGGGGGTTTCAGATCCTGGTATAGTTGGTTAGGCAGGTCCACCTAAATACCTAGGGAACTGCCTAATGATGGTAAAACTTATGGGAAACAGAGTCTTCTGGTTAGCTTCAGACAATTTAAGGCTAGTGAGGTCGGTCATACTCCAAAGTCCCAGACTTCCGGAGCTCCGAAGCCAAGGGGACATAACTTCCTTAGGCTTAGCCTAAGGTTACTAGGTATTAGTCATATGGGTCCTCTCAAACAGATATCATCCACTCACCTTCCAAACAAAGAGATATCCCCTTTTCAAAGATTCGACTTCACTATCTGTTAGGTTATGAAAAAGGTATAAATATCTTCCTTTTTCCCACATTTCATGATATTGTCTTGATTGACTTTTCGGTTATTTAGGAGTAGATAGAATAGAAAATGGATAATATACTCTTTAGCGTCACTGTTGAAGATAGATTACATAGATCCTAAAATATGATTGGAATTGTCTGGTTTTATTATAGGATTGGTTAAATATTGTCAAACCCAAGATAGCAAAGGAAATCTTGAGGATGCATAATCTATTGGAGGTTGAGGACTGTATGGCGCAAGGCAGTTTTGAAGATGATTGAGTTCCTTATATTGTAACTTTATAATAGTAAAGAAATCCGGAGGATCTCTCGATCCTCAGGATAGCTTAATTTACCCAGATTGTTGTAATATATAAGGGGTAAATAGATCTTGAAAATATATAGAAGAATTACATCCAAGAACTCAGAACTTAGAATTGCTATGCGTTAGTAGTTTTTGTAAAGTGTTGTACCAACTATGAAATCAATAAAAATTTTGAGCGGTTTTACCATTTCTATATACTGAATTTCAAATAGCAGTGCTTCTAAGGAACAAGGGCCCGGTCTGAAGGAGATACTGTTCGACCCGTAATTGTATCAGTTCAATTTCTGTTTTGTGATTCAATTCTCTTTTACATAAGTTAAATGAATGCGTAAGTGTGTTGATGATTTTATGTCATTTGCAAGAGATAGATATTTCCTTAAGCATTAGATGATTGTTGTTCCAATTCCTATTACTGAGATTTGATGCGTGATAGTTCCTCATAAGTTCACACTAGTTGTTCCTTTTATTTAGTTTACATTTGTTATTCCTTTCACTTAGTTTACATTTGTTTACATTTGTTGTTCCTTTCTGTTAGAATATAGTTGTTGTTCCTTTCAATAGAAGTACTATTGTTGTCTCTTTTTTATTAGATTACAATATTTGTTTCTTTCCATAGATAGAGTAATTCATTTTTTTCCTTTCCAGCAATTTGATTCATAATAATAGTCATTTCTGGAAGTCTTTATTTAGATTCAATTATTGCTCTTAAAATGAATTCAATAGATTAATTAGTTCCTTTCCATTGCACATATTTAGATTTCAATTCCTAGAATCTTTAATGAATGTTTGAGGAACTTGATTGTTGATAAACTCAGATTTTCTTTAAGTACACGAATTTATCCTCTACAAGCTATCTGCATAGACTTTTCCGATATTCTTTGAGATAAAAGATGAATCCTCGGGTTGATAAATTAATGTTATACTAAGGTTGTTTTTAGACATCTTTAGACCCCAACGTTTTGGTTCCATTGCGGGGGAAGAATGTCAAAGGTAGCATAGATTGTGCCTCTGGAGGACGAGGTATTGAAGACAGAATGTAAGAACCTACGCAGGAAATAAGTAAGATGCTTATGCCAACGCCTACCTCCAGCTGACGTAGTAAGAGGTTGCATAGGTGTTTTTATTTCTTGATTTTCTTTCTTTTTGTGTGTGAAGTGTGTATGACTAAGAAGAAAGATCTTGAAAAACCAAAACCCCCACCAAAAATTACCAAAGCCCAAGGCTTGGTGCTCCCTAGAAGAAGCACTTTCATAGACGACATCATTCGAAAAGAAGAATCTCAAGCTTCGGTTGGACCTAGAAAAGAATCTACCTGAATCTCTCAGGTGGCAGTTTCACCAACTGCAGCCCATGCTAAGATTCATAGCAAACTTGAAGGGAGTGAGAAAAGATTTCAGAGCACAGATCTTCCAACCCTCAACCCTTTAGAAGAGGGAAACTCTTGTAATCTAGAAGAAGGAGAAGGGGAAACCTGTGGGATAGCTAAGATAGACCCACCACTTGATCCTAAATCTCCTGTGAAAGAAGAAGGCATACCCGAAATCCGAGATAGAGGGAGTGCAATCAAATCCCCTAGAGGATCAGATAACCAACCAATCCAAATAAAATATCTGGATCAAGAAATCCCTGAATATTTTTGGCATTATTTCGATCAAATGGCACTACCAAATCCACAATGTCCCCAGACTTCCACTTTGGAATATCCGATAGTTGATCCAATCACCAATGCCCCCATGAAGGTAATTCCCCTACAAAACCTGCCAACCTTTCATGGATTAATTTCAGAAGACCTGAATGCATTCTTATTTGAATTTAATGTCCTATGTAGAGGGTATGATTACACCTCTGAACCCCAAAAATTAAAATTGTTCCCCTCCACTTTGAAAGGAGCAACTCTACGCTGGTTTATGGGATTAGGGGGAGGAACTATAAACTCATGGGATGAGATGAAACAAGCCTTCTTGACAAAATATTGGGATTATTGTAGAACCAGAGACTTAAAAGATGAAGTCTTTCAAATGACTGCAAAAGAAAATGAATCATTAGAAGAATATGTCGAGAGATTTCAATATAATTTACAAAGATAACCCTATGGCACGTTACCAGGTGAAGTACTTAAGGCAACTCTGATTAAGGGTATCAAATATGAATGGGTAGAAACGTTGAATTTAATGGGGAAGGGTGAAATTTATCAAGAAACGTATGATGACATCGTCCTATTATGCATCAGGTACTCAAGAGGAAGTTCACGGACCAGATCAGGGATGTGTATCCCCCTCACCAGAAATAGCAATATTACCAATGGGGGTGTTACGCGAGATGAAGTTGGTAATCTCTTAGAAAACTTCAAAACAGATATTCTGAGCACTATGACTACACAATTGGATGTATTGCAGGCCAAACAGAAAAAAAGAAGAAGCAGAACAAACGTTGGCCATATTTTTCCACAGGTGCAGAAGAAAACATGGTCCAAGGGATTGCCCTTTGGACGTGGTCCATTTTTGCGCTATCTGCGCCAAGTATCATGACATGGAACAATGCCCATCACTTCCTAGACTGAAAGTTGTCTTTAGAGAAGAAGAAGAAGAAACAAAGTTGTTATGTTTGATGGCTCAACGTCGTCAATGGCAGAGTCGACCTCCAAATACATTGCAAGTCCCTTACTCTTTCTTCTCTGGATAGTATAATCAACAACAAGCTCCTAGTATCACATGGCAGGGTCAGTCGTTTACTAATTAGAACTGGAAGCCCCAACAATACCCACCTGCAAATCCCACTTGGCAAAACCAGCTCGCTGCAAATCCTGCCTGACAGAATCAACCAACTGCAATTTCCACTTGGCCTAACTCACAATATCCCACCTCATCTTGGAAAAACTCAAATAACAACATCTACCCTTCATAGTGGCCCAACATGACCAACCAAAACCCAAATTGGAATTAGAATTGGCAGCGCCCCATGGGGATGGCCCCTCAAATTCAGCCTATGTTACAAGAACCACTCCAATTGCCCCAAAATCCGCAATCCCAATTGTGCCCTCAACTACCATCCCAGCCTCACCCAAATCCAAATAACAGACCGACTTAGCTCATCCATATTATGGAGAATGGGGAAGGAGAGAACAACTTGGTAGGGTGCAATGAACTACGGTTGAGATCGGGGTGAATAATCTCTCCTGAAGAAAATAACGTCTTTCAAGAGCAGGAGAATTAAAAACAACCAACAATAACACCTTCGACTATGGTAATAGCAGAAGAAACCGAGCAGGGGGGAAACACAGTCGAATCACAAGATCCTGATAAGGATGCAATGCCCTCCCCTCCGTTCCCCGAAAGATTGATGATAGTAGAACCGGTTGTATATCCCAACTTCGACATTGTAGGGGAACTCAATAATTTATATATCAAGATTCCACTCCTGCAAGCTCTGCAGGACATCTCAATCTATGCAAAAACGATCAAGGAGCTATGTGGGAAAAGCCCATCAGAAAAATTAAATCCATCATCAACAGTCTGCGTGGTAGGAGCCTTGTCTAATCTAATTTTAGGTAGACAATAACCGGTCAAATATGAATATCCATGGAATCCCATAGTGACAGTTCAGATACAGGGCTGCTCTTTTCCAAATACCCTAGTTGATTTGGGAGTGGCCATCAACATCCTGACTATGGAAACCTGCAATACCCTAGGTTTTAACTCCTTTAAACCCACTACAATAATGCTGCAGTTGGCAGATCGATCGATAGTTTGACCAGTTGGCACATTACATGATATATCCATCTCCATCGACTCCTGGGAATATCCAGCGGACTTCCTCATCATCAACCCAAGAAGTGGACTTGAAGGGCATCCATTGATATTGGGGAGGCCATGGCTTGCAACAACAAATGCATACATAGGATGTCGAGCAGATAATATGACAATCACTATAGGGGGTATCACGAAGAATATCACTGCATATCCCCCTTCTAAGCCAAGTCCAACTTTCGTATATCCACAATTGCCACCATCGCGATACCCAGAGAAGGATTTATGAGCCCCTCTTACGCAGGAAGAAGCCCTCAGACTTAAAAACTAGCTAGAGGATGACATAATCAGTGGGTTTATCAATAGTCCAGACACCATGAGAAACCCAACCTGCTAGATGCTCCAAGCTGTTCTAGAGTGTGAAGCACAAGGAGACCTACTGGAAGATTTAATGGAACAACAAATTCCAACTACATCTGTTCATAACAACAAACCCATTGAGATTGCACCAGGGAGGTCTCTAAACATCAATGCCAATTTAGATGAACAACAACAACAAAAGATAATTCAAGTCCTCTCCAAATACCAGCAAGCTTTTGCATGGGAATATTCTGATATGAAAGGTATTCATCCACAACTCTACACACACCACATTTATGTTGAAAGCAATGCTCAACCTATCTAATAGCCATAGAGAAGATTGAATCCTTACCTTAGGGATCTTGTTAAAGAAGAATTACAAGATTTGTTGGACTTAAATTTTATATATCCTATCTCAGATAGTCGGTGGGTTTCCCCATTAGTGATCGTCCCAATAAAAAATGGGAAATGGTGAATCTGTGTTGACTACAGAGAACTTAACAAATCCACTCAAAAAGATCACTTCCCTTTGCCTTTCATAGATTAGGTCCTGGATACTTTGGCAGGAAAGAAATTATTTTCTTTCCTAGATGGTTTTAGTGGGTACAATCAGATTCAGATTGCCCCAGAAGATCAAGATAAAACTACATTCACATGTCCCTGGGGAACTTTTGCATACATAGTATTACCCTTTGGACTTTGTAACTCTCCAACCATTTTTCAAAGGGTCGTTCTGAGTATATTCATCAATCTGATTAGCGAAGGACTTGAAGTCTATATGGACGATTTCACTCCTTATGGTGACGACTTCGATCAAGCACTGAATAACCTGGAGAAAATACTAGAACGGTGGATTATGACCAGGTTATGTTTAAGCCACGAAAAATGTCACATGATGATGATAGAAGGTGTGGTGCTAGGGCATTACATCTCTACAGATGGAATTAGATTAGATCCAACAAAAATAGAGGTAATCCTTAATCTACCTACACCACACACACAAAATGAGGTACGTAGTTTCCTTGGCACTCCAGGATAATATCATAGATTTATGGAACATTTTGCAAGAACCGATGTACCTTTACATGATTTGACTGGTAATGTAGAGTTTCAATGGTTTGACAAGTGTGGTGTGGCATTCACAGGACTAAATAAGTTGATCTCGACAACACCGGTGTTGAGGGGGGGAAATTGGAAAATACCATTTCACATCTCCACCGATGCATCAGATATTTCCATAGGCATTGTCCTCGGACAAGTGGAGGACAAGAAACCCTATGCCATTTATTTTATTAGCAAGAATCTTAATTCAGCTGAACTTAATTATACAGTAATAGAGAAAGAGTTTTTAGTTGTTATACATGCCATGAATAAATTTCGTCATTATATAACAGGCTATCTGGTCATTTTGTATACTGATCATTCTGCTATTAGATATCTAGCTAATAAACCAATTACTAATGGATGGTTCAATCGATGGTTGTTACTATTGCAGGAATTTGATATCACAATCAAAGATCGACCCGGGAGAGAAAATCTTGTCGCAGACTTCCTATCCCGCATACCCAAAACAAATGACTCCTTAACAGTCGAAGATCGATTTCCATATGAGCATCTGTTTTTCGTTACTACAAATCCACCTTGGTACGCTAATGTGGCAAATTTCCTGGCAACGGGAAGATTACCGGCACATCTTTCATCAAGGGAAAGAAAACTAATCGTCCAGCGTAGTGCACTATTCGCCTGGATCAACGAGTATTTCTTCCATATAGGAGCTAATCTCCAGATACGAAGATGTGTACGAGATGAAGAAATCTACGACATACTAAAGGTTGGACATGATGAGCCCTGTTGTGGGCATTTTCTAGATCGCAGGACTGGACACAAAAATTTTCAGATGGGATATTATTGGCCCTCAATATTTAGAGACGCGAAGAAATCTGTCCAGTCCTGCAATAGTTGTCAACGGATGGGAAAACCAGGTCAGGCTAATGAAATTCCTTTGAAAGCACAAGTAGTTGCAGAACCATTTGAGAGATGGGCACTAGAATTCATTGGCCTCTTCAATCCGAAGTCAAATTAGAAGGCCTATATTCTAGTCGCAATGAACTACATGACTAAATGGGTAGAGGCAGAAGCCTTACCAAATGCAACAGAAGAAGTAGTCATCAAATTTATTTTCAAATTATTCATACACCATGGACTACCAAGAGAGGTAATTAGTGATGGGGGGTCACAATTTACAACTCATAAAATCACCACCACCCTGGATAATTATCATATTAAACACATAATTACTTCTTTGTACCATCCACAAGCAAATGGGCAAGTGGAAAGCACCAATAAAGTCCTGGAGGCAATCCTGAAAAAGACTGTCTCTACAAACAGACAGAATTGGGCTTCTGAACTCCCAAATGTCTTATGGGCTTACCACACAACATGGCATAATACCACTGGCTACTCTCCTTATCATTTAGTCTATGGAAAAGAACCCATATTTCCAATCGAGTTTGAAATCAAGACTCTAAGGATGGCCTAGGAAATCAGATTGGATCTTACAAAAGCACATAAACAATGCCTTCAAAAAATCAATGAATTGGATGAAGCATGCCTATTTGTTGTAGAATGCACAACCATTATTCAGCAATAGAGAATGACCTGGCCCAACAAGCATATCAAGAAAAAATCACTTAAAAAAGGTGATTGGGCGCTCCTCTATGATTCCAAATTTCAGGATTTTCTGGGAAAATTACAGACACGGTGGTTAGGACCATACGAAATCAATGAAGTACATGATAATGGCACAGTCATGTTAAGCACCATCGACGGGTCCGGATCTCCATTTCGGGACAATGGACACCAGCCATGACTCTATCATCAGCTGCCCTCAAAATAATCTTTCTACCAAGAGGTAAGTAAGGACCCTACCGTTGAAATTTTGGCTAGCAGGGAAGGTAATCCAGCCACCCCAACTCCATAAATGTTGAATTCTATTGAGACTGTACATACTGTATATAATGTTGTTTTCTGTAGATTTTATTTAGTTTTATTATTATTATTTTTGACAGTCATTCGAGAAAGTCAGAAGGATAACTGTAATGAACTCAATTAGCACTCTTTTTTGTTCTGAACTCCTGCTTCATCTCATCACCCAAACCCAGTCTTTCGCAGAGAAATGAATGTGCCATGATTCAATAGCAGCAATTGTGCAACTATAAAGAAATTCATAACATTAACAAACCATCCAATACTTAATTTTGAAATAAATCAACTCATAAATGAATTTAGTTGATGACTAATCAACCTTAGATTCAAGCAAAACACATTTCCAGGTTTCTAAAAAATTACCTATTCACATGGTTAAAAACCTAACAATTGTTGTTCCTTTGAACGAAACAATTGTTGTTCCTTTTGCGTGCCTATTGTTCCTTTCAATGGGACAATTGTCATTCCTTTTTGTGCGCTTGTTGTTCTTTTAAATGAAACAATTCATGTTCCTTTTGCGTGATTGTTGTTCCTTTGAATGGAGCAATTGTTTTTCCTTTTTCGCACTTGCTATTCTTTTTGCACACTTGTTGTTCATTTGAATGGAACAATTGTTGTTCTTTTTTGTGAGCCTGTTGTTCCTTTGAATGGAACAATTCTTGTTCCTTTTTCGCACCCACTGTTTATTTTGCACACCTGTTGTTCATTTTCTCGTTCCTTCCCTACATTGCTGATAAAACACTAAACCATTCCTTTAGGGTACAACTTTCACCAAATAATTTCACCAACATTATTTCTAATGATCTGTCATTATTTTGTGGACTATCTCCCATACCTTATCAAATTGTTTTTTGGATCACTTTCTTCAAAATATCTTAAACCTTGTTCATAACCTGTAACCACCATAATTCGTTTCTTTTCCCTTATACATAAAAATACACTTAAATGATATCTCACCTTTATAATTAATAAGGAGTCTGTGACACACTTTTACTTGGCATCCTTACACTTCTTTACGCCATCCCTTACTCTTAAGGAGTAGATGAGCCTCCTTCATACACTTAAAAAAAAAAAAAAATCAATAAAATTTCTTTCTTTTCCCACAAAGAATAGGGGGTCTCATCACTAGCCAACCTACCATGATCATTGGATACTAACCTAAGTGACATTCCCACTATGGCTACCACACCAAGGTAATGGCCTTCGACATTTTCTTTTGTCAAAGGACAAGAGGTCTCATCACGAGCTGACTTGTTCACTTAAGTTACACTCTAGTGAGTGGCATTATCATCATCTGGATACCAAACCAGGATAATTGTCTTTTTTCGGGAAAAACTTAAATAAATTTTAAAAATAAAATAAAATAAATAAATAAATAAAAATAAAATCAAATAAAAATTTTCAAAAAGAATAGGGGGTCTCATCACGAGCCAACCTACCACGATCATAGGATAATAACCTAAGTGACATTCCCACTATGGCTACCACACCAGGGCAATGGCCTTTGACATTTTCTAGTCAAAGGACAAGGGGTCTCATCACAAGTCGGCTTGTTCACCTAAGTTACAATATAGTGAGTGGCATTATCACCATCTAGCTACGAAACCAGGATAATGGTCTTTTTCGAAAAGACTATTCAAGTAATTATCAAGGATATAGGCTCATCTAAGGGTTAAAAGGCGACCCCGTCGAGGCTATGGACGCCTGCTGGCAACAATGGCTCTGACTGTGGTATGGAAGTTTACCTTAAATGCCAAGTTTTTGGGTGTCTCTAGATTTCCTTCACTCAATAATGAGGCTATCATTTCGGTTCTATTCAATAAAATGGAAAAGTAACAACATTATGATATGTGGGATATTATTTAAATGAACATATTTAATTTATTCGGTGTATGTATCCTTAAAGCATTCTTTTGAGTATAGGTATATTTGAATTCCACAAAAGAGGACTAACGTTTAATGATTACCATTAAAATATGATGTTTGAAAATAAATCATTGATCCCCATTGGCAGCGGAAGTACAATCATTACTTCTCACCATCAATACCTACACTCATTACTTTCTCCTACGCTGATGGTCGAGGTCGACCTTTATATTAATGAGGGGAGTGGACGCTTGACACGCTTCTCAATAAAGATAGTAATGATTGTAATAAATACCGACATTTGTAAACACTTGTTGTCTCTGATATTTGTTATTTTCAGTAATTTTTCCTCCGAGCTCGTCTTACCAAGTCTGCTACCAGGAACAATGACTGTCAACATTTTCTCACAAAATGGGTTGCAGAGGTGTGCGCAGGGAGCCAACATTACTATAGGTTACAGAGCAAGCAAGAGACATCCTACATCGGCTGGGGTGGACAGATTACTTCAACCGTCTGGAAGGATATGACATGAATGTCACGCTTGAATTCTTTCAGAATCTATAGGGAGAAATCTCTATAGTGTGAGGCATACAAATCTCAGTCACCTCGGAAATCTTAGCATAGGTCACAGGCCTCCCTAACACGGGAATTCATGGACAGGAAGATACACAACACTGAAGGAAGTTGTGGAAACTTTCACAGACCCTGAGGAAGAATTGGATAAGAAGGGAAAGAGACTTAATCCCAGTACCCTCAGAGAACTATAGAAGGAACTGGCAAGGATAATTCAACGGTACATCACCTGTGATGGACAATATGACATAATTTGACCTCACCACCTCAAATTGTTGGCATATTTAAAACAATGGTTAGTACTTAATCTACCTTTATTTAGGAATGCCATATTACATGAGGTTGCCTTAAGAACACAAAAATCCAAGGACCATGTTACTGTTATCAGTCACCACATATTAGTTAAACTGATAACAAATAAATCACTAATTCAAACTCAATTGACCTGGGATAACCTGATTAAGGCCAATAGACCTCCACAACTGGAGCAACCTGAATTATGCCATGAAGAACCACCACAGGAAATTCAATATAGACAAGCAAAGGAGAATACTTCCCAAAGAGAAATCCCATGTCCTCAAACCAAAGCTGAGGCAAACCCTGCCCAAATCACAGAGGCCCAAACCTCACAAACATAGGCATTAATAAAAAAGAGGAAGAGAGCAACAACTACCCCTAAAACCATCATTCAGACAAGAAGAAGAAGAAGACAAATTCAGGAAACAACTGAAGCATTTCAAGGTACAAAAAAACATCCTGAAGAACTTCAGAATTCTACAAAACAGTCTCCACGGGAGAATGTTCAAGAAATTGGGCAAGCAGAACAGACCTCACAAAGGAATGATCAGGAAAACGTCCAACCGGCATTAGAGCATCTGGCATAACAATTTTTGAAGAGCTATGAGGTATAAATAGCCTAGGTTTTAGGAAGCTTGGGAACCTCAATTGACAGAGGCACAAATAATCCAGAAAAATGCCCAGAATAAGCCTCCTCGAGAAAAACCAGCTGAAGATTTTCCTGATATTGAAATGTGTTTTCCAGAGGACACAACACAGGAAGAACCTCATTTTGAAACAAGAAGCCCTCTTGGACAGATAGAACATTTGGAAAGAACAGAGGAACAACCATCTATTGGCCAGAATGAAGAAGACCTTGAGGCCTCTCATAAACAAAAATCAGCCAAAAGCCATAAGAAAATTAGAAAGTTAAAAAAAGAAAACAAATTGTTGAAGAAAAAGGCTAAGAAGGCTAAAGTATTAAAGCAGAAGGTGGGTAAACTCAAGGAAATTATTAAGGAATTGAGGAAATTGTTAAAACAAGCAGATAAGACCCACAAAAGAAAGAAAAACAAAAGGGACGGAGTGCAAGGAAGAAACCATGTTCCTAAAGAAGCAGTCAGTACAAATTCTATAGGGATACAAACATACCCTGGAGAAATAGTAGTAGAATAAAAAATAGCTCAGAACGAGGAAGCAATTCCTTTAGAAATACAAGAAAATATGATAGCTACATAAGCAATTGATGTTGAGGTGTAGACAGACTCCCCGGTATTAGAGGAAATATCTCAACTCCTTGAGCAGAATGCTAGCATCAGGAGATTGGAGGAAGAATTGATGTAGTCCCAACAAACACTGGCTCAAAACAAAAATGAATTACTGACTATGGCAGAGCACCAGGCACTCCAGTTCCAGAAACAAAGTGTTATTGCGGATAGATAGGAAGAAAATATTACATAATCCCAACAAGCACTAAGTCAATCCAGGGAAGAGATGGGTGCTATGGAAGAATACCAAGCATCCCAATCTCAAGCACAGGGTGTCACCATTGATAAACTAAAGGTAGAGATGGGACAAGCCCAGCAAGCATTGGCTCAACACAGAGATGAGATGGTCACTAGGGCTGAACATCAAAAGATTGTTAAACAACTGAAGGAAATGATAGCAACAGAGAGTGAGATCTATGTTGTGTTCACCAGAGCCCAAGGGAAGGTAAAAAAGGTGCAAACCCAATTGGGAAAAGCTTTGGATCAAATCAAAGAAAGTTGTGATGTCTATTATGATGCTATTAATTACAGAGCCCCTGCCACCAATTACACTTTATTCTTGTTGGAACGATATCTGTTATTGAGATTGAAGGCCATCAGAGAAGGTAAACCTATTTCATTTGCCACTGTACCTGAGTTTATTTCATGTTTCGGAGAGCAGGACAAAAATGTACAATACTTTTTGTGTGATTTGTACTTTCATAACTTCATTCTGGAAGAAGAAAGGAAAGATAACCCTGGCCCATTCATAGGTGACATACAGTTTCAAGCATTTCTATCATTTACTCAGAACCAAGTCAGATGGGGTAAAGCTCATAAAACCTTCCTAAACAAGGAAATTGGGCTAGATCTCTGGGTTAGGGGAGAGCCTCCAAAGTCCTTTTCAACCATTATGCGACATAAAACTTTTATGAAAAGAGGTGGGGTCGCAGACGCCTTAGTCCCTATCCATCTACAAGTTATACGTTCAGGTATCACTCATTTTAGAGAGCTTAAGGAAGAAGATCTTGTTGCTTCTAAACTAAGATGGGATGCATCCTCCAGTGAAGTAAAGAGTATGGAACCCTTTGGGTACAGGAATCTATTTGCAGCTACCTTTAGAATAGAAAGGTATTCTAGATTGCTCCAAGAGGAAGGACCTTCTTGGATTGGGTGTAGATATAATCCCCCTATCATTTGGTTTCCTCCAGAAAGTTACCAAAGAGATTATAAAATTAATAAGAAAAGGGAGGATGATGCTTTTGGAGAACTCAAAAGAAGCAATGGGTTCAGAAGGCCTGGTGAACCAACCTTTTCACCTTACAACATTATTGCCTTACATGTAAGATCTCAGCTTGCATGAGGACATGCAAGAAGGTAACCTGGGGGGTATGTTAGGTTATGAAAAAGGTATAAATATCTTCCTTTCTCCCACATTTCATGATATCATCTTGATTGAATTTTCGGTTATTTAGGAGTAAATAGAATAGAAAATGGATAATACACTCTTTAGTGTTATTGTTGAAGATAGATTACATAGATCCTAAAATATGACTGGAATTGTATGGTTTTATTATAGGATTGGTTAAATATTGTCAAACCCAAGATAGCAAAGGAAATCTTGAGGATGCGCAAGCTATTAGAGGTTGAGTACTGTATGGAGCAAGGCAGTTTTGAAAATGATTGAGTTTCTTATATTGTAACTTTATAATAGTAAATCAATCCAGAGGATCTCTCGATCCTCGGGATGGCTTAATTTACCCAGATTGTTGTAATATATAAGGGGTAAATAAATATTGAAAAGATATAGAAGAATTGCATCCAAGAACTCAGAATTTAGAATTGTTATGCATTAGCATTTTTTGTAAAATGTTTTACCGGCTATGAAATCACTAAAATCTTTGAGCGGTTTTGCCATTTCTATATACTGAATTTCAAATAGCAGTGCTTCTAAGGACCAAGGGCCCAGTCTGAAGGAGCTAATGTTCGACCTGTAATTGTATCAGTTCAATTTATGTTTTGTGATTCGATTCTCTTTTATAGAAGTTAAATGAATGCATAAGTGTGTTGATGATTTTATGTCATTTACAAGAGATAGATATTTCCTTAGGCATTAGATGATTGTTGTTCCAATTCCTATTACTGAGATTTGATGCGTGATAGTTCCTCATAAGTTCACACTAGTTGTTCATTTTATTTAGTTTTCATTTGTTGTTCCTTTCACTTAGTTTACATTTGTTTATATTTGTTGTTCCTTTCTGTTAGAATATAGTTATTGTTCCTTTCAATAGAAATACGATTGATATCTCTTTTCGATTAGATTACAGTCTCTGTTTATTTCCATAGATAGAGTAATTCATTTTTTTCCTTTCCAGCAATTTGATTCATAATAACAGTCATTTTTGCAAGTCTTTATTTAGATTCAATTATTGCTCTTAAAATGAATTCAATAGATTAATTAGTTCCTTTGTAGTGCATAGCTTTAGATTTCAATTCCTAGAATCTTTAATGAATGTTTGAGGAAATTGATTGTTGATAAACTCATATTTTCTTTAACTACATGATTTTAGCCTCTACAAGCTATCTGCATAGACTTTGACGATATTCTTTGAGATAAAAGATGAATCCTCAGGTTGATAAATTAATGTTAAACTAAGGTTGTTTGTAGACATCTTTAGACCCCAACACAATCCTTCATGAGATTTACCATGAAATGGTGAAGGACTTGTGTCTAGAATTTCAGTTGCACAATAAGGAGTATGAAAGGGATATCCTCATCAGACAGACAGGTTCAGGTCGACACAATATCTCCTATCTCAATCGTCTTACAAGCTTATGCTTGGGGAAACCTCAGGAGCTAAGTTGGGCATACAAACTCTTAGTCGGAAGTGTAAGTTCTTAAAGAGATGAAGGCATACACATATCATAACCATTTCACACAGAAGCCATTTATAAATACACATATATGTGAATCCAACCATTCATCCATTATTCCAGTTTAATACATAAAACAGGGAAAATACTTATAAGAACCAGTTAACGTGAAGCAGTTGCTGAAAAGAGTGCATGTTTCCACCCAACCATAGGCTCATTCACTCCTAACTGATTTACGACTATCCACCTCCAAGCTAGACCATGATGCCCTGCAATAAATAACTTTCTTTTGTCTCAGTGACAGTAGGGACAGAGGTTACTCTCCTCCTCCCACAGGATCTTGGCAATGGTTTACATGATACCAAACAAGGAGGACCAGCCACATTTATCATCTCGTATCATAACTCCGCTAGCCATCTCCTTGCGACCATAATACTTATTTTCCACATCTTCCTTGAACCCGAGAACTTTACCTCTCATCTCTGCACTCTTCGCAGGTCTTCCTCTGCCCACTACACCTTCCTTTCTTTCCTCCTTCAACAAGGTTGTGTGTGGCTCAAATTCTCATCCCATGGTCAGGTCTGGAAGCCTTACAGATGGGTGTTATGCCTCATCCCCTCATTAACTCTTGAGGAGGTCTTCCCACCTACCAGCTTGACTGTAATTCATTTCTGGGTTAGATGATTGTTCTGGTCCTCATCAATTAAATCCAATAAGGTACTGGTTTGGTCAAGGTTAACGCAACCATTCCTGGTCCCCTTCACCATCTCTTTTCATAGAATTCATGGTCTTTCTTAGTACACCCCCATTCCATCTATCATGCAACACTTATCCATTTTCTAGTAAATAACATAATTTACATTCATTGACCTTTTATACAAAGGTCCATCGAATCAAACATTCACACATATTGAGTTTGCCATAGTCTCTTGGCCATTATAGTTATATTTACAAACTGGGGTAAATAGAGTGTTACACAACCTTGTAGGTTGAGGTGGTTTATAATAAGGAACAATATTCTCTCGATAGATGTTAGGAGTGGTACTTGTAGTATCCATAGCTATATTTTTACTTTCAACATTTCTCACCACCCTAAATGCATTCTCCAATGATCTGGATTCCCAAAGGCGAACCTCATGTTGAATGTTATCCTTTAAGGTTCCTAGGAATACATGAATCAGGTTCTCATTTGGAATTTTGTTACCTTTATATTCAATCTCAAGAAGTTCTCAATCTGCTTCAGAACTAAACCCTTTTGCTTGAGATTTATCAATTGGCTAAAGAAAGGATTGCCCCTTGTATCCTCATAGTGTGCTATCATTTCTTCCGTGAAAATTGTCCAAGTCACAAGTGATTTGCAAGAACAAAGCCATCGATACCACACAAATTGACTGGGTTCTAAATATAAAGACACAATTCATACCTTCTGTGTGTGTGAAACATCATGTAGATCAAAGAACTACTCCATCTAGAGTATCCATGTGATTGGGTCCTTGCCATCAAACTTCCTCATATCGATCTTAGGAAAGTGGTTGATCTTCACCCCAAAGTTGGAGTTTCTCCAGTCTTGATTCATATTCCTTTTGTCCTCATCATGAATTTCATGGGATACATTGTCACTTTCAAGTGGCCTCTCTATTAGAAACTTTTTCAATCCTTCCATGATATCCTCCTTTAAACCATCCATCTTAGTATCCATTATCTCTTCCATCTTATCTTCAGTTGAATCTATCATCCCTTGTAGTTCATCTTTTCTTACTTCCTTATTTTGTAAATCATTTATGTCCCTGTGCATTTCTTCACCTTCATCAATAGTCCAAGTAGGGTTCTCTGAAGGATTATTTGGTGTATAAGTTTCCTTTGTTGGTGGAATGTTGTCCAAGTATCAATGCAAGGTAGGAATTCCTAGTTGGCTTAGGTAGAGGTCCTCATAGACAAGGGAGTGTCAAGTGTTATAGCTCTTTGATATACGTGTAGGGTACAACAATCGTACTCAACCATTTATCTTAGGGCACTAACTAAGGAGGCTCGACCATGCCCTTAGCCGTAGTATATGAATACCCAAGTACTAGAGAGTGATCCCCCCGAGTGTTGTTCTCAGTGTACTATAGCAACAAGATGACCAAAAGGTTTACTCGGTAATTCTCAGGATTCTAGGACGTCCCCCGATATACACTAGGTAAATGGGAGCTTAAATCCGTAGTGGTTTTATCTAATGTGCAGCCATTCGAAAGAGGCCTTTCGATGTACTCTAGGTATGTAAAAGAACCACAATGTCCCTAGGTTGTAGCACTAACCAGTAACAACATCTCCTATTTTTAGAGACACCAAAACATGAATGTACGTAAAAAAATCCCTATGTTTTGCTCAAATGTATGCGATAGTCATTTTACCCCAAGTTATTCTACTTTTTGAATCACCCCAATTGGATCTTCTAGTCAAAAGATATGAAAATTTCCAAAAAAATAATGCACCTTTTAAACCTTGATTTGGAGGTTGTTATGTTAGCCGAACTTTCTTCTGTTGTATCTTTAAAATTTCGGCCCTTATGGGTCTGAAATTTATTTTTGTATTTCTCTGATATGTCCTCTCTATAATTCCATGGGTCTAATTAAAATTGGATGTGCTAAGTGAATGTTATGGTGACTTTGATCCAAATGGATCCAGGTAGGCCTAAAAATAAAAGTTCTCGGAATCAGACGAAACCATCTCCATTGTGTCGGGTTCGTCGAGCCGATTCTAACCATATGTTTTATTCTAAAAATGGACATCGTATGCAGAAGTTATCATGATCTGAAGTTGAGCTCAAAGAGACAAAAAGTCAAAGTCAAAGTCAATAGGGAAAGGTCAATGGTCAAAGTCAACGGATGACATCAATAGTATGTCATGTTAATGTCATCATGACACATGGAAGCACCAAAGATTGACACGTGGTAGCCAGTTTTGGCCTTTTGGGCAGTCATTTGGCCCAATACAAAAGTGACAGGTGGCACCGTACAGAGGTGACAAATGGCACCTTCTAGAAAGTCAACCAAATATGGCGGATTCCTTCAAATCTGGCAGTTCCACCAAATCTTGCGGATATCCTCTAAATCTGGCAGAATCTCTCTAAATCTAGTGGATTCCTTCAAATCTGGTGGTTCCACCAAATCTTGTGGATATCCTCTAAATCTGGAAGAATCTCGCTAAATCTCGCTAACTGTCGCTAAATTTGGTGGAGTCTGGCTTATTTAGCCAGGCACGAAAATAGAGAAAAAATAATTTTTGGGGGCATGAAAATCAAGAATTTTTTTTTTTTTGGGGGCACGAAAATAAAGAAACATTACATTTTTTTGGCATGCGAATCGAGATTGTATGGACTGTATGGATCTAACAGGGCACAACATTGGAATTCGTGTTGAGGGGAGGTCTCAAGGTATTGTTTAGAAGAAGGTCGACTTTATACTCAAAAGTTGCATAAATTCAAGGGGAGTCCGAATACAGTTTTTGGTTTTGCATCCTAGCTGCCGAATAGAAACGTGCTTCCAGATCCCAAGGTTTCGAGCAAAGCATAACCGACTTCATACTCAAAAGCCTCAGAATATCCTGTTCCAGCCAATGGTGATGTATGTTTCTGTCCAAAAGTTGCATATCTGAAAGGTGGTTTCAAAAGTTGTTATGTAAGCCTTCCTTTTGTATTCTTAAGGCATTGAAGATTAATAAGAAGCCTTCCCCACTAAGACAAAGGCCTGGAGACATACGAAAGCTTGTGCCAAACTTTGTTAACAATCTTGGTGTTATGGTTTGTTTTTTTAACTTCTTATATGGCTACAACATTCTTTCATTAAGCTTATTTTCTTAATTCATAAGTGGTAAATCAACTCATGCATAAACTTAACCAAAGTCTTGAAAAGATAACTTTCGGATCAAGTGGTATCAAAGCATGTAACATACCCACTATAGGGATCAGACTTATTCTATCGGGAAATCGGACTTCGTGATTTCGCGATTCCTGTGATCACGCGTTTGTTTCTTGTGATTCCTCGAAACCCAACATAAGTCAAATGCTGACCCTTCGCGACCCTATCAGGGTTTCGGTACTTGCGATGTTCAAAACAACTCGCATTACCAAACCCCGATTCCCGAATTGGTACGCCACCTGTCCTCCTCTCTGACGTCTGTGGCCCACAACCTTGGCTGTCGGGATATCGCGTATCGCGATATCGCGGTTCTTGGTGCAATATTCTCTTTGTCTCCAGGAACCCCGAAGTGTCGAACCCCGACTCCCTTTGGATTCCTGACACGTGTTCCACCGGAGATCTATGGCTATGATTCCTCTAGTGTTTCGAGATTCAAAAGGTCTCGAGTTTCTTGGCTCTTAAAACCCCGATGCCTCAATATCCTGATACCTCTCCGGGACCTTCTCCTCTACTCACTAGGACTTAACCCATGTGCAACTTCTATCCAATCGCACGGTTGTCGGGTAATCCAGTGGTGATCTGACGGCTCACGATCCTTATGACCATAAGTCTACAAGACCTCAGCCTTAGGTCTCCAGTCGGGATTCGGGCTTTCCAATGCCGCGATACACGTAACCACCAGGCTCACGATATGCCAAATCCCGATACGTTTTCTCTTGGCTTATGCCCTTCCTGACTATGGCGTGGTCCATGTGACCTGATCTTATATGAACACGACCATATGCACCCATCGAGGTTTCAGGTTTTTCAACACCTCGATGTACATGTCCACAGAACCTACCATATGTCGATCCTCGATGAAATCTTCATCTTCTGACACGTGTCCTATCCGGGTGGACGGTCTAGATCTATATCGGGACTTTCCCCATGGGGTGTCCCGATATCTTGTCATCAGGATTCCCGAATCCCGAATCCCCAATACCGACTCTTCTCTCGGGGTTTTCGCCCTTGTTCACGAGGACTAAACCCTCATGCATTTCCTAACAGATCCAACGGTGGTTGGGTCCTTTAACTAAGATCTGATGGCCCAGATTTATCTCACGTCGCGCACTCTCCCACTACTCTCTGGACGTGGAAGAACTAACGGTCCAGATAATCCCACAGACCTTGGGGATCTACGACCCCGATTTCCTCGCTATTCATGAAGGTAGAGGGAAAAAGAGACAAGGTATGTAATGCCTTTGTTTCTCTCGTCAATCTAATGGTTGTGAATGAGCATGGGTCTTCCGATAGGATCTCATCCATCGAATTCATTACTTATCCCTACGCTGCTTCCTTGGGATTTTTAAGAGGGTCATTCCCCCTCGTACAGGGTTGTTAAGACTTGCACAGCCAAGTCCTTTTTACAGATTCTTGGTAAACCTTTCTAGAGAGGGAATCTCTGTGAAGAGATATACTCTGGGGTATTCTAGGGGACGGAGAAGGGGAAAAAACTTCCCGAGAACGGGCTGGAAGCCTGACTTGGTTCAACTTAAGGCATAATGGAATTCGTTTATTGACATAATCCATGCGTGGTTTTTCTGTTATAAGCATATACAACTACTAGTACTGATTAAACACCAGACAATCATTCTTATAATGAAAAACATTCATAGTTCTGCAACTTATGAGGATAGTTAATAAAAGACATATATTTCAAGGTGCCAGAGGCAAAACACTTATCAGAAATACCACCAGGGATTAAATAACTACTGAGAGGGGTGCATGTTTCCACCCAACCATAGGCGTAGTGACTCCGAGTGAATTTACCACTAGCCACCCCCGAGCTGAGACCACGATGCTGTGAGACTGCGTCTCTCCATCCGCCAGTGACCAGGAGAGAAGGTTGCAATCCTTCCTCTCTGCTATCACTCACCCTGCGTAATTTCCAGAGTTCCCCTCGCGTCTGCCCTTTCAATCGTCTCTGCCATACGCCTTATCCTCTCGCGAGGTTGCGTGTGGCATGATTACCCTCGCACTGATCAGGCATGACAGCTCTACGAATGGGCGGTTCGCCATCCCATCCCTCATAAAGCCATCCGCCTACCAGCCTGCGAGGCATTGAATTTCAGGGCCAACGAGCCACTTTTGGTTCTCTGGGCTAGTGGAGTCCAAATACGGTATTTAATTCTTGGTGGAAGTTAACGCCACCCTTTTAGGTGTCCTCCACCGCCATCGTGGTCTCTTTTTCTACACATCCCCTCATCAGCAGTCCTGCAATAAATTTAGAATGTTATTCACATTCATTGACCTCTTCCTCAAGGTCCATTTACATCACATAATCATAGTTATGAGTTTGCCATAGTTCTTGTCCAGTCTAGATATATATATATATATATATATATATATATATATAT
>ML785493.1:627188-725093 GCA_009831015.1 Picea engelmannii | reverse complement strand
GTACATTGTTCATTAAGCACATGAAAGTGGCTGGGGCATTGGTTAACCCAAATGGCACTACCACAAACTCATAGTGACCATACCATGTCCGGAAAGCGGTTTTATGGATGTCTTCTCCCTTAATTCGGACTTGATGGTATCCCAACCTCAAGTCAATCTTTGAGAAAACAGATGCACCTCCCAACTGATTGAATAGATCATCGATCCTGGGCAAGGGGTATTTGTTCTTTATGGTTACTTTATTAAGTTGTATGTAATCTATGCACATTCTAAGGGTGCCATCCTTCCTTTTCACAAACAGGACCGGTGCTCCCCATGGGGACATGCTGGGTTGAATATAACCCTTGTCCATCATTTCTTTCAATTGCAATTTGAGTTCAACTAACACCGGTGTACTCATCCGGTAGGGTGTTCTAGACACCGACACCGCTCCTGGTGCGAGTTCTATTGAGAAGTCAATGTCTCTTCTCGGAGGTAGACCCGATATCTCCTCTGGAAACACATCTCGGTATTCTCTCAGGATAGGGTGATCATCAGGGCTTGGATCTGCACCTTCGGTTGTTTTCAACACCTGTATTCCATATAGGGGACATCCCTTTCGGCAATACTTCCTCATTTGCAACGCTGATATTTGTCTCACCGAGACCAGTTTTCGGATCCCTTGAAGGGTTATCCTTTTTCCTTCTTTGCTCACACATTCTAAGGTTTTATGGTAACAGTCCAGTTTGGCTTTATGGGCGGCCAGCCAGTCCATACCAATCAACATATCGTATGATCCCAGGGGTAATACATTAAGGGTTGCTTGGGTGGGGAATTCACCCAACATTAACTAGTAGGCTGGTATGGCCTCTACCACCTTTCTTTTAGTGCCAGTGGCTAACTGTACCAACCATGGTTTGGTTTGCTTCTGTGGCTGTAGTTTACACTTATCAACAGTTCTAGGGGCTATATAACTCAAATTTGAACCAGGGTCAATCAAAACAGACATCAGATGGTTGAAAATCATACCTTCTATTTCCACCACTGAAGCTTGGTGGTCAGCTTGGTTATTATCCAAGGCTGCATAAATCTGCGGCACGCTCCTTGCCACATCATTGACTGTGGTCGCTTCCTGAAGGTTATAAACTTTCCGACTGTTCTGTTGTCGGCATGGACAGTCTCTCCGGAGATGCTCTCCTCCACAATCCCAGCATTCCAAAGGTTTCCTCTTTGGGTTATCAGTCTTTACTAGTATAGGTCCAGAAGTTTTATTTCCGTCCACCGAGGGAAAGTTCTGATGGAGCATACTCCGGGTTGGAAAGTTCATTCTGGGTTTCTTTTTGTAGCTTTTAAATCCTAAGGGTTTGATCCCCTTTTTCTGAAATTTTGAACCGCTCTTCTGGTTCCAGTCTACGCGAGACTCTGCCCGATGCCCATATTGTTCATGACAATATGTTGCTTTCTGAATAGTGTCTTCTAAGGTCTTTGGCTCGTCAAATTCAATTCGGTTCCGGTATTCCTTGGGTAACCCACTGATGAAGCGTTGCGCCTTCGCCTTCTCTGCTTTGATGTAGGGTACATATCTCAATAAGTCAAGGAACTTGTTGACATATTCCTCTATATTGAGTTGTCCCAGTTTGAGTTCATAAAACTCTTTATCCTTCTCGTCGAAATATTTTTTCGACAAATACTTCTTTCAGAAGTAATTTTCAAACTGTTTCCAAGACAAGTCCTCTTCGCGGACCCCTTTCATATTCTTAAGGTCTTCCCACCAGATGGAAGCTTTTCCGTTTAGATTGAAAGTGGCCACTCGGGCCTTCAAATTTTCTGAAAAATCATGGACTCTGAAATATTTCTTCAGTCCAAGTAGCCAAGCCTCAGCTTCCTCTCCTTTCTTTATCTCATCGTCGAAGGAGGGAGGTTTGGCCTTTCTGAATTCCTCAAATTTATGACTCTTGGAAGTCTTTTGTTTCTTTTGTTTTCTTTGAGAATAGGAACTGGTCCTGCTACTGGAAGAGCCTTCTGAATCGCCAGCTTCCTTCTCAGTGGAATTATCTGGTACTGGTCCTTTACCTCTAGGGTGTACCTTTCTTGAAGTGCTTCTCTCAGTATGGCCACTGACACGACCATGCTTCTGTACCTCGGGTTCGTACTACATTTGTCATTGTAGGTCGGATAAACTTTACAGTAACACTGCATTAATTTCAGTTTGCTTTTCTTGTTCTTTCATCATTCTTTCATTGTCAGCCTTGCAGCTTTGCAACTCAACCATGAGACTCCTCACAGTCTCGGCTAGGTTTGGAGGGGTTCCTATTTCTCTTCTTTCGTCAGAATCTTCGTCTCTGTTGTGGGAGCCTTCTCCCACCTCTTAGTGAGTTACCATACTCTGCGTCTGTAATTTCCCGCGGCTGATCGTCCGCTTAAGTGAAAAGACAAACGCTGATTGTTAGTCAAGGGTTAGATATATATATTTAAAATCTGTGCATAATTTATATTTTCACATGTATACCCATATAAAAGGAATTTTTTATTGGGGGTCTTAATCCTTATCTATCAATAGTCTTAAATTGAAACAGGACAACAAAGTTCATGTCCCCGGTTACAGTTTCATCCTGCAATCCTTCTTCCTAAGGGAAAAACATAGATGACTATGTCTCCTTACGCGGCTCGTGCCTGAGCCCAAGCAAACCAAGTGTTTTAACCATGTTCTGATACCAATTTGTAACATACCCACTATAGGGATCAGACTTCTTCTATCAGGAAATCGGACTTCGTGATTTCGTGATTCCCGTGATCACGCATTTGTGTCTTGTGATTCCTCGAAACCCGACGTAAGTCAAACGCTGACCCTTCGTGAACCTATCGGGGTTTTGGTACTTGCGATGTTAAAAATAACTCACATTACCAACCCCCGAACCTCGATGGTCCAAAACACTGATACGTGCCTCGACGGATTACTCTCCTGGTAAAACTCCGGCCCACATGACCGCAAATCCATAAGACCACGGTCTTAGTTCCTGTCAGGGTTTCGGTACTTGCGATGTTCAAAAAAAATCGCATTACCAAACCTCTATTCCTGACTTGGTACGCCACCTATCCTCCTCTCTGATGTTTGTGGCCCACAACCTTGGCTGTCGGGATATCGCGTATCGCGATATCGTGGTTCTTGGTGCAATATTCTCTTTGTCTCCAGGAACCCCAAAGTGTCGAACCCCGACTCCCTTCGGATTCCTGAAACGTGTTCCACGAGAGATCTACAACTATGATTCCTCTGGTGTTTCGAGATTCAAAAGGTCTCGAGTTTCTTGGCTCTTAAAACCCCGATGCCTCAATATCCCGATACCTCTCTGGGACCTTCTCCTCTGCTCACTAGGACTTAACCCCTGTGCAACTTTTGTCCAATCGCACGGTTGTCGGGTAATCCAGTGGTGATCTGACGGCTCACGATCCTTATGACCATAAGTCTACAAGACCTCAGCCTTAGGTCTCCATTCTGGATTCGGGCTTTCCAATGCCGCGATACACGTAACCACCGGACTCACGATATGCCAAATCCAGATACGTTTGCTCTTGGCTTATGCCCTTCCTGACTATGGCGTGGTCCATGTGACCTGCTCTTATATGACCACGACCATATGCACCCATCGAGGTTTCGAGTTTTTCAACACCTCGATGTACATGTCCACGGAACCTGCCATATGTCGATCCTCGATGAAATCTGGGTCTTCTAACACGTGTCCTATCCGGGTGGATGGTCTAGATCTATATCGGGACTTTCCCCATGGGGTGTCCCGATATCTTGTCATCAGGATTTTTAAATCCCGAATCCCCGATACTGACTCTTCTCTCGGGGTTTTCGCCCTTGTTCACGAGGACTAAACCCTCATGCATTTCCTAACAGATCCAACGGTGGTCGGGTCCTTTAACTAAGATCTGACGGCCCAGATATATCTCACGTCGCGCACTCTCCCACTACTCTCTGGATGTGGAAGAACCAACGGTCCAGATAATCCCACAGACCTTGGGGATCTACAACCCCGATTTCCTCGCTATTCATGAAGGTAGAGGGAAAAAGAGACAAGGTATGTAACACCTTTGTTTCTCTCGTCAATCTAACGGTTGTGAATGAGCATGGGTCTTTCAACAGGATCTCATCCGTCGAATTTGTTACTTATCCCTACGCTACTTCCTTGGGATTTTTAAGAGGGTCATTCCTCCTCGTACAGGGTAATTAAGACTTGCGCAGCCAAGTCCTTTTTACAGGTTCTTGGTAAACCTTTCTAGAGAGGGAATCTCTGTGAAGAGATCTACTCTGGAGTATTCTGGGGGACAAAGAAGGGGAAACAACTTCCCGAGAATGGGCTGGAAGCGTGACTTGGTTCAACTTAAAGCATAATGGAATTCATTTATCGACCTAAGCCATGCGTGGTTTTTCTATTATAAGCATATACAACTACTAGTATTGATTAAACACCAGGCAATCATTCTTATAATGAAAAACATTCATAGTTCCGCATCTTATGAGCATAGTTAATAAAAGACATATATTTCAAGGTGCCAGAGGTAAAACACTTATCAAAAATACCACCAGGGATTAAATAACTACTAAGAGGGGTGCCCGTTTCCACCCAACCATAGGCGTAGCGACTCCCAACAGATTTACCACTAGCCACCCCCGAGCTGAGACCACGATGCCGTGAGACTGCATCTCTCCATCCACCAGTGACCAGGAGCAAAGGTTGCAATCCTTCCTCTCTGCTATCACCCACCCTGCATAATTGCCAGAGTTCCCCTCGCGTCTGCCCTTTCAATCGTCTCTTCCATATGCCTTATCCTCTCGCGAGGTTGCGTGTGGCACGATTAATCTCACGTCGATCAGGCCTGACGGCTCTACGGATGGGCGGTTCACCATCCCATCCCTCATCAAGCCATCTGCCTACCAGCCTGCGAGGCATTAAATTTCAGGGCCAGCAAGCCGCTTTTGGTTCTCTGGGCTAGTGGAGTCCAAATACGGTATTTAATTCTTGGTGGAAGTTAATGCCACCCTTTCAGGTGTCCTCCACCGCCATCGTGGTCTCTTTTTCTGCACATACCCTCATCAGTAGTCCTGCAATAAATTTAGAATGTTATTCACATTCATTGACCTCTTCCTCAAGGTCCATTTACATCACATAATCATAGTTATGAGTTTGCCATAGTTCTTGGCCAGTCTAGATATATATATGTATTTACAAGTTGGGGGAAACAGGGTGTTACAAAGCAGGTTGTCAGTTGGTTGTTTGAGTTTGCATGATTACCAAGGAAAAGCTAAGTCGTGGTGAAGGCGAGATTGTAGAAGGAGGTCCAGATATTGGATCAAGAAAGAGGACATCTCAAAGTGAGAAAATGGTATCGTAAGAAGGACTTTCTCAAAACGAAAGAGAGTTTCAAAGAACTTTCTTTGCCATGTCAAAGATGGTAAAAGTGTTGTATGATGATTACTTGGAAAGGAAGAGATTGGTTCAATGGGAATCTTCAAATCAAGACAAAAGTGAAGAAGGAGAGGACCCTCCTAAAACTACTCCTTCACCTCCTTCATCTCCATGTTCTTCTTCTTCATCAAGTACAAGTTCAAATTCTGCTACAAGAAAACATTCTCATAAACATAAGGATGATATTCCATTACTTAAACTTGACATAAAATTTGTTTTGCTTATCTATGATGGAGAAGTTAATGCTGCGAAACTTGATAACTAGGTTAGACAGATGGAGGTATATTGTAATGTGAAACAAGTCAAATATGAGGAAACCAAAATTAGATTGGCATCAATTTGTCTTGAAAGAATAACTCTCATCTAGTGGCAAAGTAAAATGCAACATGGAACTCAACAAGTTGGTCATATTTTTCCATCATGGAATGATTTTATTTCCGCACTTAGAAAACAGTTCTATCCTTTGGGGTATAAGGAAAAGGATTTAATTGAATGGGAAAGTCTTAATTTAAGAAAAGGACGATCATTGCAGGAATACACATATGAATTTCGTAAGATGGATTTGATGTTAGATGTTCCATTAACTACACAAGAAACTCTTATGAAGTATATAGGAGTTTTTCCTTCTTATATTTGTAATGATGTGTTTATTTTTGGACCTACTAATCTTTATGAGGTTTATGTTCAAGAAACATATATTGAAGCAGGCAAAACTAGAGTTAGTGTATCTGAGGAATCATACTCAAAGAAATATGGCCAGGGAAAAGAGAATGGGAAGAAACAAAATCCAGCGACAATAAAGAAAAATAATCTCTCTTGCAAGAATTGCAAGAAAGAAAATCTCTCTTGCAAGAATTGCAAGAAAGAAGGGCACGGTGATGAGCATTGTTAGCAATTTCACCCAGAGAAGAGAACAACGTATTTCAAACATAGGAAAGGGAGGCAAACAATTACAACAACAACACGACCAACATACTTGAAGTATGATTCATGTGATGAGTCTAAGATTACAATAGTTGGTTTGACAGGTAAAATGGGTGATGATTATGATTCAAGAAGGAATTTTTTTCATATAAGGGTCATAATAAAACATACTAAGATCAACACATTGATAGATAATGGATATCAATCTAACTTAATTTCAGAAGAAGTGGTTAAGAAATTGGGATTAAACACTAAGACACATCAAAAACCTTATTCATTAAATTGGATAAGCAACAATCATAAATTTCCCATAACAAAGCAATGTACCATACAATTTGAAATTACATATAAGTATGTGGATGAATTAACATGTGATGTGGTGCCACTAGAAACATGTGGAATGGTCTTAGGCAGCCCTTATTTATATGATCGCAAAGCAATCTTGTATAGGGAACATAATCAATATCACTTAACTAAATATGAGACAAAATATGGTGTACATGCTCATCACATAAAAGAAAATCAATCTCTTCCAACAATGGAACAATTAAAGAAGGCAACTTATGCAAGAAATACACCTATAATTGTGCCAAGTAAAGTAATTGATCTTAAGCATGAACATGAAATGGTTGTAGGATGAGAGTTCAATCATACTTTGCTTCAAGATAATTTAATGTCGTGCAAGCCATTCAAACATATGGGTTCATTTTTAGTCATATTTATGATGTTATCATTGCTAATCTTTTATACATGGATGGTAGTGAATTCAGTAAGATGTGAACAAGGTCAAATGACTAACAATATGCTTTCAATTGTCATGGTTATTATGAAATTGATTATTATGAGACAGATGCACAGGACATAGTTTAAAGACAAAGGACAAGTGGGGAGGCCTATCTTGCACTTGATGACGGGTTAATATCCTTTTGGAGGACCAAAAGGTCTTAGTGGGGAGGTGTGATCCAAATGGATCCAGGAAGGCCTAAAAATAAAAGTTTCCAGAATCAGACGAAACTAGCGCCATTATGTCGGGCTCGCCGAGCTAATTCCGGCCATATATTTTTTTTTTCTGAAAATGGACACTGTATGGAGAAGTTATCACAATTTGAAGTTCAAGTCAACCAAGGAAAAAGTTAAAGTCAAAGCCAACAGGGAAAAGTCAACAGTCAAAGTCAACGGATGATATTAGAAGTACTTCATACTGACATTAGCATGACATGTGGCAGCATAAGAGACTAACATGTGGTAGTCATTTTTTTCTTTTTTAGGGGTCATTTGTCCCAATAAAAAAGTGACACATGGCACTGTACGAAGGTGGCACCTGGAACTTTCTAGAAGGTCAACCAAATCTGGCAGATTCCTCCAAATTTGGCGGTTCCACCAAATATGGTGGAGATTCTCTAAATCTGGCAAAATCTCACTAAATCTGGCTAACTTTCGCTAAATTTGGCGGAGTCTGGCTTATTTAGCTGGGCACAAAAATCGAGAAAAAATATTTTTTGGGGGCACGAAAATAGAGAAACATTAAAAAAATTTTACATTTAAATCGAGATTGTATGGATATGACAGGGCACACCATTGGGATTCATGTCGATGGGAGGTCTCGAGGTACTGTTCAGAAGCAGGTCAACTTTATACTCAAAAGTTGCAGAATTTTGAGGGGAGTCTGAATATGGATTTTTTTTTTTTGCATCCGAGTATCCTAATAGAAAATTGATTCTAGATCCCAAGGTGTCAAGCCAAGCATAGCCAAATTCATACTCAAAAGTCTCAGAATTTCCTATTCCAACCAATAGTGATGTTTGTTTCTCTCCATAAGTTGCATTTATGAAAGGTGGTTTCAGAAGTTGTTATGTAAGCCTTTCTTTGGTATTCTTAAAGCATTGAAGATTAATAAGAAGCCTTCTCCACTGAGACAAAAGGTATGGAGACATAGGAAAACTTGTGTTTAACTCCATTAACAATATTGGTGCTATGGTTTGTTATTTTTACTTCCTATATGGCTGCACCATTATTTAATTAATCTTATTTTCTTAATTCCTAAGTGATAAATCAACTCATGCATAAACTTAACCAAAGTATTTAAAAGATCATTTTCGGATCAGGCTTCCCCACGCCTTGCTGATTTTTTTCCTTTCCAAGAGAGCGTACTTGTAAAGCGTTCCAGGAACATAATATGTGATATATTATTCTAAAACTTGTAATATAAATACTACAATTGTCCATTATCCAATGAAACTAGTCTCACTTAATTTGGATACTCATTGAATAAGATATCATTGTTTTACCTGGAACACATGTTTGAGACTAGTTAATAGGACTAGTCAGCTACCCTACCTTACACAGGGTGTATCTCCAAAATGAGGATGATCTAGAATATGAAAATTTTAACAAACATACCTTGATAATTCCTCTGAATATCCTCTAATTTTCACGGTCTGAAGCATTACATAAAAAACGTTATAGGGAAAATTTTGCGATGTCTGAATTCAAGAGGATTCAAGAACTCGATATTCCACAGGCTATATATCTGAAATTATAAATCCCCAGAAGATGATATTTTAACCAAAAGTACTTTGATCCATTGATTAAATGTCCCCTAAGTATTTCCTTCTAAAATGTCCTAGAAAAAATATTATAGAGAAAATTCCAAGGTGTCCCAGATGCAACAGAGAAACCCCAAGACCTTGAACTCTAATACCAAATGTTAGGAACCAAATATAAAAATAGTATAAAAACCTCATAATAAGTACTTAACGCCTTGAAAAAGAGATAAACTAAGATAATAAGCCTCTTCGAGGGGGAAGCCTCCTTATACATCATATGAATTCACAAATACAATATGATTCCAAATGAAAAGGTGTCCTTGGTATATATAGGAGACTAAGAGGTACAATTACAACTAAAGGACCCAAGACGACATAAATAAAATAACAATACTAATGTAATATGCCTCAATTAAGGGGTAATGTGCCACTATTTAAGGCTTAACATTTATCCCTAGTCTTCTAATGCACTCTTCTTTGATGAATCTATTATAAATAAGAACATCCTTAATGTCTTGTAGGAGAGGTATCTTCACACATAAGTTTTTATTTCTCCTAAGAGTTCATTCTCTTCAGGTTTGTAGGATTTCTTAACATTTAACCTTTTAGGATAAGGTGGGACTTGAGGTTGTGGTAAAATAGCATCATCTTTTTTAGGCTCTAAAACCTTTATGGGATTTGGGGGTTCTTGTAATACTTTTCCTAATCTAAGCTTGATTTCTTGTACATCTAAGGAGTAAACCTGATATGTGGCTTTGTTGTTGTACACAGGTTGAATCTACTTGTTATTTGGATTGGGGACAGATTGAACAAGTAATTGTGGTTGTTTAGGAGGAGAAACATTCTTAATAGTGTTATTGGGTTGAGGAGCAGGAGGAGGAGGAGGAATCAATGCTAGTTGTTGAACATTTTGAGGCCTCCATCCTTGTAGAGGATGATTCCACTGAGGGTTTTGGGTTTGTGGCAAACTAGGGAATAAATTGTTGGTTTGGAGAAGGAATAGTTTTCCCTTGGTATTAGCATGGGTTTATAACTATCCAAGGAATTTGGTTATGAGTATACCAAGGTTGAGAAGGAATTTTATATTATATTCACCAAAATGTCGAGAATTATTGTAGCTCATACTTGTTTGGAAGGGTCTCGGTGCTTCAGGCCATCTCTGATTGGTGAAGCATATTGACTCCACATTCTCTTCTTATCCTTGAAATGTAGCTTTTAGAAAATAAGGGCATTTTTCAGTTACATGAGATTCCTCACAAATACTACAAACATCTATAAGTTCAAGGGGAAATTCGTTCCTAGGATGCCTTTTGGTGCATCTAGGGAAAAATATACGTAATGTTTTTTTTGCTTCCTCCTATTTCTTCTTGATCTTAAAGGTATAAATTTTCACATATAATGAATGAAAAATATTTTTTTTCGTATCTTCTAATAATCCTCCTATTTCATTTTTTATAAGAATTGTAGGGCTAGAAGATTTTGATACTATTCCTTTACCATTTCTACCTTTCTTCCTTGAGAATATAGAATGATTTTTGAATATTTTCTTGATATCATCATAATCCATTTCGTAGATATCTCCATTTGATAAGAGATTCAATGTTTCCATGAGATATTCTCTTACTCCTCTACGTAAGACAAGCAATAAGTGAATCCTCATATAGAGTGTAGTTGTGAGCTCTTTTATAACTTAGTTGGAATATCTCTTCAAAGTATTTTAAATATTCATCAGGTCCTTGATTTGTTATGAAGATATCATCTCTTGTATCCCTTTCTCTACTATAATCCCTGTACTTTTCACCGAATGTGTTCTACATTTGGTCCCATCCTATGATGATGTTTCCTTTCAGGCTCATGAACCATCTTATAGTTGAATATTCATAGTAGAGGGAACAATTTTGAGCTTCTACTCATCTGTAATATAATCATAATTTCTTCATATAAATACAAACTCAAACAAAAAGGTGTTGGGATTGTTGGACAGGTAGTCTGGAAAACAGTTTTTGAATAGTGCGTAGAAAGAGGAACGGTGCACAAAAGGAGGAAAGTGCACAAAAGGAAGAGAACACATAGCTCAAAGAATAAAGCTACAAGAATAAAGCACGAAAATAAAAGCATAATAAGAAAATGACAACTCGACATCCCATAAATAGAATAACAACAGAAAAGCGGCATGAAGGCTGAAAATCAGAAGAAAAGCATTGAATAACCAGTTAACTGAGCTAGCCATGCATTGTAATGGGATATTTTTGGGATGAATAGATTAGGGTTTTTAGACCTAGATTTTGATAAAAATATGTAACAGGTTGGGAGATTAGGGGTTCAATTTAGTTGTGGTTTGGTTCAGCTAGGTATCATCATAAAGTTCAATTAGGATAGATTAGTTTATGTTACAGGTTGTTTGATACAGAGTCCAAAGATATTGAATGTAATAGTTGAAGATTGGGAAGGATAAATAAAGGAATGATAGAGGTATGTTATGAAATCCCGTGTTGTTTATGTTTCTGTGTTTGATTATGAATATTAGTTGCATACCTCATAGAATAGCTTCAATTAATAGTTAATAATGGTGCATCGATTAATGATTGTGACAGTAACACATATATACAATAAACTGGAATATGATAAGTATATAAATCTGAACCATGGGTAAGTTAATAATAGGGCATAACCAAATTATGCGCATAACATGCTAAGGAAGAATGAACGAAACATTTTCCTCCTATTCCATTACCACTATAGAATCCCGGTTCTTGCAATCCCCATAGATACCTCGGGTGAGACTTCATTTGTGCAAGAAGGTGATTCCAAAAGGGTCGATGTCTGTTGAATTTTGTTGGTGTTAGATAACCTGAACCTTGGGTCTTACAACCCACACATAGAATAACACAAACAAATGGTTCCGTTGTCGGGAAGAGTATGATGAAGAGGATCCTAAGAATGTATATATACCTGAGATAGAAGGAGAATGAGCCATAGAAGGACCAAAGCTCGAATATTATGCATATACCCAATCGATTAAAACACATAAGGTAAATATTGGGAGGACAAAGAATACCAAGTTTACGCAGATAGGGGACTATTGGAGTGAAGAGATAGTTGACAATATTGCATACTTACTGTGAGAATACTAGGAATTATTTCCAAAAAAGAAATCGAAGATGAAGGGAATAGAAGGACAATTGGGCAAGATGAAGATCCCACTAAAACGAGGAGCTAATCCAGTGTGCCAAATGCCTTACAGGCTAAATCTGAGGTATAAGGAGAAGGTAAAAGTTGAAATATATAGGATGTTGGATGCAGGAATCATTGAACCGATCGAAGAATCTGAGTGGATCAAACTGATGGTCGTGTAGTAAAATAAGATAGGTAGAATTAGGATCTGTGTATATCTAAGGAAGTTAAATGACGCATGCCTACATGACCCATTTCCAACACCATTCATGGAAGAGGTACTGGAGAACATGGGAGGCCAGAAAATGTACTCTTTTACAGATGGATTCTTTAGGTACCATCAGATAAGAATCAGACGAGAGAATCAACACAAGACCACTTTTGTGACAAAATGGGGAAGTTATAAGTACACTGTTATGCCCTTTGGATTGAAGAATGCTCCTATGGTGTTTTCCTAGGTAGTAGTTGTAGCATTCAAAGAGTTCATCCATAAGTACCTAGAAGTATAGTTGGATGATTGGATAGTTTTCAGTCTACTGAAGGATCATATAGAAGTTCTTAGACTTATGTTTGATCATTCCAGGCAGTGTCAGATTTTTTTTCAGAACTTGAAGAAGTGCATTTTTTGTGAATCATTTGAAATTATGTTAGGACATGTAGTGTGAAAACAGGGACTATTGATAGACCCAACTAATATTACAGTCATTTTGGAGTTAGAAACACCTACATCAGTAAGACATATAAGGGTGGTGTTGGTTCATATAGATTATTATCAGAAATTCATAAAGGGATATGCATAGATCAGAATGTTGATGGAGAATTTACTAAAGAAGAAAGTGAAGTTTCAATGGAAGAAAGACTTTCAGAAGGGGTTGGAAAACCTGAAACAAAATTTGGTGACTGCACTAATTTTAATTTTTCTGGATTGAAAATAGGAGTTTCATGTACACATGGACACATCGTCCATAGAATTGGGATAATTTCTATCCCAGCCAGGGGAAGGAGACATAGATAACCCAATTTCTTTTGTAATAAGGAAGTTGTCTATAGCAGAGAAGAACTACAACTACAGAATCGAAAGGATTGGTGATGGTCTATGCACTACACAAATTCAAGAATTATCTATTGGGGTCTCACTTTAAGATGTACTGTTGGTCCTCGACCAAGTTTTGGAGAACCTTGGTCATGTTTGACCATTTTTGGAACTTTGACAGGCTGGTCGAAGATGAAGCGCCAGACAAAGTGGAGATCACACGATCTCACCCCCTTTTGTGGGATTTTTTGGTTTAGGGTTTGTGTAACGGGTATGGGATGTTGACAAATGGGTCTTACCCATGTTTAGGCCCTATTTGTAATATATAAATAGATAACTAGGCGATGTAAGAAGGAGTCAGTTGTAAGCCAATGAGCTAAGTGAAAATAGTTGTAAATGCTTTGTGCATACTGTGTGTTGATAACTTGCAGAGCTAAGTGCAAGCGATTGTAAGAAGGCTCTGTACTATGCCAAAATCTGGGAAAGAGGATATGGTGAGGTGCGCATAGATCTCCTATCCTATGAAGAGTGTGTTTTGTGGATCTGTGCATGTAAGAGGATTGAAAGAAGATAATAAATAAGACAAAGAGTTGGTGAACATAGCCTCGCGCTGGGGGTGAACCATGTATATCCTGTGTTGTTATTTCTTTGTGTCATTGATGTGATTTATGCTTAGTGAGAATATTTATGTATGTTAGATGCATCTGATATACTGGCTTAGTGATTAATAACTTGGATGAATGATATATCTGTTGATGCTATGTGCTAAATGGTCAAATATACTTAGATCTTATTGAATATTGTGTTGTTCTATAATTAAGGTTTTACCTGTGATGTGAATAAGGGTTAAAGACTAATGAATGTTAACTACTAAGTGCTTTGTTCAGTATTATGATAAGATATCTGTGTTCCAGCTAGGTTGTAGACACTTGAGTCCTGCAACCCACCCTTCCTCTACCTCATGTGAGAGTTCATCTGCTTCGCAGGTGTTTCCGAAAGGGCCAATAGTTAGGGTTTTGTTGGTGCGTTGTTGAAGCGTTGAACCCTGGGTCTGCCCCTGTGCCAACAAATGGTTCCATTGCAGGGACATGAAACTGTGATTGTTGGGAACTGAGGAAAAGAGAAATATTTGTGCATAGATATGTTGTTGTAGTGCGCAGTACTCGACTTGTGAAGCTTTGTGCCAAGAAGAGAAGTTTGATCTAAATAAAAGAGGTAAGATATTAAATCTTGGTGCTCTCATAAAGGTAATATAAGTGGAAATTTATGTTTCGAAAGAATGGGCCTAGGTATATTTGATAGATTTCTTCTTATTCTAAAAACTAGGGAACAACTAGAAGAAAGAAGATGTGATATGAATAGATCTAATAAAAATAGCGAAAGATATGTTATCCCTACGCACAGAAAGAATTTTTGGACTAACAAGCAAATGCAGGATCCTAGAAATAATTTTTTGCAGGTCCATCACTATGATCCCAGTGCGCAGTACAGGAAAGATTGGGGATCATTTAAGAGAAAGAGAGGATTATCTCTTTGTTATAGTTGCAAAAGACCGAGACATATTGCTAAGGAATGCCCTGGTAGAAGTCCTATTTGCCTTTGTTGTAAATCTACTGGACACGAAGTTTTGGATTTCCCTAGAATGATTGCTAAAGTTGAGAAGATGAACATAAGACAAGAAAACCATGAGGAAGGTCAAGAGACTAAGAATAAGCTAAAGAAACAGAAAGAATCAGAGGCTATATTATTGCAGATGAAAGAAATACTTAATGATCACAGAGAGATTAGTTTATCAGATATTTTAAAAGAGAAAGAGTGCATAGAAACAAGAATAGGAGACTTTGACATAGGCTGTGTATTGGATGCAGAAACACAGGTGAACATTATGACCAGAAGTACTTGGGAAATCTTAGGAAAGCCTGCTAAGATTCCTTCATTGGGAGGAGTAAGATTGTTTAAAGGAAAGTTGATAACCCTATGTGGAATACTTGCCCATGTACCTATGGTTTCTCTTGGAACATCGACAGAAGAAGAATTCAAGGTCATTAAGTTTGTTTAGAACAACACTCCCTTTTCACTTTTGTTAGGAAGGACTTGGATCGAGAGAGATCAGATTTGAAGGAGAGAGGAAGAGGAAGCTATAGAATAGAAAAATCAAGAATTAAGGGATTTCATGGCTAAGAGAATATCACGCTTAATCAAAGAACAAGAGGACAAGTCGAAGCAACTGAGGGCCAGAGACTTAGCTGTCGGAGTTGAAAGAAGATAAGAAGGCTTAAAGAGCCTATCCATGCAGGAGAGTAGACAACCTAATCCAAAAATGGTAAGAGAAGAAGTATTATCCTCGAACCTTGTGAAAGATCCTCAATAGTGCGAAGTTACTATGCTAAGAAAAGATAAGAACAATAATGGAAAGAGGAATCCAGAAACATAGATCACAGGAAAGAAAGCTAGAAAGCTCAGTAAGAAGAACACAAAGCTAGAAAAATTGCAGAAGGTTCCAGAGGACTTCGTAGAAGGAAGGTTTGGAGAACTTGAACCTCGCTGGAATAGCAGAACAACACCAACTGACACTTCACCACAACAAAGAAATATGGTCGTTGGAGGCATCCCGACCATTAGAAAAATTCTCTAGAACGACTAGAAACATTCACCATTGGACCATTGAGACCGTTTTATAACAAATGGAATTGTATTGATTGAGGCATTCCTACCCATTGGAGGAGTATGTTACGACGTTGTCTATTTATGCCGCCGAGCGTTGCACCGAGGACACTTTCATGAATTGTGATTATCCGAGCCCATAGAGAACTAATCGATTTCATACAGTTTTTATTGTAAACTCACCATTCGTTCTTCTAACTTGATGTTTTGTTCACCTACCTGAGATATCTAATCTCGAGCGTGTATGTCAGGTGACCTTAGCACAATAGAGAAATCCATCGAAGAAATCCTCATAGACCTCATGGATGAGAAGGTCATGTCCACAAGAGTACAGTCCTCATCGATGAGAGGAGTGCACGCATCCCCATCAAGTGCATGTCAATCTGGGCCATACCAGACTACAACAGAGAAACAAATAAAGCATCACAATGACTTGGAAAATGTGAAGCTCGTCCCATCAATCCTGCCCGACTATATGTCGCCTCTGGCTAGCGCAGTTAGTTGTGATAGTGTCCCGAGGGACTTCAACTATACACTGATTACTGTGTACCTCCCGAAGGGGATACACATAGTTGGAATGCAATTAGGATATATTATAACGCTAAAGATAACTGACTTCAACTTAGGAGACCACAATAATTATGGCATGCTCGCACCTCATAACTACTTGACAAATACAATAAGGAAGAAGTCGAAGATAATCCCCCAGTTGTGGACTATGGACATCGCAAGATCAACCATCCTCAATGTGATGAAGATACCACACTTCGGCAGGCATCAAGAGGTTAACACGTGCATTAAACTCCTCCTGTCATGCTACCATGGTGGTTACATGTGGTTGGATCGACGCATCACAGTATATCTGACGCTAATCCACCAGATCACTGGATTAAGCATGCACGGACCCGACGCTCAGGATTTTTACCCAGGGAAGGCTGCAGATCACGTCATGGCGCAACGCATAAAAGAAAATTATGGTGATGTAGAGAAAGGGAAATGGGGCTACAAGGTAGCCTCCATCCAGAATGGCGCAGTGTGCCTAGCTTGCTAGTTGATCATTGGTAATCTCATCAGGAAGAACCGACCAATGCAGGTCACGGGGTTCATCGTTGACCTCATAGGAAAATGTGTCGAAGGGATGCACATGAATTGGGCGAGCTACCTCGTCAACCATTTGGACCAATATTTTCATGAAGAATAGGGATAAGGCTATGAGTTTCATTTTAGCTAGTTGTTGATTCTCATTGCCTTCATTGCTTGGGAGATGTCGGAAGGAGCGACCTTCCCTGGAATTTAGTCGCTCGAACCATTGGCTGCAAATTTCACTACGCTCTAGTATTCGAGTGACATGGAAAAATAATGGCAATCCAATGTGGTGTTCCACACATATTATTTACAGCTAAAGAGGGCCATTGAATATTTCCCTCGCATGGCGTCGAATACCCTACACAGGTTCAGGCTACTCTCAAAGTTCTGCGCAGATAAGCATTTAATTTACATCACTGCATGTGGGGATGAACACAAGGAAGAGATCCATTCCTATTACAAACTCACAAAGGAGGACATGGAATAAATAACCAAGCAATGGCCTGCAGAGTTCCTTGTACTAGTTGAACAGACATAACTCTCCAACCCCGACCTCATCGGAAGTCTTGTAGTCACCCGAGAAGAATATGATGCACGCAGCAGTAGCAGGAAGAAAAATAAGGAAGAGGTACATGAATTGAACAACGCATTAAAGGAAACTACACCAGATTCACCTGAAGAGGAGGAGGTGATGAAGTAGACAAAGAAGAGGACGAAGTGGAAGAAAACAAACAGGAACATAGAGAAGTGACACCGCCTAAGGATTGTTAGAATATAATGGATGTGCTTGTTTTACCATCGACAATATCACTATTGTCACCCAACCATAGGCTGAATCCACCCTCCGAGCACCTTAAATTTGACAGAGAATCACTCCGGGAGAAAACCCTGGGCTAGATAGACAAATAAAGGGTAGTGCACCTTTCCCCAAGTATAGCACACCAAACAAGAATTGATTAAATAGTCCAAACCATAACCAAGAGATAGTCCAGGCCAAAACACAATCTTCTAGTTGCAACAGCTGCAACGACATCTCTCCTCCAAACTTGCACACAAAATGGGCAACTATAGTGTGCACAAGTGTTTCTCTACAATTATTGAGAATGTCTGCAATAATGAAGACTGGCCTCCTATATTTATACTAATTCTGGCTAACTTCCTGGGTCGACTTCTCATTCTGGGTGTCTATTTACTTAGTACATAATATTTCTTCTGGACAACTTCTTCTCTTGTAGGATAATAACCTAATACCAATTATCCTCTTGAGCCGACTTGTCTTCTAGGGTTATTATCCAACTCATTAGGGTTTCTTCTTGCTTCCCAGAATATTCTATTCTCATCAGGTTTACACATGGAGGTAAATACCTCCTACAGCTACCATAATATTAACACTCCCTCCTAGCTAGGGAGGTATTATAGGTAATGGTATTGAGCACAAACATACCGTTCACCCGGTAGCATCAATATAGTTGTATAGACTAGATCATGAGCACCATCATCACCATCAGTGTCATTAGTTGCATCATCTCTCGAAATGATACTCTATCTGAGTAATTTAGACATGATGTTGGACAAGTCACTCACACCATAGAGTGACACAAGAGCCATTCTTCTAATCTGGACATATGTCCTAGAAGAATAAATGTCTTGAACCATTTTCCGTCTGGGAAATATCTATCCATTGATAATCCATCTAGCTGATAATCATTTTCAACACTGTTGATAGTCTTCAAGGAAATCAGAACAATATCATTCAATATAACACAACTATGTCTATCCAGAGTAGTACACAACTACAATCCAGTGGTACAATACCACACCAAGTAGCACACAGGTACTTGATTAGTGACCTATAGTCACAAACAATGGAACATATCCACCACAGTAGTATACATCTACTATCTAGAGACATACAATTTTCATAACAATCATCTAATATCAACCTGCACAGAAACAATGTTATGATATAAACTGAATCATATGGGCCATTCTTCCACTCACATATGTGATATCTTGGAAGAGGATCTACCCTCAAAAGGTAAAACAAGAATGATGATCTATATGGACTATTCTTCTCAAGTAAGGAAGAATAATTGTCCTGATTTTTGAGCATGGACCATTCCCCACCCTGGGCTATTCCTCCAACACTAGACAAAGTGTAACCTAGAGAGAATGAGTCTACCCTAAGGAATGTTTGTCCCTGATTACTGAACCTGGACCATTCCCCACCCTGGGCCATTCCTTCGACACTAAACAAAGTGCAACCTAGAGAGAATGAATCTTCCCTAAGGAATGAGTGTCCGGATCATTTCCTAAGGAAATGACTGTCCTGTACCAACCTCCAAAATGGACCATTCCCCATGTTAACCACAATGGGAAATCGTTGTTCGGTGAGGCAGGCCAGTATTCTTGAGTAACCCTTAAGGAGAGAGAATTCCCTAGACCATTCCCCATGTTAACCACAATGGGAAATCGATGTCTATGGTACATCAACAATCCATCGAACCATTTTCATTACGAAAATGACCGTTCGATCTGGACCATTTTATGAACTGGAAAAATGTCTGTTCGTCAGAAATCTCAAACCACTTTCCGAATCTGTAAAGGAACTGCTCATCTTGGACCATTTTTCGAACTAAAAAATGACTGTCCATCAATTAATAACACATCAGTGCTCCTTCCTAACCTGGGACTCATCTCTTCCTTTTTCAATAATGAAGTCATCCCCAGGAGCTCCATCTTGAGTATGCAAGATCTTTCATCTTGGACATAAGCTTTACCAAAATGTCTTCTTATCTGCTCATCTGTGGAGATATATATTGGAGAACCACTTTCTCCTTTCTGGACTTCATCATGGAGAATGTAATGCTTGATCTCAAATGTACTTCGTTCTGGAACATTGGTTTTATCTGAAGGCTTCATATAGCTCTGATCAATAAAGTATATCATTGTTGGATTCCTCTTTTTTTTTCCTACTAGCTCACAACATCGTGGAAAGTTTCAAACTAGAACATATCCATGTGGCACTTCTTCTATCATCATGAGATCTTTGTCATGGATTTGCAATCCATCACCCTGATCTTCTGAGTAATCATTTTGATACAATATCTATGTTATAGAAAGTCTAGACCACACTTCTGCTGTGCATTGGAGGTTCTCCACCAAGTTTTCTTCTTCCACTTGCATACAAGGGTCTCTTTCTGGTATGCCTCAAAGCCTTAAGGTTTCTCTTCATACACTCTTTGTTCAATTTCTTTGGAGAACAGTCTTTTCATTCATCTGATGTAGAACTCTAACCCATGGATATCGCGGATGATATAATGACTCATGTAGAGGTATGTCTAGTTTAATGGAACAAGTAATCATCATAGTGTTCTCCCTCCATATGGGAGAACCTCTAGTTCTAGATCTCGGAATGCTTTCATTCATAAGTCTTCCATACATTGTTCTTCATCACAAATTTCAATTCCTCTGCTTGATTGATTTTAGTGAGTTCATATCAGGTTGGTAATCTTGTGATTCTTGATACAATGACCATTTGTTCTGTCTTTCTTTCATTCTTGGAATCTTCATGTTCTTCCTCATGTTTCTCTTTAGCTCTTGGGTCCATGGAGTTTCTTATAGATTCCATGCCCTATAGATTCCACTTCGTTCTTTCATCATAGGATCACAGATGTGGATGGACAACCAGAGATACTTTAAGGTTTCTCTTCGAAGAAGACTTCTTCTAAGGTTGAACTAAACACGTACTGCCTTTCATGGCTCCTACCATGGATATATACTTTATCATCTTCAATGGAGAATAGGATTAGCTCCCTCCTAATCCTTGCTTCATGTATGAGTGCATGTTTTTCTTTTGGAAATATATAATCGGCTCCTTCCATAATCCACTCTTTCATCTACAACCTTATTGCCTTATGCAAGCTGTCATAAGTCTTTCTCCAATTTCTTCTTGATTGCTAACTTCTTCCTGTCTTTTACTTCTTCTCTTTTACTTCAAGATTGATTCTGATTTCGACTTGTCTTGCAATTGTTACTTATGTAATAAATTCCACATGAATTGTTTGATGTACTTCATCCTTTCATTTGTATTGTTTGACTTGTAGTCATAATGATAACAATCCTTTTTGTTTCTTCCATAGGTATAGTTTCTCCTTGAACACATTATATTCTAAGAAGTAGATATGCAAGATATGTACAGAAAACATGGTATGTACAAGAACTGTGAAGAGTATTGTTACCTTGTCTTAGAGGAAGAAGTTTGTTTTATCCTACTTAGTCTTATTTGTAGGTTCCTTTTCTTCGGCAACTGATGCTTCGTGTGTCTGCTTCTTTTTCTTTACCTTAGGAAAACGATTCTTGTAGTGACCATACTTTCGATAGTTGAAGTATTGTATTTCTGACATGTCTTTCTCTTCATTTGGCTTATTCCTTGAACCAAACTTCCTCTTGTTCCTGAAATTCTTGAATCTTGTTGTAAAGGCTTGATCATCGTACTTCTTTTGGGGTTTCTCTTTTGCACTGATCTTTGATTCTTCTTGAGCACAACAAGTTCAAAGTTCTTCAAATGTAGGATAATCCTTCCTTGTGTTCATGCTTGCGGCAAATGCATCCCATGTCTTGGGAAGATTGTTGAGTACTATATTTACCAATTCCTTCTCTGAGATGATCTCTTTAATATCTTGTAGTTGATCTCTTAACTGAGATATCCTCACAAAGTATGATATTATGTTGTCATCATCATTCATCTTCATGTCACAGAGCTCATTCTTCAGATTCATTACTTGTCAAATGTTTATGACTAAGAAGAGGTTTATTAGGGAATCATACATCTTCTTTGATGAGTCAAGATGGGAGATGTAGGGTATCAAGTGGTCTTTTATAGAGTCCACTATGATACTCATGGAATTGATGTCAATGTCTTTGAACTTCTCCATAACTACAATGTTCCGCGGTTCCTTCTCTTTTCCTTCTTCAAACACCAGTTCCACGATCTTTCCTTTCATGATATCCAACACTTTATTCTTGGCAAGGATGAGGTCAATCCTTGTCTTCCCCGCTCTGAAGTTAGAAGCTCCATCTAACTTGGTTTCTGACTTCATAGAGTAAGTCATGGTTACTTTGACTTGGTCAACCCTAGATTTGACCAGAAACTCAAACTTGACATCTTAGCTTGCTGAGAGTACCAGGAGGTGTGCTAGGCTGGGATGCACTAGTCTATCTAGAAATTAGGTCAATCCCTTCACTTAAGGTGCCTCAACGAGAGGATTAAGGTTTCTTCAACTATACCTGCTAGTAACCCTAGCGACAGTGCTTTGGTAACTACTCCTTCTAGAAACCCTAGTGGCAGTTCTTCAATGAGCTTAGTATCTTTATGGCTATGCTCCCTTCCAGTGGTTAGACTGAATGGAGGTGTGGGCCCATAACCTGTTATAATATAATGGATGTGCTCATTTTACCGTCGACAATATCACTATTGTCACCCAACCATAGGTCAAATCCACCCTCCGAGCACCTTAACCTTGATAGATAATCACTCCGGAAGAAAACCCTAGGCTAGATAGACAAACAAAGGGCAACGCACCTTTCCCCACGGATAATGCACCAAACAAGAGATGATCACATAGTCCAAACCATAACCAAGAGATAGTCCCCAAAACACAATCTTCTAGTTGCAGCAGCTGCAATGGCATCTCTCCTCCAAACTTGCGCACAAACTGGGAAACTGCAGTGTGCACAAGTGCTGCTCTGCAATTCTGAGAATGCCTGCTGGAATGAAGACTAGCCTCCTGTATTTATACTAATTTTGGCTAACTGCCTAGGCCAACTTCTCATTCTAGGTGTTTATTTACGTAGTATAAAATATTTCTTTTGGCCGACTTCTTCTCTTGTAGGCTAATAACCTAATACCAATTATCCTCTTGAGTCGACTTGTCTTCTAGGGTTATTAGCAAAATCATTAGGGTTTCTTCTTGCTTCCGGGAATATTCTATTCTCATCAGGTTTATACATGGAGATAAATACCTCCCACAACTACCATAATATTAACAAGGATTCCATCATGGAGGCTGAGACATCCAATAAAAGAAAGGGTTCCTCGAAGAAACCTTCATCACGAAAGAATTCAAAAGCCAATAAACCTTCATTTCATACTATGCTCACAGTAGATGATATTAACCTCATCATCACCGCTATATCAGATACCTTAGAGGACATTTTGCAGTGAAGCGAAGCCAAAGAAAAGACAATGTTTGACAGGATCGAGGCGGAGATCAAAGGGGTACAACAAGATCTTTATTCAAGCTGCACACTGTCTACTACGTCATTGTCAATAGGGGACATAGAAGTAGGAGATGAGCTTGCCCAGCTACACAAATTAACAGATTCGACAGAGGACGGCCTTCATCGGGTCCAGGAGGAAAAGGAGCAGATCACAGAGGCATTAAAGAAAGAAAAAGAAGAATCCCTAGAGAAATGTCGGGTTGTGCAGTAAGAGAAAGATGACCTCCAAGCGAAGTTTGCAGAGGATAAAGCACAGATCCATAAGGAAAAATAACAACTACACATAAAGAAGATGGGATTTAAGGAGGAAGTCAGTAGATCACTTCGCTCTCTGTCAGGCCTCACACAGATAGAAGAAGACACAGTGGAGAAGCTCATTGAATCTATTCAGTAGCTTCAAGCAAGAGTGGAAGAACTAGAACTGCAAGAAGTGCCAAGCACTCCACGGGAAGTGCGAGATAAGAAGGAATAAACTGCTCGGAGTGTAGTCGAAAGAATCAAGGCATTGACCTTAGAAATGAAAGCAATTAAGCAGTCGAACTATACAGACATATGAGCAGCTTGCAGAGGACCCAAAACTAAGGACATTGGAGTCACAAATCCAGGAGGCAAAGTAACAAGCAGTGATAGTACAAGCACAGTTGAAGCCGCTGTCAGCAGTTGAGAGGATGAAACAGTCCTAGGAACAATGCACCATTCAACAACAGGTCCATGCCATACAGTGTAAAGTCGTGGAAGTGACCCAGAGGCTACAACCAGTGCAAGATGAATCCTGCACATTTTTTGAGGAGATTGAGGGACAAGGTTCACATCTAGAACAAGTAGTCACCACGGTGGAACAATGATTGGAAGGATTGGTGACCGAGAAAGTTATTCAGGATTTCGTCGAGAACAAGACTCTGGCGAAGCAGTAGGTTAAAGAAGCTTGCAGCCTTCAAAGCAGATTTTCCCAGATCAGAGTGACTCGGGACGAGTCACAGGTGAGTGTTGAGGGCCTATTGTCCCTCAACCAAGTTTTGGAGAAACTTGGTCATGTTTGACCATTTTTGGGACTTTGATAGGTTGTTCGAAGACAAAGCACCAGGCTAAGCGGAGATCGCGGGATCTCACCCCCTTTTGTGGGAATTTTGGGTTTAGAGTTTATGTAACGAGTATGGGATGTTATCCCATGGGTCTTACCCATGTTTAGGCCACTTTTGTAATACATAAATAGATAGCTAGTCGATGTAAGGAGTTAGTTGTAATCCAATGAGCTAAGTGAAAATAGTTGTAAATGCTTTGTGCATACTGTGTGTTGAGAACTTGCAGAGCTAAGTGCAAGCGATTGTAAGAAGGCTCTGTGTTGTGCCAAACTCAGGGAAGGAGGATCTAGCGAGGTGCGTGCAGATCTCATGTCCTATGCAGAGTGTGTTTTGTGGCTCTGTGCATGTAAGAGGATTGAAATAAGATAATAAAGAAGATGAAGAGTTGTTGGACGTAGCCCCGTGTTGGGGGTGAACGGCATATATCCTGTGTTGTGATTTCTTTGTGTCATTGATGTGATTTATGATTAGTGTGAATCTTTATGTATGTTATATGCATCTGATATAGTATCTTAGTGCTTAAGAACTTGGATGAATGCTAGATCTGTTGATGCTATGTGCTAAATGGTAAGATATGCTTAGATATTGTTGAATACTGTGGTGGTCTGTAATTAAGGTTTTACCTACGATGTGAATAAGGGTTAAATACTAATGAATGTTAACTTCTAAGTGATTTATTAAGTATTATGATCACAGATCTGTGTCCCATCTAGGTTGTAGACACTTGAGTCCTGCAACCCCCCCTGCCTCTACCTTGGGTGAGACTTCATCTACTTCACAGGTGTTGTCAAAAGGGTTGGTAGTTAGGGTTTTGTTTGTGTGTTGTTGAAGCATTGAACCCTAGGTTTTCCCCTGTGCCAACATGTATATATACCATTTTTCATTAAAATAATTAGTTAAAAAGCTAGTGTTGGGGGGGAAGAATATACAAGTGGCTTTTATTATTTCAGGAATATGACTTTGAAGTCATAGTGAAACCAAGGAAGCTGAATGGAGGAATAGATCATTTGTCAGGCATATTGTTAGGGGAATATGTGGGAGTAGTGAAAGAAATAGATTATCAGTTGATTGTAGGGAATTTGTACAAGATGGGTGCAGATGGAATATTGAGACGTTCTGTTCCGAAGCACCAAAGGTTGGTAATACTTGAAGAAGCACATGATGGAATTTTTGGAGGAAATTACACAAGGAGAGAAATGACACAAAATGTTTTATGCGCAGGACTTTGGTGGCTGACACTTCACAAGGATGAAAAATAATATTGTTAGTCATGTGATGTATGCCAACGAGTCGGAAATCCATCTAGGAGGGATGAAATTCCTTTGAATCCATAGGTTACATTGCAGGCATTTGAGAAATGGGCTATAGAGTTTTTTTGGCCAATCAACCCACAAACAAGAATATTGAGGGAAAGGTATATCATTACTATGACAAACTATTTGACAATATGGGAAGAAGTATCCCCAGTTACAAACTGTATTACAGAAATCGCTGCACGTTTTTTGCTTGAAAATGAAGTCACAAGGTTTGGATGTCCATGCATATTACTTAGTGATCAAGGAACACACTTTCTAAACAAGATAATTGCAACAATGAATGAGAAGTTCTAGATTCAAAACCAAAAGAGTACCCCATATCACCCTCATGCCAATGGAACCGTGGAAGATTTTAATAAGATATGGGAGAATGTCTTAACAAATACTTTCAATGTAGGGAGAGATGACTGGGACTTAAGAGGTCTTGCAATATTATGAGATTACAGGATTACAAGCAAGATTTTGACAGGTCAAACCCCTTTTAGGTTGGTCTATGGGAAAGAAGCAGTAATTCCAATGGAGTTTATCCTACCTAGCTTAAGCATTGCAACACTTACAAAGCTATCAGACACTGGCAAAATAGAGGATAGGTTGTCATAGTTAGTACAACTTGAGGAGGATTGGTTTGGCGTAAGATTCCATTAGAAGGTTCAGAAAGAGATAGGGTTTGGAATGATCAACACATTAAACAAAAGAAGTTTCAATTTGGAGATTTGGTACTACTCTATGACAGAAAGTATATGCAACATCCAAGGAAATTTTGAATGCTTTGGTTAAGACCCCATGTGATTAAGCAACTAACAGAGACAAGTGTTGCATAGTTAGAAACCTTGAATGGATATATCTTCCAAGGAATGGCGAATGGGAGTCGATTGAAACTCTATAGATATGGTCGTCAGGTTGTGCAATAATTTGGGCTACGTCGAAACACATGTACAATAGTTGTAAAAAAAAACTAAAAAGAGGCACTACGCCAAACACGGAGATGGTTACACAGTGGGCATGATAGGTCATAAAAGCATCATATGAGTATTAAATGGGAATATCCATCAAAAATATTGACATATTGACAATACGAGGGATATATCATTTAGTATTAAAGACATATTTAGTTATACAACTCATCAACCATGATGATAGATTGGACAAGATAGTTAAGGCACGATGAAACAAATACGATCCACACACAAGGACATAAACATAAGAAGATCGTTAAGTGTAAATCATTCTTTCTTAACAATGAGAGAAAAGGAGAGCTAAGAGGAGAAAAATGGAGAATGGAGTAGAGCTACAACTTCCACATAACATACAGGGAAAGCTCAGGTACCTGTCACCAAAGAAAAATGGGGAAATATCTGCTATTAGTACCACCGATCCCCCCGGGATGAGTAGGGAAGGAAATATGCTTGACAAGATAGTGATACTCAAGTTTTTGGATCATGTCATTATTGATGAACAACCATTTCTAGAGCTAGCTAGGGAAAAACACTCAGACATTGAGATCATATCAGATACAAGAGATCGCATCGCTTCCAACATAAATTTGTATGCATATTTCAAGAGACTCGGTAATAGATTTGGGGGTTAAGAATGCTTCATGATAGTAAATAACAAGGAATCAGATTAGGATCCCACTGAAATAGATTTTTTCCATAAATTGTCTTTGTATATGGTGCCCAAACTAAACCTGAAGGATGTACCAACAAACGTAGGCAAATAAGTGGATGTTATCGGACTCAAGAAACCTTAGTGAATTATCAATAGGGAAGACAATTATAGGAAGAGTAGTCTTAACAAAATTATTTCACCTAGTAGAAGCAATTATTTTTCCATGGGCAACATGACCCCCGATGCCATCATCCTGACTTAGCCCACTCTTAGGTAGGAAGAGGCATTCATGAGAGAGAAGACATAAACACTAAGGATTATTATGAAGAAGCATAAATGAACAATAGGAGAAGGCTAGGAAAGTCTTCTAAGAAAAAGGATGAAGCCAGGAGCATGGCGAAGAAGACTCAAGTCATAGTCCAAACGTTGTACAAAGCAATTTCAAGAGTTCCCCTAGTATTCAAAGTGACTATGGAGAAAAAAATGCAGATGATCGGTGAAGTCAGTAAGGTATTTGGATCACAGATAGAATATTCCAAGCTAAGGATCATACCAAGGTCGCCACTAGACGTGCGTGAAGGAAAAATGAGAACGACAACCACAACAGTTGCTAACATCAAGAAGGTCGAGAGTGAATGATCGAAACTTTGCAAGGAGAAATTTTAGGTGTGGAAATGATCCAGGTGGATATCGGTGGCCACCCACCTTTTCCAACTGTCTCAAAAAAGTTTTATGGCAGTTTTGGTAATTTACTATTTTTAGCCGTTTTTAACTTCTAGGGCCGTTTTGAGGGCCTAAATGAATGTTTTTCTGGATCAAAGTTCTCAATGACAGTCGAAGTCTCTAATTGATCCCCTTGAATGAATCTCCTCGGTGATACATTTCCAACGAGCTATCATGCACCTAAATCAGAGATCGTATGCAAAAGTTACGACCCTGGGAAGTTGATGTACTAACTTACCCAAAAGGGGCCACATGAATTTTGGCGCTTCATCTCCTAGGGTTATTTTTTTGGATGTCTAGGGTTTTTGATATTCCTGTTTATTGTAAAAATGACTTTATAGCCTCATTGTAATCATCTTCTTGTGAATGTGAGTAGCCGTCACATCTCTTCTCAAAGATAAGCTACCACCATTCTAGTGAGTCTTTCACTCTGTATTTTTTACAGTCTTTGTACATTTCTTTCATTAATAGAAATCATGTATTACTGTATATATGTGATTATGATTGCATCTCTGATACACTTTTGTTATATTGTTGAATATATTTGATATCTATGTGCATTTATTTATTATATCTCCTCTCTCATTTCGTGTCAAAAATAATCTGGATCAGTTGTATCAGAGCAGGTTGCTCTTGATCATTTTTCAGTGCATGTCCCCAATGAGGTCCAAGTATAGAAATATGGTTCTCTAGATTGTCTCTCTTGAAGACAATTTCTCTCGCATTCCCAAGAAACCCTCAATGGAAAAAGAAAATAAAAATGATGGAGTAGACGATTCTATCAATCTGTTGCTTGAGAAAACTCTCACATGACAGAGGGACGAAATGATGGAGAATTTTTCCCACATCCTTCAATGCCTACCGATAGCAATAGGCGCATCTTCATAAAAAAACCATTTTGGAAGCACTTCTCCTTTCAAGGTACAGGTTAATTCTGATATTCCTGAATTTGAAGGTCAGATAGATGCAGATGCCCTAGCCAAATGGTTAAATCTGTTAGAAGGTTATTTCTCTGTTCATAATTTTTCCGACAAGGAAAATATCACCTTCGCACTCCTTAAAGCTCTCCCCCATGTCAAACATTGGTGGGAAACTTACTGGGAGCAAAGTTCCACCGAGGATTCTGGAGTATATGGGGCCAAGCCCACTTGGCATTTTTTTGTGGATGCGGTAAAGGAATAGTATTACCCTGTTGGAAACTATGACGACCATTACATGAGATGGACCAAACTGCGGCAAGAGAGGGGCCCAACAGTTTCAGATCTCACCAATACCTTCGATACCTTACGCACCAACCTGGGTATCAAAGACTCTGAACGACAATTGGTTCTGAAATACCGTGGGGCTCTACACAGATACATCCAAACTGAAATAGATTTTCTGGACATCTCATGACTCGGTGTTGCTTATCGATATGTTGTTAAAATCGAGCAGAAATTTAAGCACCATAACAAACGAGATTTTGTTTCTAAAAATACACCACAACCAAAGTATGACAAAGATGGCCCTAACAAAAAGTCTCTCGAAAACTAGTCCAAGCCACAGGAAAGGAAGGGTCACAGGAAGACAAAGAAGGACACCGAAAAATGGTGCGATTTCCACAAAATCCCCTATCACAACACCGATGAATGTCACTCAAAACATTCATTAGTGTCCAAGATCAAAGACAAGGAGTCAAACCCTGATTCAGAATCTGATTCTGAAAATACTGGTAAAAGACAGATCATTGACATAGACCCCACTACTATTGTCGTGACCACAACAATTCAACCAGAAGAACCAATAGATCCTGAAGAGGGGGAGAACCTTTTTCATTCTCATATGTGGGTGAAGGGGACCCCGCTGCATTTTATTGTTGATAGTGGAAGCCAGAAGAACCTCATCTCAACAGAGGTCATCAAATAGTTGGGATTGTTGACAACACCACACCCGCAGCTATACAACATCGGGTGGCTTCGCCAAGGATGAGATCTTCGTGTCATCCAACAGTGTCGATTGTCATATGACATCCAACCCTTCAAGGATGAGGTATTATGTGATGTTTCCCCACTGGATGTCTGTGATGTTCTCTTGGGCCAACCATATATGTGGAAGCGCCATGTTGTTTATGAGTCTCGACCCCGTAGTGTCATTGCTTCTCTAGGGGGTCATCTCTACAAAATACCAAAGGTATTTCCAACTATTGTTCCACCTAAACAATGTCGCAAGGCAGTATCTCATACTACAAAATTCAGCTTCTTCACAATCTGTTCAAAAGGTGAATTGAAGGATACTGCAACCACTACAGCCTCGGCCCAAGCACCTTCTATCCAATAGAAGCAAGTCGACAAGATTGCAGAAAAGTGTAAAGATTCCTTCTACACACAGGAATCTCATGTATCCAGACTAGTTAAAAATTTCCAACCCTTCCAGCCACATGTTTGTGACAACCTTCAACAAGATAAGCAGTGCAACTTCTCCAACAAGGCAAGCAACTCATCAAGGTGCAGATTCAACAAACACTTTTCCCTCTCCCCTGGGCACTCAACGCAATGGAGACCATTTCTTCCTAAGGAGGGAGGATTGATCGAGGTGGATATCAGTGGCCACCCACCTTTTCCAACTATCTCAAAACAATTTTCTGACAGTTTTGGTAATTTACTATTTTTAGCAGTTTTTAACATATGGGGCCATTTTGAGGTCCTAAATGAAGGTTTTTTGGGATTGAGATTCTAAATGATAGTTGGAGGCTCTGATTGAGCCCCCTAAATTAATATCCTCGACAATACATTTCCAATGAGCTATCATACGCCTAAAACGGATATCGTATGCAAAAGTTACGACCCCAGGAAGTTGATGTACTAAGTTACCCAAAAAGGGCCCACATGACTTTTGGCGCTTCATCTCCCAGGGTTAGGTTTTTGGATGTCTAGTATTTTTTAAATTCTTTTTTATTGTAAAAAGTCCTTTAGAGCTCCATTGTAATCATCTTCTTGCAAATGCGAGTAGCCGTCACATCTCTTCTCCGAGATAAGATGCCATCATTCTAGCAATTCTTTCACTCTGTATTTTTTACAATCTCTATACATTTCTTTAATTAATAGAAATCATGTATTACTGTATAACTATGTTTATGGTCGCATCTCTGATACATTTCTATTATATTATTGAATATCTGCGATATCTCTGTGCATTTCTTTATTATATCTCCACTCTCATTTCCTGCCGAAATTAATCTGGATCGGGAAAGAGTTGATAGAATACTGAGAGATGAATTTCGTAGAGGCTAAGCTAAGATATGTTCAATAACATGCACAACAAGAAGCATAAATGGATGCTACACTACCACCGGTAGCATGCATGTCAACTATTCTAGCTCAATGGCAGGCACAGGTAGAAGTGGAGAAAATGAGGGATCAACAAAATATCCTGCAACAAAAACTAGTACCACTACAAGAAGAGGAGTTACAGGTAATTGGAGAGTTGTCTATGGTGCAGGGTCAGGTTAATAAATCATAGGGAAAACTCACAAACTTGACCACACACGAAGCAGAGGAGATTACAACAAGAGAGGCAAAAATCATCAAATAGGTATAGGAGGAAAAGGTGGCCTCTCAAAATTCATTTCAACATGAAGGAGTAGGAAATAGGCCTAAGTGGCTTGGGACAAGCCACATGTGAGTGTTGGGGGCATGTTGGATAGGTAGTCTGGAAAGAATTTTTTGCAGTTTTGATAAGGTTTTGAGGAAAAATTTTAAGTATAGGAACAATGCACAGAAAGAGGAAGAGTGCATAGGAGGAAAGTGCACAGAAGGAGGAAAGTGAGCAAAAGGAAGACAACGCACAACTCAAAGAATAGATCTCAATGAATAAAGATACAAGAACGAAGCAAGAAATAAAATCATAATAGAAAAATGACAACCCGACATCCCATAAATAGAATAACAACAGAAAAGCGGCATGAAGGTTGAAAAGCAGAAGAAAGGCGTCAAGCAACCAGTTAACTGAGTTGGTCGTTCATTGTAATGGGATATTTTTTGGATGAATAGATTAGGCTTTTTAACCCTAGATTTTGATATAAATATGTAACAGGTTGGGAGATTAGAGGTTCAGTTCAGTTCAATTGGTTGGTTCAACTAGGTATTATCATAAAGTTCGATTATGATAGATTAGTTTATGTTACAGGTTGTTTGATACTAATTCTAGATCTATTCAATGTAACAATTGAAGGTTAGGAAGGATGAATAAAGGAATGATAGAGATATGTTAAGGAATCACGTGTTGTCTATGTTTCTTTGTTTGATTATGAATACTAGTTGCATTCCTCGTAGAATATCTTTAATTAATAGTTAAGAATGGTGCAATGATTCATGATTGTGACAGTAAAAAATATATATAGTAAACTAGAATATTATAAGTATAGAAATATTAACCTTGGGTAAGTTAATAACAGGACATAACTGAATTATGTGCATAACATATTAAGGAACAATGAACCAAATGTTTTCTCCATTCCCTTATCATTGTATAAGCCCGGTTCTTTTAGTCCCCATAGATACCTCGAGTGAGACTTCATCTACGCAAGAAGGTGATGCCAAAAGGGTCAGTGTCTGTTGGGTTTTCTTGGTCTTAGATAACCTGAACCTTGGTTCTTACAACCCACACATAGAATAGCACCAACAAATGGTTTCACTCAAACAAGACCATGGAAATGAGGTAAGCAAAAAAGATTAATATTTTTCATTTTAGTTTTTCCATTGGTTTCCTGTATAGGAAAATCAAAAACTTCTACCATTTGTTCTTCACCATTCATGGTACGAGGGGATTTATATGGACCTTCTTCTAATATATTTTCAAATTCTCTCGCTTCTCTTTTCAAGAAAATTTCAAGTGTTTCATAACCAACTTCTATATTACTTAGACCTATTTTGGGGGTGGGGCTTTTTGGTAAAAAAAAATCTTTCTTATCTCTAGGTCAAGTTATTCATGAACAAAAAGGAAATGAAACTGTTTTTTCTTGTTCATATAATTCTAAAAAGCAAAGAGCATGACAAGGATTTGTAAATAATCACTTGAAGTGAATGAAGTTGATATTTTAAACCACAAAAATTATATAGTGGGGTTTTCCTTATATCTTACCATTCCTACTCCTCCAAGTCACTAAAAAAAAAAAATGAAATGATGTGCAATCTTTTAGCACCTCCCCGACAATGGTGCCAAAAAGTGGTGGGCCTTGGTATAGAAACAATAACTCTATTTCTTGCTTAGCTTGTTACTTTACTTTCCAATATGGGGTTCGTACAATGTTTAGAGGTGTTGTGCAAAGTATATCCAGAGTGCACTAACAACAGCCTAGGTCTGAAACTAGTCAAGGGGATTAATGCAAGAAATCTGATTATAACTTGTGAAGGAAATATAAGTTGCATGAAAACCTTAAACTATGATTTGCATGAATGGATTCACATCAATTTCAAAAGAAGGTGTTCTATATGCAGTGAATAACTTTAATATAATTGCATGAAAAGAAGCACACTAAGCTATATGAAGAAAATAAATTGATTTCAAAGTAAAGAAACTAATTTGTTGCATGAAACGAATTTGAATGGAAGAAGAGAAACTATTGCAAGGAATAAATGAGCTTAATTACATCTAACCCTTGATCCAATATCAAGCCATGTTGTTATCTTATTAACAAATTCTAACTTCATAAAAATATAGGAAAGAAATGCAAGAAAAAATATCCTACGGGAAGTTCTACAGGAACTGTGATAGTTCTACAGGAACTGTGATAGTTCTACAGGAACTATAATAGTCCTAAAAGAAATTGTAATAATCCTATAGGAAAATTCTACATGATAATGAAAATATACCTAAACAGTTGGTTAACACTTTCTAAAATATTAGCAATGAGTTGTGAGTGAGGTTCTTTTCCCTGAAAATATTCCCTTGAGCACCCCAATGGACTTTCAACCACTTCTATAGGGAAATATGCTAAAAATTATATTTTGCTAATAGTGTAAACTCGATTTAGAATTTTTTGTTCATAACTATCTAATCTTTTAAGAAAAAACAAGAAATTGAAATACAACACACTAACATGACAAAAAAAGAAAAGAATTCAACAGGTATCCTTGATTCCTCTTGAGTGAGCCCTACCTAAACAACACAAGGAACCTATAAAAACTCTAATAAGATGGGGGGAAATAATCTTATTAATCAATATCAGTTTTTACATCAGGAAGCAGAGCTCTAGGATTCAAAAAGCTTCTACAACATAAAATAGAATGCAATATTCAGTGGTCATATAGATACTAGCAATGCATTTGGAGGTAGGTGGGGGACAAGGCCCTTGATTCTTGGGACCTTCCTTTTCCCATGGTAAGTTTGACTTGTTTGATTGGTGCTACACACATTACCATGAATATTAGATTAAAAGGTACCATTACTCATTAAATTCCATCTTCAAAACTATTCATCTAGACAACGTACAAAAATGTCCATAATTACTATTAAATATGCTCAATTAAAGAAAATTTTTAGGTGTATGATGGTGAAAATGTATCTATGATAGGCCTTTTGGATAGGCAATGTTGAGGCTCATCAGTCAACTTGGAAAAGTCATTCTCCTCATAAAATTACCTGTAACTTTTTAACCTTGGAATTTTAATCTAATTTGACTCTCTTATATAAATGTAACCTTATTAAAATTGCATCCAAGACTTTGGATTCTAAAGTAAATATATAAGAGACCTTATAAAAAAAATGAGGGTGTAGTTCGCAAAGAAAAACTCCAACCACAAGATGGTTAGAAATCGAAAATTATGTCCAAATGTTAACACATGTAGAAATGAATCCAATAAATTAACACACCTCCTCATTAATGTTAGGAAAGGAAAACAAGAATTAGTAGAGGCACATAAATAATTAAGGCACAAAATTGACAAACCAATAGAAAAAGAAGACAATTTTTTCGTAGAAGACTCCAAAAAATGATGGAAAACCCTAAGAAGAATGAGAAAAAACAATAGGATGAAACATTGAAGATACTTAATGATAATAGTAGAAGGTTGACCAATTCACTAAAAGGGTATGTTTTTTATTTACATAACCCTTAGTCCACCAAAAATTGTTTCCAAGCATAGAATGGCCAAATACAAGTTACCAAAGTTATCCAAAAAACACAGGTTATCTAAACAAATAAAAATTGAAATACCTAAATATGCTCAACTATACAATTGAAAGGCTATCATGTGGTTTCCCAATTAACTAGAAAATTTTCACATATGATCTTCTTAAGAGATTCCATGGAAATCAAGAGGATGACACATTTATCAGGTTCCCCTATTTACAACAAACAAGGACAATTAAAAAATATACCTATGAATGTGAAGTCTTAGCAAATAGATCTCCCAATCTTGCAGAGGATCAACTACTAAAAATGAATATTTTTAGGCTAAAACCCATTATCCATAGTGAACTAAATCTATTGAAACCTAATATCTTGGTTGAAATTAGAAGTATGGGAAAAATGATCAAAAGAAAGTGGGAAGAATTGGACCCAAAGGCATAGATGTGAATATCTATCATTATACTAAATTAAAATAGTGAATGGAATGGAAGTAGAAGTCTCAAAAAAATAAAATGAAATTACTATAAACTACAATTCATGAAACTAGACCAAAAATGTCATAAGTATCAATGACAATCACACCAAAAAATAAGAACGAAGATGGGGTTCCCCAAAAGGAATATACTTTTCTAAAGGAAAAAAAATACAAAATATATTCCACTTCATCTAAGGATGATTGACAAGGCCCTAAATTTTATGAAAAAAGAGGCAAAAATAACAAATGAACATACAACAATGAAAGTAAGGAAAATGTGTTACCAAGAAGCATCAAGGTTTTACATTAAACAATGAGGATACAATACTTCAAGAGATGATGCAAACAATATAAAGGAACCTCACCAATGCTCAAAGCAATAACAATGTCAAACCCCTACACCAAACAAAAGGAAAAATGAAGCCACCATGAAAACATGGTTAGCTAGAGAGAATACTATTTACTATGCTTTGAGGACAAAACATGGGATGGAAATGTAATAAATATGAATATAGATATAATAATAATAATAATAATAATAAATAAGATAAGTTAATGCAATTAAAGGTAAAGGGACACACCCTTCATATCGTAGAAGTTAATACATATAAGTATATCATCACTACTAGGTTCATTGTAACATCATCATTCATATCCATCATTTATTATTCACTATATTATGTATTTGGAAAAATAATTGTGTTAATCATAATAAACAGAAAATGTTTGTACTACAAAAACTCAATAACTCAATGGTGAAAATCATTAATGCAACATTGGACATGGATTTGTTAGAAAATCAAATCTCTTTCAAATAAATATTTAGAATTAAAAAATGAAATAAATTAGTTGGTTAAAACAATTCAATTGAATAACTATCCTGAGAGTAGTTGATTAATTTATGAGCCTTAGTCAATTTGATTAACAAAAGTAAATCAAAGCTCGAACAATGATAGTAGATTCAGATCATCCACACAAGGATGAATCTTACAACACAAGAGAAAGTCAAAATGTTTGGGATCAATAAAGGAAAGATAAGCAAAATATGAATGAAGGAAAGGAGGTGTATAGAGATTACGAATAAAATAATGAATCGAGAGAAGAAGAATATCACACATGCAGAAGAAAATTGAGATCAGAAAATAAATTGTAGGATCCTACTTGAGGAACATAACAAAACACATCTAGATAGCCTCATCAAAACAAAAAGATTTCAATCAAAGAAGCAGACCGACAAAGAGAAGGTGTGAACCACTGAAGAAAAGGTCGAAGGCAAAGCAATCGAACATGTGGGAAACAAAACTCAACCAAACCATATTAATGAACCCTATAGAGTTAACGCATCATATTAATGAACCCTGCATAATTGTAAGAACATGAAAGGGGCTCATTTCAAGAAGGGAAATGGCAGAGATAGACATTGGTAAGGAAGTCTCTCACATTTGAACTGCTCACTGACAATCCAAGCATATGGACGAAGATTTTAACCTTGATTTGGTTGAACTACAAAATACTTTGCTACTAGATAAAATGAACCACTTAGTTGAAATGAAACATGCTAATATAACAACTACTCAAACCTTGCAAGAATGGCAAGTTTATGAGAATAGACTAAAATTCATTGCTACACATATTTGCCAAGTTTGTATAGCTATTATAGCACAAAGGTCGCTTCAAAAAGAGTCATAGCTAGTGCAAGGGTTTCCCTTCTTTCGTCCTAGTCCTTCAATCAATAAACCTTCATACCTTTTTGTATTTTCATCTTCCTTCATGGAGAGTAAAAAGACTTTAAAGTTGAAAAAGTTTTTGTCTTCCTCAAGCTTTTGAAGTTGAAGATTTTGTCAAGATAAACTTATCTAAACTAAATATAGAAATTATATAAACAAAACGACCCTCCAAATAAAAAAATGAAAATAATATAAAAACCTATTACGTTGTAACCTTAGGAAACTAAAAAACACTATTTCCCAGAATTAACACAATAAAATGGTTTCTTCATTTTTCAATGGTTATCTTTAAAAATTTTAATCCTTCAAATTTATTCTTGAGCATATTCTTTTATAATCTTTCCAAAAAATATTACAGCAACAATAAAACAACAGAACTAACATTATGAAAATGCTTTACTAGGTAAACATTTTGATATAATTAACTTTATAAACTGGATAAAAGGAGGCAAACAAATCATCTACATGATCTGCCGACCCAGGAGCACATTTCCGCATTAGAAATCACAACCAGTCGATTAATGCGTTTAAAAATATCCGGTTGTGTGTAAGTTCATCCTCTGGACAAAAAAATCCACCGGTTGTGCGGAAAATTCATAAACGCCTTAAAGAAAAATTGCGGGTTGCCATTTCCGGGAAGCTTGAGATGTTTGCAGCATGATGGTCTGTAACTATATTACTTTTCAGCAGGACGAGCGTAAGGACCCTTTCGGCGGATTCTGTCATTTCTCTTCTCTAAAAACTTCCGAATAGAAAACGTTCGCGCGACTGGGAGGGCAACTGCAACACCCATTGCAACTAGACGTCACATTAAGAATCTGTAACCAAATCAGATTAGCAATCATGACTAGTCGCTCACAGGTTCTCTTACCGTCTTTTATCGTCTGAGAAGATTGGGTACCGCTGAGAATGGCTAAAGGCGATGGGCAGGGACTGATCGGAGTCATGTCCATGCACGCGGAGTTGAGCGGCGTTGAAGGCGTAGATGGAGAGGATGAGGGACTCCCACTGCCCGGGGAGCCAATAATTCTGCTCGCCACTGCCATTATTTCATTTGCCTGCACCGCCAGGCAACACAACAATATTTCAATCTAAATCTCTTTTTCTTAAAACAAAACGCCAGATCTTTCTAAATTTGATATTCTATGTCTCTCACATAACATAATTAAAAGCACCACAGAGATATGATATCAGTGTCGTGCAAGAACGTTGCAGTACCTTGTTTGCAGAGACATAGTAAACGTTCACATTCCCCGCGTAGAAAATTGTGAGCTGGGCGCAAGGCGGCTGCTCGGCACCCGGCGTGGGAGCCCTGGAATGTAAAAACGCAACAGACTGCAATTTAGAAAAGAGAAAAAAAAAATAGTTTATTCCTGAAAACTTTCAACCTTTGTAATTTATCATTTTTGTTAATATTATTCAATATTTTCATGGTTACCACGTTACAACATCTTCCCCTACCAGCAACATCTTAATTTATCATTTTTGTTAATATTATTCAATATTTTCATGGTTACCACTTTACAACATCTTAGTAATTAATTTACGAGCTTGGCCAAAGTTTTGTCAATCAATATCCAACCTGTTACCCAGCATTGAATATATTGGAGCAATCAATATCCAGCCTGTTACCCAGCATTGAATATACTGGGGCAGTGGATGATAGACTATAGAATCTGAAAGCAATTCAGATTCTATGGTCTATAAACCACGTCTATAATCCACCTGCCAATGCTAAGAGTTTGGCCAAAGTTTTGGCAATCAATATCCAACCTGTTACCCAGCATTGAATATATTGGGGCAGTGGATTATAGGCCATAGAATCTGAAAGCAATTCAGATCCTATGGTCTATAATCCACCTGCCAATGCTGCTTAGCAGCTGGATATTGGCTCTCCAAAGTTTTTGTGAACTTATTTTCTATACCTTTTCAAAGCGGTAGTCTAAATATTTTACTAAATGATTTCTTTTATGATAGTTTCAGAGATATTTGTTAGAAATTGTTAGATATGTATATTTGACTGATTATATCTGTATGATGGAAGTGCCTTAACAGTTTTTCAGTATGCTGAATCTACTTCTGCATTCAAAAATATATTTTAAACAATAAAAAATAATAATTTAGTGCAAATTTATATGGCCTAATTCTAACTAAAAAAGCCATTTCTTAGAACACTTAAACAAAGCAGTTGAAAAACAACTCATTTACAATATATCTAAGATAGTGTCTTTATTTATTTTAATGTTAAATTGTTATTAATTAACAATTTATTATAAATATCATTAGGCTTAAAAGCTTACACTTATTGGAAATGGACATAATTAATGGTCTTTTAATCTAAAATTTTAATCTGATGGTTAACAATTGAAGATGCAGGCATATTCTTAATCGTCCTCCTAAATCAATGAATGTGGTTTATTGTTCATAACTTCCTTGCATATATGAATGCATCAGTTAAACTGTTTATTTTTTCACATTTACCTAATCATATTAAGAAATTATTATAAGGCCATATAATTGCCATATTTACATGATTAATATAAATTAATATAAATTTGAATGATTAAACTGCACTATGGATTTTAGTGAACCTAGTCCATAAATTTTAGTGTAACTGGCGTTTTTGTTGTAATAATTATAATTATAGTTTTTTTTAACTACGCTGCAGTTTTACCAGCAGTAAGCCTGTCTACATGCACCAGCCCCGAGTTAGCGGCTGTGCCAGTTTATTTTCTTAAAACTAGAAAAATAATACTAACCTACATCTACCTTAATTCAAAATCCATCAAGTTGAAAGGATGTGATTTCTCAAACTTATATACTATTTAAAAAAAATTGAATCCAGCCAAATCGAATTCCGGTCAACAATGATAAATCCAAGATAGAAACCAGAACAAAAACCCTACCCAAAAGCATTAAGTTTTGGAGAATGTAGAACTGGGCAGAACTGCTGTGGCGACGCAGAGGGTTGGCCTCTGTACTGATTAGACAAGGATCCCGTCGGCTCCCGAGAAGGTAACAGAGAAAGATTTAAATTGGGCAGTTGGCTGATGCCCCTTTTAACATTTGAAGCAGGCGGACCGCAGTTTTCTCTGCCATTTGAAGCTGCATAGAAGGCTTGCTTTGCTTTCTCTTTTTCCGCTGGACTATTCATAGCTGTTGGTGTTATTCGCTTCTCTCGGATCGAAAGAATGAGCAGATGGCTTTTAGAACAGCAGCGAGACTATGATATAAGTCTGTAACAGATCAGGAAGCAATCTGAGGAACGAGAAAGTGAAAAACAGCGACCAAGTTAATATAGGTTTCTGCTAGTATTGCGATACCATCGCTTTGTATTAAATCAGGCGTAAGCAAAGCCGGAATCGAAATCGGTGTAACTTGTATTAAAAATTCAAACGCTTTATTGAGGTAACACGTGTACTGTGATGGGTAAAAATTATGTACATCCAGAATGAGTTGGAAATTTGTTTTTAGCTCGGAAGATTGAAATTTGTTTGGAAATTTTATCAAACACGTTGAAATTGACAAATTCTGTATTCATTGCAACATTCCGAAAAGAACTCCAATCACTTTAATACTTTAAACTAATTTTCTGACAGATACATAATATTCTCCCGGTGATTACGGCCACGGATACATCCCATCACAGTGCCACAATATACTGTTCGGGTTGGATCTGTCGGCTTTCTTTCCCATTGCTTTAAAAACAGAAACAGAGATTACGTGCCAAGCACTATATTGGCAACGATGAGTAGACAATCTCAGTTTGAGTTATCCACTCGGATTTCCATATCCTTTAGAACGTATCGCAATCCAGCGAGAATTAATAGCTTTAAGAAATCCAAACAACAAACCTTAGACCTCAAAGTTCTAAATTTGCTGAACTGCCTTCAAATCTTGACTGGCTATGTACTCACAATTCCGATTTTTATTGTGTTTGTTAAAGGGAGCTGGCATTGCTAATTTTAAATCTAGGATGATGCAACATTTCAACAATATCCCACCATTGCTCGGTGTGGTAAATGAAAGGTGACAAAACTTTGTGATTTTCATTGGGTTAAATCAGTATAAACTCATCTAATTATGGTTTTATAAAGCATTCAAAAAGATCAAATCTCTTGAAATATAAACCTCCTTCCACCCACACATTCCTCACACCCAGAGTGTAGAAATGTCAAACAAATCTCAAACCAAAAAGAAATGCACATGTAAAACAACCCAAGAAGAAACAATGTAATGTAGGGAGCTTCTCTTTTGCATTTAAAGCTGATGCAATATTTCAACTCTATCCCAGTATTGCTTGCACGGCATGGTTGGTGAAGAGTGACAAAACCATATGATTTTAGTTAACAGATCCTCATTGGGTTAGATAGCAAAGAACAAATAGCATATGTCAAACACAGAGAAAATTGCACATGTGAAACAAACCAACAGAGACTAGAGATACTGGTAATTATATTCATTGTTTTTACAAATAGTGTTAGATATTGGTAAAATTTGTCATTGTTTTAGAGGATTTCAAAGAATTATGAGCTCAAAGCAATTAGTATTTGGAAAGAGAGGGGTTTTACATATGGATGTGATTTGGGTGACTCTTTTATGTGTATTTGAGGATTTCAAAGAGTTTTAGTATGAAAAGATGGTGGCTATTATTATCATCAATATTATATTTGAGATTTTCATAGTTTGATAAAAAATTAAAATAGCTTTCATTTAGATATTGCTTCATTCTTTTTGGGTCCTTGAATAAAAATTTTAGTTATTATTATTTTGAGTGTGTTTTTTTTGTGTTGATGGTTTGTGTTGTTTCCATGGGGGCTCATTAATTAAATAATATTATACAACATGGGTTCATATTGAGGATGTTAAAATGGGGGTGAGGGTGGGGGTGCATTTAGAATTAGGTAAATGGGGGTTTGAATTAGGTATTACCGTTGTGGGGGGAAGGGGGTTAATAAGTGTCTTACATTGGGCTAGTATGAACCTTTCAAGATCCACAAAAACATAATTGTTCTCCTCAAATTCTCTTCTTCTTCTTTGTTGTTCGATACTTAGATCCCTCCCTGTAACATTAAAATATCTCACATATGTTTTTTATATACATTCTTGGGCATTACAAGGCTCAACACATCCCATAATTCTCCCATATCAACCTACTATGTGTATTCTCCCATCAACATGGGACCGACTGAAATCCGGGATTTGACCACAAATCTCATTAGAAATAGAGAATTTTACCAAGCCATAAAAAGTATACTTGGTTGAAGGACTTTTTAATGAATCCTCAATGGGTTAAAAAAATAAAGTGTCATAGGAATCTATGCCTATAGCTTCTAGAAATGATTTTTCCCTACCCACTAAGGGCTATGATGTAGACATTGACATATTGATGACTCCCAAAACCCAACCTCTCCATGAATGATATCTCTTTGCTTGGTTGCTCCTTTGCGAAAGAGAAAAGGTGGCACGATTTAGGTTACTTGGACCCTTTTGACCTTTGGATGATGTAAAGAAATTAATGTTTTTCAAATTTCCATTAATCTCCAATAAAATTATTGGTTAAACTAAAATAATGAAAAAAAGGTAGGCCATCAATTTGCATAATCCTCATTAAGGAATTTTAAGACTTGTATCATGTGTAACGACCCCCGTCGTTATGACAACAAGAGATGCATAACCAATGCAATATGCAATATATTTTTTGAAACAAGAAAGTAACAATGACAACATTCACTCAACGCCACTCGACGACGAACACAATGCACACAATTCAGGAAACAAAAAAACATAACGATCTAGCACACTAGCACATCAAGCAGCTAGAAGCAACATATGGCGGTCATTCAGATGAAAAATAAAAACGACTACCCGCCCGTCCTACCCTGCAAGATTAGGACCTCCAGGACACATATGAAAATGCTCAAGCCCAGGTTCCCATCGATTTTGACCATTTAAGGTCTCAAAGTTGGCGACTATTCTGAGGAACAAGGAGGTGTCTACATCCCGCCCGACACAAGCAAGAAAAGGCTGACTAAGATAACCGCCAACATCAAATCAACCCATGCAAAAAACATCGACGACCCAAGTGACTAGAGCCCTTATGGCGAGCGAGAAACAAACACAATAAACGTTACAGGACAAAGTACCAACATCAAAAACAACAACCACTTCACCCTATACGGGGAGCGCATGACCCAGCCAGGTTTCAAATAAGCTTATCTATCAACACGAGCAACGATTCCTTTTAGGGAATCATGTCACCACATTGCGACAAGTGCACTAGGATTCCAAGCGCAAACGTAAAAGCTCTAAACCATCAACCACTACCTAATATCTAACCTTTTTGAATTCCAGTTTGCACTGACATACATTATACGAAACCATAAAGAGAGCATTGTAATCAATCTTGCGCAATGTAACTACACTCAAGATAGGGTTAAATATTGCAACCATCTAGACGTACCTGAATACTATCTTTCCATCAAGAACCTATTTTAGCACAATGTATCTTACCTTATCCAAATGTTAACATACATAACAAATTTCAAGTAACGTTTACTTTTCATTTAAAAAAAAAAATATCTAAATAACACTTTCTCATTAAAATAGCAAATTCTAAATAACACCCCTCATTAAAATAACAAATTCTAAATAACACTTCCTCATTAAATTAGCAATTTCTAAATAACACTTCTCATTAAAATAACAGCTTCTGAATAAAAAATACTCATTGAAAGTCCACATGCATACACACCATAATATTATAAAACTAATATTATTAAAGTTAAAATACAGACTTAGATTATTATTTAGTTAATTTAAGGATAACTATCAATGCAAGGGATCCCCCAGTCAATCTTTTCTTACCTAGTCATCACAACAGTGATCATATAAATTCAATTTAGCAATCATCACGTCAGAATTCCATCACATTGTTCCAAATTATCGCAGCAGTGATTAATTAAATTAATTTAATAATAGAATAATTACCCAGGGATTACCATCTAACATCATTCCTTCCTAGTTACCACGTCAGTGATTATATAATTAGAGGAAATGTACAACATTTAATTCAATAAAATAGTTTGTTGCAAATAACAATAACTGCGGTAATGACACTATAGAATATGGAGGATTGTAATAAATTGCTACTAAATTATTCAAAAAATATAAAACTATTGGAATTAAAGTCAACACACAGTCGGTCAGCGCCAAATCTAAAGCCTGCATGATATGTGGTTTGACTGGTTGGCTCTCACCAGAGAGACCTGGGTTTAAGTCCTCGCATTGGAAATTTTTATTTCTAAGCCTTTTTTCCAGTAACTGAACAATTTTACAGCAGGGAAAACGTTTCTCAATTGTTTTATTCTTGTAGTAAACGGTTGGATATTCTAGGTGTGTTTGTCGTATCCTTTTCAAGAATTTTTTATATATTTATTATTTAATTAAAAATCTGAATATATAAAAAATATTTACTACAGACCTTTCATACAAAATATATAAAGAATATCAACGATTTGTCATACAAAATATATAAATAATATCAACAATTTGTCATACAGACTTTTCATACAGAATATATAAAGAACATATGAAGAATATCAACGATTTGTCAACACAGAGTATATAAAGAATATCAATGATTTGTCATACATAATATATAAAGAATATCAATGATTCGTCAACACAAAATATATAGAGAATATAAACGATTTGTCATACAAAATATATAAATAATATCAACGAATTGTCATACAAAATTTCCATACACAAATCTACATCCAGATCTTCTCCATGGAGAAACAATAATGAAAATAAAACGCAAATTGTGAGCCTCCTTCCTGTAGTTTTAGCCAGTTGTTGTGGCTAGCATCCTCATTGGGTGTTAAACATATAATCCATCTAATTAGCGACTGGGAGATGGGAGCTTTGCTACTTCCTCTGGTGGAGGATCATCATTCACTTTTAAAGAAATCCAACTGCACTAAAGCACAAAAACGCCAGGCACGGTGGAAGGCATTACAAAAATTTATGATTAGAATCCACCTGAAGTTCCATAACCGAATATAAAAAGGAAAACAAAATTGCCATCAAGGAATGAAGAAAACGTAGGCGGGAGTTACAAAAACGCAAGCAAGGTTTGAGTCTGGGGCTCATTATGGCCATGTGAAAATTAGACAGTAACTCCAGAATTAAAAGATACACAAAGATCTGATTATCACCATGCAATCAATCATCCATAGATTAACCTCTATAACAAACTAACACAGAATTCAATCTTGTAAAAAAAATAAAAAAATACATTGAGTAAAATAAAATAAGGGTCGGAGACCCAAACACAATATTCCTCAGTAATAGTAAAAACGTGGTTATCCAAGTAATACTATAAACGATGTAATAATCCCAAACAAGAATTGGAAACTACAATAAAACACAGTAATAAAACAAAGCTCAGAAACATAAATTTAGTTACCCTTTTTCAATTTCACATGGCGCTTTATCGCCCAGATAAAAATTCATATGCATAAACTAAACAAGTCTTTTTCTTTTAACAACATCTACGCAAGCGAGATTTCAAAAATAAAGAAATGTATGAACACGAAATTAAGATATTATTCAATAAAAATTATGCACATGCGTACCATAGCCAAATGCGAAGAACCGAAAGTGGTTGTCCTGCGCTCGCGCTCCGTCCAACTTTAACTTGTTGACCGATGAGACATCACTAGTACCTCCTAGTCAATGCTAGGGGTACTCTTCTCCCCCATGATCCCCCCGAGCCACAAAGGGGCCACACACAAGATACTAGAGAATTCTAGCACTCAGTTCGCCCCGCAAGGTCGAGCTACCACTCGTTACCTGAGATGGATATCCCAACTCCCACAAGAGAAAGTTCATTCAAGATGAAATTTGGAAGCATAACATTACGTAAGCCATATTTGATCCATACTCCTCCTCCGCCATCCTTTTATAGAGTTTCTTAGTCATTAGTTTTCCAAACCCTCATTAGATTCATTTTTCATTTATTTAATTAGGAAAAACCTACCATGTACACAAGTCGCCTGATACCCTAGTTGCACCTGAAAATCAATTTATTAATTAATTAAATTTTTCTATTTCTCACACCCACCTAAAAGTGTTCCTAAAAACATTCATCAGTGTCCCATTATTCCCTTACAATTCTTAAATGACTTACGCCTTACTTAATTCCTAGTTGAGTTCATAAATATAAAGTTCCAAATGATAGATTCCTTACTAAGTTAGACATTCCCCTTTTTCCTTAAGTTTCCCCTTTTCTTTAAGTTTCTCTCTTTCTTTAAGTTTCCCCCTTTTCCTTTTTTAACTAAAAAAAAAATCATATTTAGCAAGTGTAGAAAACAAACCATTTATCCTTTTAATAAATTTAATCCTCGATTAAAATTTTTACTTTATAATTAAAGTTTGAATTTCTTTACCCCCTTCTTGTTATATGTCTAAATCATTTTTGTTCAGAGGTTCTACTTAGACCTAGGTTTTAAATTCACTAGGCTTGGTGACATTTTTTAAGGGAAAATTTGTTATTAAACTTACTCATCACATCATTCATTTTAAGGCCGACTAGGTCCTAAGGAGGCATAGTTTTCTAGGCACTAGGTTTATTCACTTACCAATTAAAATCGTGATGTTCCCTTCAGGAAGCACTACGTGCTCCATGGGTGCCACTCGCCTCTTGAATGAACTTGGTAGAAATCAAACCCCTGGAGTCAATACTCTGTCAGGTGATCTTCTGGGAGACTAAGGGCCTCTAAGGAATAAGGAACCTGCCTTATTGTGTGCCCCTTAGAATCATTGTGAGCGACTATCACAGTCTTCCCTCACGACATCTTGGGTCTCTTGAACTAGGTAATTGTTAACCTATAGTTCAAGCCATGGCGGGAGTGCTAGTAGACTATGGAAGGGTTGTTGCCACACCTCTCCCTTAATGTCACTGGTTGTCTTGCGTGTCCCCTTTACTCAAAATGTGAGTCTAGTCTACAAGCTATTGTCAGCTTGCATCCATCAACAAATCATGTCAGTGTTATAACCCTAATTTGCACCAGACATGCTTACCTGACATCAAGCCATCTCAGATTCCTTATTTGCCAAAACACTGCTAAACAACTCTTCTTAAAAACCTATTTTATAAAGGCCCACACGCCCTGCTCCATTATTGCATGCGTGTACACATTAGGTGACCCAAAACAGCCTGCGTGTACCTACAAAAACACGAAAAAATGAAAGTTGTCGATGGAACACACAGCTTTGGGTGAGTTAACTAAACATTTTGGCCATGCATGGCCAAGGGTTTGACCAAATACCTAGCTTCTTCTAGCCTATAAAAGAAGGGTTAGGGGTCCCATTTGGAAGAGGAGAATCATAGTAAAGAAACTATACCCGATTTCGCATTCCCTTTGTTCCAACTGTTATCAAATAAATTGGTAGGTGCGGACACTAACTGATCTCCTTAGATCCACCTAGATCTAGAACAAAACACACCAGAACATGACACTTTCCTTAAGTTTTAAATATTGAATTTACTAACTAAAGAGGGATAGGTGACATACCATTTAAACGTCGCTTCCTCTCGCTATCGCCATCCTTGATTCGTTCCAAAGCTCATACAATGATGATCCTACAAAAGAATGCAACCAACCAAAGTGATAGTAATAGCATAAACTCAATATAAACCTATGTATGCGATCAAGGAATCATACAATAAAACACGACAAGATTTATAGGAAAGAATCATATTACTGTATCATATTAAATGTGAAAGAGAGATTACAACCATGGCCTTGATGTCGTAAGGTCCCTTCCAACTGTCCTTCATTCCCCACACACTTCCATTCCAAGAATTCTGAGAGCACAGATCTGATAATATTCACAATCTATCTTGACAAAGGAAAAACTCAAAGACACTCCAACCAAGCTAATAATTCCAAGCCAAATCCAACTTAGCCCTTCTCCATGAGAGCTCCTCTCCTTTTATAAGCTGAAGAGGATAAGGTGAGGAGGTTAGGATGATCCCACTAAATCATGAAAGAGAGTAAGATCCAAACAATTCATATGCCACCTCACCATGGAAGTTTCTCTTTCTAGATGATTCGAGAAAATGCTTGTTTTTCCCACGTGTAAGCATTCTCGCACCCTGCCTATAGAGAAGACTGTGAACTCCTTGCAACATAGCTGTGATGCATCCTACGAGAATCAGGCATTCTCGCACCCTAGCTATAATGCAACCTGCGAACTTCCTTTTTTATAGGGTTTTTACAAAGGAAAATGCAACTTCTTTTCTCAGGAAAAGTTCTTCTCCCTTCCTTCTTCAGGAACTCAGGCCACTGACCCCTCCAAAGGAAACAGATAGGTTTACATAATTAAATTTCAAAGGGATTATGAAAATAATGTGTAACAGAGAGCCCCCCAAAGTATGAAGTTAGAACAGAGTGATAGCTGAAATACTTTGTCGAGTGTGTGTAGGGAACAAGGAACAGTCGGTCGAAAACCTGCCAACAAACAAGGAAATACAGTACAATAATATATCATCACTAAGGTAGGCATTCCCATACTCAAAATAAAAATGACTCAAAGCATAAATGTTGACATGCAAAGATCCATGTCAAGTAAGACAGGTCATGGCCACCAAACATACATTGTGGATCCATGCCAATATGACACAAATCTGAACATAGCCACCAAAAATACACTATGGATCTATGTGTTAAAGATTCAAATTTGAACATAGCCACCAGACATACAATGTGGATCTATGCAACAATACAAAATGAATATACCCCAACGCAACCTGGATCTGTCAGAAAATATCCAGGGTCTTCATCTCCACCACTCTATAGTACAAATCTAACCATGTGAATACATGTGCTGAAGTCGAACATGGTAGAAACCACTTGATTACCAATCATTAGTGTATACCATTAACAAGTGTGAGGGAAATCACCATTAATTTCAATGACTCCCAAGGTACTCTGGTACAATCCAACGAATGTGAACCAATGAGATGAGGTTGAACACTCGACGGAATCTCTCGATCAGGGGTCGATAATGAAAACCCAATATCGAAAGTGAGGAAACCTTCCATTGAAGCAAGCAAGTTCCAAGGTACCAATTAGTTTCTAAGTCTCATTCCTAGATAATGATTCGAAGTCGACAGGAAAAGACTCATCATAGGAGGGCCTTAATGTATCCCACATCAATGACACGAAACAAGTAACAAGATTTGATGTAGATCAGAGTAACATGTGATTCGGGACAGACTCAGGGATGGCCGACGCAATAGAAGGCTTTAAGGACTGTGGAAATGGTCGACGCAATAGAAGGCTTTTCGGGTTGGACATCTTTTTGAACATATTGATGACACAACAATTGTCTTGGAAACACTGACTCAACAATAGGGACCACATACCAATTTTTAATCTTATAAAGGAGTATGATCAAGAGACGAGTGGATTTTCCAACCTAGACACAAAGTGAGTGAAAGGGTTTCATGTTCAAAAAAGACTCTTCAATGAAGTACAGGTTTAGATACATTTCTTTCCCAAATTCCCCCCCACCATTTTTGGCGAGTACCTCTTTATTTTTACACAAGATTGAGGAGGATAACATATGCTTGTTGATGTAATCTAATCCTTTGGATTAGTCCCTCAGAGTATGTTTAACAAACCCTAGGAAGGAGTGGTTCGGTCCAATATGGGCCTTTCAATGTTTGTTTTATGAGTCCAAAGAAAGAAAAGTCAAGGGTTTTTCATGTTTATAGAGTCTAAAAAACACTTAAAGAGAACTCTCTCAGTTTCTTTTTCGTAAAGTAGTCTGATGAGACCGAAAAAGAGATAAACTATCTCTCAACATATGGTTTCTTCAAATACTTTAACAAGCGTGAAAAGAACAAGATCGCTCGGCAATCTTTTCATGTTTAGAGAGTCTAAAAAAAGCTTAAAGGGAACTCCAGGGGGTTCCTTTTTTGTATAACCTTTACGAGTCCGAAAAAGTGATAAAAGTATACTCAGTTACATTATCATTGATTTATGAGCATGAGAAAGAATAAAGACTAAGATCGGTAACTTATTCTCATGTATTTACGAGCTTGAGAAAGAACAAAGACTAAGCTCAGGATTGTTTTCATTTTTACGCAAGCTTTAAAACAAAACAAAACTATGCTTGGCATAGATTTTAATTTTTACACAAGATTAAAAACTAAACAAAACTATGCTTGGACCTGGTTTCATTTTTACACAAGCTTGAACCAGAGGAAACTATGCTTGAGGTAGCTGGTTTCATTTTTACACAAGCTTGAACCATAGAAAACTATGCTTGCGACTTCCCAACACATGGTTGGTACTTAGCCCCCAGCTTAAGAAGCTAGTGCCTCTAACTTCATCATGAAGTCCAGACGCTGTAAGCAATGTTCCCAAAGCTTTGTTTCATCCAACTGCAAAGATGAATGAAATGAAGCTTCAAATACTAGACGTATGACTTGACTCAAATAGAGAGGGGGAAAATTAATTCATTTTTTAATGAGCTTGACATAGAAACAAGAACTATGCTCATAACCTCTATTTCATTTTTTAACGAGGTCGCCACATAGATGAAAAAACTATCCTCGTAAGTGTTTTCATTTTTTAATGAGCTTGAAATTAGAAAACTATGCTCATAGACCTCTGTTTCATTTTTTAATGAGGCTTCCTCAGAGATGCAAAAACTATCCTCGGAAGTCTCTCTTCTTGATCATGGATTCCAAGAGGACAATGCTCTGGAATGACACCATTTCAAGGGACAAAACTCGATCATGGCTTCCAAGAGGTCTTCACTAGAAGGAAGAAACACACTCTGGAAGGACACCATGTCGAGGGTCACGATAGGAGAAAAGAGATCAGACTCTAAAAACCCTATCGAAGAGATCACCATGTCAACTACTGGATCTAAGTCATCAGAAGTTGAAGCCATGGGCAACAATGCCACATAATTGACCTATGGTGGGGGCGATACCATATGCATATATGAACCGTTTAGGGAGGTAATCTAGTCAGGGATGATGAATGAAAGTTGATCAACAGTCACAACTCGTTCATCGTGAGGGAAAGATATCACATGAAAAAGAGTAGACATAATAGTTTTCATGGCATAGACATAATCTCGCCCAAGGAGTAAAGAAAAATCCAAGGGGTCTTCTATGACCATGACATCAATGAAGACAATTTTCCCTCCCAAAGTTACAGGAAACTGAGGAAGGGTCCCTAAAGGTTGACTAGTTCTTCTATTAAAAGATAACAGATTTTGAGCAATCGGTGCAAGCGAAGGATAACCCAAAGCTTGCCAAGCATTAGAGGACAAAATACTAATAGATGAACCTTCATCTATCAGTGTCTGAGGAACATTTAGACCACAAACCTATATAGTAATCTGGAAAGGAATGTGAGAGGGAAGACAAGGTTCAGTTAGCACACCCCAATCAAAACAGATGGCCTCATTACTTGGAGGGGGTTTCATGGGAGGAGGAGGAATACCCCCTAACATGGCATAGTCTGTATCAATGAGAAAAACGTGGCCAGTATCAGGTTTACTTTCTAACTGGAGAGTAGGATCAACCGATGAGATCGGATAGACCACTTGGGTTTCATTCTCCAAGGGGATAATGGGGTCGACAGGTGGAAATGGATCGACCACTTGGGTGACACTCTCTAACGGGAGAGTGGGATTGACCAAGGATGGGATCGGATCGACCGCTTTAGTTTCACTCTCTGAGGGGAGAGAAGGATTGACTAAGGATGGTATCATATCAACCACTTTGTCAACTAGTTCAACTAAGGACGTGACCAGATTGACGATATGATCAACCAGATTGAACGATGAAGGGACCAGAGTGATCATTCCATCAACTATAGGGGGGTTCAGAGTAAGCTTACAGTAAGCAGTTGGAAGTTGAGGTTGTGAAACAGTCATGTCTTCCAGTAATTTTGAGGCTTCATCCATACGAGGGAAAATGTGAGTTAGATGACTCCCTTTGCATAACATACAAGAGAACTTGACTCTACTTTTCTTCTTCCCAACGGTATCGTGACTAGTTGACAGGAGGTCATCAACATGTTGTTCAAAGGCTAATGACATGGGTTGGCGAGGATGTGTAGACCATGCTTCGATAACCTTGGGTATACCAGGGAAATCCTTAAGAAGATGGCTACCCTTACAAAGCCTGCAAGGGTACTTGTCTCACGAGTTGTTTGGGTGATCTTGACATCATCAACACTCCCAACACGATTAACAGTAACTAGTTGTTTTCCAACATGTTTAGTAGTGGTTGGAGGTTTTGATCCTTTCTCATTTTTCTTCTTCTTATTCTTCCTTTTCTTCTTCTTCTTATTCACCGAGTTACTAGCTTCAGAGCTTTCACTTGGCGAAGAAGATGAAATGGGAGAAGACCTTGCAAGTGAAGAAGGCGAAGAAGATCTTATTGGTGAAGATGGTGAAGGATCAACATGAGGTTGATGCTCTTGGGGGGGAGTTCTTGTGACTGAAGCACTAACTACATTCAGGATTACCTAAGTGGAAAATAACCATATTGGTAATCCAATAGTGAGACCTGGAAGGCTCAAAGTAGTGATGTGAGGAGGACCAATGTTTCCATAAGAAGGAAAAACAAAAAGTTCCCCTGGAGAAGGGGTTCCTTTATTAGTCATTCTGGGAACTGAAACCATTAAATAAATATCCAATCTAGATTCCTCTAGGGAAAACAAACAACACACGCTAAAAATCTAGTAAGCAAGCAAGAAAACAAAACCTTCTCGCAATGAGCTCACTAGTTGGTGATGAGGTCCAACGTTGCGGGAACAAATTAAGAAGGGACTGAGATAGAGGGTGTGGAAAAGTTACATTGATGACCTGCTTAACTGACTTACACCCTGGTGCAAGATCCCACACATAATCGTGGGTATACCCTCCAAGGATCCCGAGTGAGTTTGGCCAACATCGATTCCAGGTACCGTGAAGACTTGCCCCTCCACAGTCACCTTGTGTAAAGACCCTAAAGATATAGGCCACTAAGGTTACCAATCACTACAACGATTCTTGGGGAAATAGTCGACAGTCCGATCCACATGCAAGGGCAGGGTATCTAGCCCAAAATAAACTTGAAATTCTTCCACTCATCATTGTGGGTATACCTCTCAAGCGACCCCCATAATACACATAATGTCTACACCAAGACCAACAAAGCAGGGTGAGTAACTCTGTCAGTCTCAATGCGACCTCGTGATTGACCCTTGTGTTAGAAGGGATTCCCAAGACAAAATGGAGTAAGTGGATTTAACTCTCCCTATCATAAGATACTATGTTTGTTTTCATCTTTGGAAAGTTACCTTCCACACTTATTCCAAATCCCTACGACTAATCTAATGTAGGTTTGCTACCAGAAAAGATAAAAAAGTCTAATCAATTTTTATAAGCGCTTTATTTTATGGTTGTTGTTACTCAAAAGGAAAATGGCATGGACAATATGGTGTTTTGACCAACTCGAAAATTATGCAAAGGGATGAATATGAAATCTTTTCATTCCGATGAAAGCTATGCTACAAGAAGGAGAAAACATTTATCATTCCCATATGCACGATGTCCCAAAATTCATTAAACTCATCAATATAAAGATTATCAAGAAATGAGAAAAAGGTATTGTACACCAATGCACGAATCATGCCAAGAATCATGCAATTTCGCTACTTCAAATGCAAGGATGCCCCCAATCTAATATAAAGCAAGAAATTAAATCTTTTTGTTTCAAAAATTTCACTAAAATCAATAATGAACTTTCTTAAAACAAGGAAACCCAAACTAAAAGTTTTCTTTTAAAGCGAACTATTCAGAAGAAATTTGATCTTTCCCTAAACAATTCTAAAGAAAACACACGCCTTGTAATTGAAAGACCCTCAAAGAAAGAGACTAATCCTTCAAAACCAAACAAAGCAAAGATGGCTAAAAGCAACTCAAAGAATGTCAAGCAGACTGCAAACAGATCAATATAGTCTCCAAAAGTTCAATCCAGCTGATCAAATAAAAATTGGGTCATCAAAATATGACAAGACCCAATCCAAAAAGGTTTACAAACAAATTCGTAGCTTAGCAGTAGAGTACAGTGCGATAATTAGGTATTCTCGCAGGCTAGACACTGGTAGGGTGCAAGAAGTTCACACTGAATCTAACGGCAGGGTGCAAAGATCAATGGTTTTCGTAGGTTGTAGAGAGGTACAATGCGAGAATGTCTGTAATCAAAGAAAATTTTGAAAAAGGACAGGGAATCTAAGTGAACTTCTAGATCCAGAGAGTCTGGATGGATGTCCCAAGGACTCATAAACCAGAAAACAAGCAATCAAAGGAAGGGAAACTAGACTAACTAGGAAACACTCCGGTTCCCCAGTATGGTTGCCAATTTTGTTATCGGATAAATCAGTAGGTGAGGACACTAACTGATCTCCTTAGATCCACCTAGATCTAGAACAAAACACACCAGAACATGAAGCTTTCCTTAAGTTTTAAATATTGAATTTACTAACTAAAGATGGATAGGTGACATACCATTTAAATGTCGCTTCCTCTCGCTATCGCCATCCTAGCTTCGTTCCAACGCTCATACAATGATGATCCTAAAAAAGAACGCAACCAACCAAAGTGATAGTAATAGCATAAACTCAATATAAACTATGTATGTGATCAAGGAATCATACAATAAAACACGACAAGCTTTATAGGAAATAATCATATTACTGTATCATATTAAATGTGAAAGAGAGATTACAACCATGGCCTCGATGTCATAAGGTCCCTACCAATCGTCCTTTGTTCCCCACACACTTCCATTACAAGAATTCTGAGAGCACAGATATGATAATATTCACAATCTATCTTGACAAAGGCAAAACTCAAAGACACTCTAACCAAGCTAATAATTCCAAGCCAAATCCAACTTAGCTCTTCTCCATGAGAGATCCTCTCCTTTTATAATCTGAAGAGGATAAGGTGAGGAGGTTAGGATGATCCCACTAAATCATGAAAGCGAGTAAGATCCAAACCATTCGGATGCCACCTCACCATGGAAGTTTCTCCTTCTAGAAGATTCGAGAAAACACTCATGTTTCCCACGTGTAAGCATTCTCACACCCTGCCTATAGAGCAAACTACGAACTCCTCGCAACCTAGCTATGATGCAGCCTACGAGAATTAGGCATTCTCGCACCCTAGCTATAATGCAGCCTGCAAACTTCCTTTTTTATAGGGCTTTTACAAAGGAAAATGCAACTTCTTTTCTCAGGAAAATTTCTTCTCCCTTCCTTCTTCAGGAACTCAAGCCACTGACCCCTTTGAAGGAAACAAATAGGTTTACATCATTAACGGTCATAAGGATGACAAAAATAATGTGTAACACCAACCCTTTAGCCATCCTCGTCCAAATAAAAATATAAAGCAAAGAATTTGGAGGACATTTGAAGAGCATCCCAGGACTAGGTTCATGGAGCAGTGCTCAACTTCATCATTGTAAGTTGATCTGTTGAAGTTAATAATAAAGAAGTACTTTTCCCATCCCACCATGTGAGGTTTTCATGATTTATTGCATACATATTGTTTGAATCTTTAACCCATTAATCTATATATCAAATGCATGTGGAGTTCTTTGTTTGTCTTGTGTGAATGCAGGTTAGCCTTGGGAGGAGAGCTGCAGTCAAAGAGCGATCAAGCATGAAGAAGGATCGATATCAAATGCCCGAAATAAGGTATGCTCACTTGATCTTCTTAACTACATATTTGCTTAAGAATAATGGGGATTAGGTCTGGGACGACGATATAAAGTAGGAATCTTTAGGTCTTTTCTGCATGCATAATAAAACCCTAAGTGCTAGTTCGTAGAGGGATTTCCCACTCACAATAGAATTGTCAACCATACTAGGGATCTCTAGGGTTTCTGGGAATATTTTTCTTAGGTATTTTTAAAAACTGGTTTCATTCATTGCTTTTAAAGTTTCTACAAAAGTTTGAGCTAACAGAGATTCTGGTCTTCCATACGAGTTATCTTTGTTTCATTGCTTGACTGCATCATTTTTTTAGAGACCCACAGAGGTAAACGCGACCTGTATAAGGTCTACACGTGTACACCCACGCCCTACCCTCACACAACCCGCGTGTACACGCTAGCTGAGGAAGTGTCAGCCGCGTGTATGATTTCAGAAAATTTCTTTTAGAGAGGCATTCATCCTCTCCCCTGTCAAAAGTAATCCTTCTCAGGGGTTTTCTGGAACTCATTCTAGTCTCTGTTTTTGCAATTTTGTAGCTTAGGTTTCACCTCAGATTGGTTTTGATCTATGAAATTTTCCTTCAATTGTTTTGTTTTTCTGTCAAAGTAAGTTTTTGAGTCTTCAAGAGATTCTAGTTCCCAATACCAGTAGTCTCTGCTAGTTCTTCATTGCTTGTCTTTTCATTTTTGAAGAGTTGCAGAGGTACATGCAGCCTGCATACGGTCTGCATGCATGTACACACGCTCTGACCTTACACAACTCGCGTGCACACACTTGTTGTTGAACTGTTAGCAGCGTACATGTTGAGAAAATTTTTGTTTAAGGAGAGGCAATCATCCTTTTCCTTGTCAAGAGTTATATCTCTCAGGGTTCTTGGTCTCTGTCATAGTAGCTTAGCCTAGGTTGTATTCCAGCATAGCTTGTTTTTTCATTTAAAAGATTTTTTGTGTTTCCTAGATTTTTTAACTTATTTTTAGCTTGAAATTTTAAGAAAAATGAGTGCCATGAATCGTGCATTGATTAGTGTCTTTTAGAATCTTTTGTTACTTTTTCTTTGATTGGAAGAAAATATTTAAAAAAAAAAAAATTAGTTTGTTAGATCTCTTTCTTTCCTGTCATTTTCTTTGCATTGTTATTTGAAAAAGAAAAGAAATTAGCATAGTGTTGTGTTTTCTTCTCATCTTAAAAAGCATTTCAAAAATAAATAAATAAATAAAAAGAAATATAATAATTCTTTGCCAGTGTTCATATAAGTTTCATCATTTTTCGCAAGAGTCTTAACACCATCAGTTGCACTACCGTACCCTGTTGAGTAAATCAAGCTAGTAAAAAGAACACTAATTAAAATTTACTAGACTTTATGTTTGTAGGGTTCATCAACTAGATTAGGCTAGAGCCTTGATTAAGGTTGGAGAGGAAACTCTTCAAGGCTATAAAACAAACATATGAGTCTGTTCTAAGGAGTGTAGAAGTCTAGTATCATGAAATTTATCCAACACCCCCCTCTAACACAGGGGATAAACACAAGGTCACGTGCGGAAAGGTAGCGGAGATAACCCCTCCAAAGCCGGACCAATCGTAGTGGAGAACACATATAAAGGGTTTGTCTTGGGATTCCATTGATTGCATTTGCCACAGATCTTCGTGGGTCTCGAATCCATTCTAGGTCCTTAGTTTTCTTCCGGACCACTTGATTTCGATACCCTTGGCAAGTTTCGGGCTTGATACCTTGCTCATTGTGGTCTACCCGACTGTCGACTATACCCGCCTGGTGATTGTTCACGCACTGGAAACCTAGTTGCCTATCTTTCTAGTGACATACACAGGTGACTGCGGGGGTATACCGCGGTACCTAAGACAAACATCGGGATACTCTTTGTAGAGTATACCCGTAGGGTGCTTCCGTTTTCGATTTTCACTTGCACCGGTAAGTTTCTCTAGTGTTGGTTGGTGTAACTGTTCTTCCAACTAGTTAGTTGTTTGCTTGATTTTCCTTTAGGAACTTTTAGTGTGTGCTCTGTGCTCCCTAGTTTTCCATAGTGAGTTAGTCAATCGTGGATTTGGGTCTCTGACCTAGGGTGGTAGACCACCCACTCCATCGGTCGTGAGGAATTTTTGGTCTTCCGCTTAGAAACGTGGAGCCATCTTTTTATAGGCATTGTTTTGATACCACTGGTTCTTCAGAGTCAGTGTGTGAGACTTTTACAGATTTGAACAATCTCACAAGGGGAGAACCTGTGCATAAGATCTTCATGGCTAAAGTTCTCGGTGATACCAACCAAGGAGCCCCCTCACAAGGGGATTCTTGTGCTTTTCCCTTCTTCGGAAACGTTGGTGTCCCTTTGATGGCCACTTTGTACATTCCTGGGTTGAATGTGGGATTGTCGGTTTGGTTGGGTATCATTCCAAATGTCCCAAATGCTCTTGAAGCTTCTCAGTTAAGAACTTTATGTCATGGGAACCCTATTTATGTTTCTTCATCAGCAACATCTTCTCCTCCTCCTTCTCCCACCTCTGGTGAAAGTACAGTTACTAGTAACCGGAAATCTAAACAAAATAGAAAGAGTAAGAATAGGAAGAAGAAATCACCAACCTCTTCGAGTCATGTTGGAGATAGGTCGACAACCTCTGAAAGTCACGTTGAATACCAGCACCCAGCCTCTACAATTTATGCTGGGGGAAATCACCCACCCTCTGCAAGTCATGCTGGGGGAAAAGGTCCAGTCCATGCTAGTCATACTGGAAATAGGTTTGTAGCCTCTGCAAGTCATGTTATCGACCCATCACCAACCTCTGCAAGTCATGTTGGAGATGTGAAACCAACCACTGCCAGTCATGCTAGGGGCATTGACTCTATTGAGAAACCTAAACGGATAGGATGTAAGCCTAAGTTCCCTTGTAAGCTTTGCAAGGGAGATCACCTTACTCATTTATGCCCTGGAATTCCAGAGGTACACAGATTGTGGTCCCTGTTTGCAAGATCTTATGATTCTCAGTATTCTAAGGTTTCCTCACAGTCTATTCAACCTTTGGTTGAGAAAGTGATCACGTCGATACAGTCATTGGCTGATCCCACTCCTCTTTTGAGGGGTGAGGTGCCTTTAGACCTTGTAGTATCTCAGCCTATTCAGCCATTGGTTGAGAAAGTGGTCACGCCGATGCAGTCATCGACTGATCCCGCTACTCTTTTGAGGGGTGAGGTGCCTTTAGACCTTGTAGTCTCTCAGCCTTTTCAACCATTGGTTGAGGAAGTGGTCGTGTCGATGCAGCCATCGGATGATCCCACTCCTCTTTTGGGGGGTGAGGTTCATTTAGACCATGTAGTCTCGCAGCCTATTCAACCATTGGTTGCAAAAGTGGTCATGTAGATGCAGTCATCGGCTTATCCCACTCCTCTTTTGGGGGCTGAGGTTCCTTTAGACCATGTTTTTAGCATTTTCGGTTCAGTATTTTCAGAACAAGGGGGAATTCTGCTTGCTCTGAGCACACCCACTCCAAGCCCCAGGATGGTTTCCTTTCATTGGAATGACCTTGTTGAGCCTCATCTTCCTTCCTCCACACCCTTTCAAACAAGGGTTGAAGTTAATTCAACAAAAATTTATCGATGTATTGTGGATGAAGGAGCTTCCGCAAGTATTTTATCTTCCTCAGTTTGGAAAGTCTTGGGATATCCCAAGCTTGTGTCTTCTTCGCATGAGTTGTTGGCTTTTGATAGATGTCCTAGTGAATATTTGGGGGTTCTTCCTCGGTTACCTATATCTTTAGGTGGGAAGATTGTCCTTGTTGATGTTATAGTGGTGCAAGGCCCGTTAGATTTCAATATGCTTCTCAGGCTTGATTATGTATATGTTATGAATGCTATGGTATCTACGCTCTTCCGGGTGATGCACTTCCCTCACAATGGAAGCATTGTCACTATTGACCAGCTTGCATCTGATAATCACCATCCTAATTCAGAATTATTTTAGACTACCCCTTTATATGTTCCTAGCATTTGTGTAGACTCTACCCCACCACGGGTTAATTATGTGGCATATTTTCCTCGGTGTTCAATTTCTTATGAGTAGGAACCTGTGCAATCATGTTTTCCTTCTCGAGACTTGGAATCAACAATTGATCCATTGGTGTATCCAATAAGGGCTTGCGAGCCCTTTCTTCCCCCTCTTGGTCCAAGTGGGCTTGAGTATCCTTCTGAGTCTGATCTCGTTGTTAGTAGATCCTCAAGCCCTCATGATCATGATTCTTCATTGATAGACTATGCCAGTCCTGGTCAAAACCTTCATCATCATATGGAGTATGGTCAGTTTATTTGGAACTGTCGACCCTCGTTTGTGTGATTTATCATATTTTGAATTGCCTTCAGATGAGGCTATCTTTGAAGCCATGACTACGGTTTCTATACCGTAGGAGGACTTACACCGTGGTTTGTGTTTTCTTCCCTTTTCGGAGACTTCCCAAGTTGACTATCGAAGAGACTCTTGGTCTGAGCCTAACAGCGGGCTCTAACTAAACCAGTTTCATACTTGAGTCATATCCCCCAACGAGTCTTCTTTTAATCCCTTTTCAGACCCTCTAAACATGAAAATATTGTCGAGCAATCTTGTGGCCTTTCATGCTCGTTAAACTGAAATTTGAAGTCATGTCTATCCGGCGGTAGTTTACCCCTTTTTCAGTCCGGACGGTCAACTGTATGAACAAAGGTATACTCTAAAGAAATTCAGTTCTCTAGAAGAGTACTCGCAGGTATCATTTTAACCCTTTTTCGGGCCTGAGGGACTAAATGTACGAAAAAGGAACCCCCATGGAGTCCATAGTTAAGCTCTTTTCAGACTCCCTAAACTTGAAAAGATCGTTGAGTGACATTATTCTTTCACACTCGTTAAAATGGTCCAGAAGAACATTCCTGATGGAGTCCATAGTTAAGCTTTTTTCAGACTCCTTAAAAATGAAAAAATGTCCAAGTGATCTTTTCTTTATCACACTCATTAAAATGGTTTTGAATAGATGTCTTTTCGGTGCTAGTTTACCCCTTTTTCGAACCGACTAGACTACCTTCGAAAAAGGTACCCCAGTGGAGTCTCCTTTTACATTTTTTCAGCCTCTCTAATTATGAAAAAATGTCGAGCTTACCTTCTCTGGGCTCGTTAAACTCACATCGAAGGACATTACCATTGTGTGTTTTATTAATCACATTTTCATACCCACGTCTTTGGCCTAATGTCGGCTCCATGTTTCTCTCAACTGAACCATCTAAAGCATGCCTTATATGCAATCCCTATAGCACTTTGCCTCTGCATCTTGACACCTTTGGTCCCTAGAGGATTTTTCCCGAGTGTCCTTACTCTGAACATCAGTCTTGTCCCTGTGCCTTGAACTTGTATGTTTGCAACACTTGTTCCTCCTTTGTAACGTAATATTATTTTATTCTTTTTCCAACATTATTGCAAAAGACAAAAAAAATCAAATATACCCCAAAAAGAGGAAGGGAAAAGTATTTTCTTTATTGGCAGCATAATGAGTCGCCCTTGGATAAAGCACATCTATTTGTTTGTTTGTCAAACTCTGGGATTTAATACGACCTTAGGAATATGTTCTCGCTACATAGAGTTTTGTCCTCCTCCATTTGGTTTTTCTTCCAAACATATGGAGAGTTTGCATCGCCTCCTGCCTCATAAAATTATGTTAATGCCATGCTTCCTGAGTCTCATCATTTGTCATGCTGTTGTCCAAGGGAAGTTCTTACCAAGCCTGAGTCAGCCCCTCTACATTTTGTCTCTTTCCCTCATACTCGACCATCCTGAACGTCCAATCAAGTCTTTGTTCAAAATCAATGAAGCCTTCAGTCTGATCATCAAGATTCTCTAGTCCATGACCGACGAGCTGTCGAAGACCTCTGGGTAGTGAAGTCGTACACTTATATTACACTCCTACCCAAGTTTTGAAGATTTTGAAGTCGTTGCTCGAGCTCTGAAGACCTCATCTCTAGCCATCAGGCCTTAGTAGCTTCTAATAAGATGGATACTCTACACGTATATCTTTTTGATTTCGAGATGTAGATCCACTGTGTATTGTTCGCGGCTACATTTTATATAGTTATATGACATGGATCTACAGTGTATATGATTGGTAGCCATGATTTTATTTTATCCCGAGCATGGGTATGCTCGCCTCGGTGAGACAATTGTTTTTTTTGCAGACGGCACCTCTCGATATTTGGTCCCTGGGCTCACTTGTTCGACACATTGGTGAATATTGTTAATGTATTTTGGCCATCAGATGCTCTTCTGACCTCACACATTAGGGGGCATCTGTTATAACCCTAATTTTCACCAGACATGCTTACCTGGCATCAAGCCATCTCAGATTCCTTCTTTACCAAAACACTACTGAACAACTCTTTTTAAAAACATCTTTTATAAAGGCCCACGCACCCTGCTCCATTACTGCACGCATGTACATGCTAGCTGACCCAAAACAACCCGCGTGTACCTACAAAAGAACGAAAAAAAGGAAAGTTGTTGACAGAACACACAGCTTTGGGTGAGTTAACTAAACCTTCCGGCCATTCATGGCCGAGGGTTTGACCAAATACCTAGATTCTTCTAGCCTATAAAAGAAAGGTTAGGGGTCCCATTTGGAAGAGGAGAATCATAGTAAAGAAACTATACCCGATTGTGCATTCCCTTTGTCCCAACCCTTTATCCATCTTTGTGCAAAGAGAAATATAGAGCAAAGAAGTTGGAGGACAGTTGAAGAGGAGCCCAGGACCAGGTTCATGGAGCAGTGGCCGACTTCATCATGGTAAGTTGATTTGTTGAAGTTAATAATAAAGAAGTACTTTTCTCGTCCCACCATATGAGGTTTTCATGATTTATTGCATACATATTGTTTTAATCTCTAACCCATTAATCTATATATCAAATGCATGTGGAGTTCTTTGTTTGTCTTGTGTGAATGTAGGTCAGCCTTGGGAGGAGAGCTACAGTCAAAGAGCAATCAAGCATGAAGAAGGATCGATATCAAATGCCCGAAATAAGGTATGCTCACTTGATCTTCTTAACTACATATTTGCTTAAGAATAATGGGGATTAGGTCTGGGATGACGGTAGAATGTAGGAATCTTTAGGTATTTTCTACATGCATAATAAAACCTTAAGTGCTAGTCCATAGAGGGATTTCCCATTCACAACAGTTAGCAATAACAATCAACATCATAATATCTAATCATATGTACATATGTCACATCAACAACATTCAAACCCTAGCAGTCCACTCCCTGACTCGATCCACAATCCAAGGGGTTTCATCGATGCCTCGACATACTCAACTTCCATAGTCCTGCACACTCAGGAGAACCCAATCAATAGCACCTGTTGATGTAAACACAACAAAAATAACATATCATCAAATCCAGATTGTCTCATAATCATAATCCAAACAACCAATAGTATAATGACCTGAATCACATGCACACAAGTGTCCTCAAATAATTAATCCACTCAGTGCATGCAAGAGAGGGATGTTACATACACCCCCTCTTGTTTTAAACTTCTTCCTGAAGTTTCATAGTATGTAAGTGACGAAATAAAGTGTATCACAGTATCATACGTCTAGATATCGAACAAAAATGGGAACTGTTGACGCATATCACATGCGTCCTCCCAAGTTGTCAAGCGTGGACTATATTTGTCCCACTTGACCTTGAACTGATCTATTGTTCGACATCATAGCTTTTGAATGCGATGGTCTAGGATGCAGATTGGCTCCATCGTGAGAGCACCATTGATCCGAAAAGATCTTTTAAATGACTATGGTTGAGTTATTTTGCATGTGTTCATTAACCAATTAAGGAAGCTTAAAGAAAAAGGAAGAAGATATAAGAAGTTACCACCACCACATAATCATGTACAGAACTAAAATGAATAAATAAACAGTAGCAAACCATAACATCGATGTGATAACAGAATTCAGCAATCTCGCCTACGTCTCTGGGCCTTTGTCTTAGTGGGTGAGGCTTATTTATTTCTGTTCAAAGATCAATAACTAAATCACAACAGTGCCAAAAGGTTACAAAAATGATCTGGTATTTTTCTCCCAGATCTTAAGAACCCAATAGAAGAAACGACACTCAAATCAGATGACCGGAACTCCCAAAAATGGCCCGCAAAGGTGCGCTCCTCAATAACTTCCCTTCATAAAAAATGGCTTTGGCTTGGATTTCCTTCAGCATAACTTTGTTCTGAATCTCCTCCATGGCCTCAAGAATGCATGTTTTATATAGATCTGAAGTTTTTTATCCTCTCCCAACTTCCTCCCAAGATCTGGCCTCAAAAAGGGCCCAATATTACCCACAATTGGGCAAAAATCTCCAATTACAGGCATAAAATCAAATAAAATCCACTACTATATTGTAAAAACACCCACATGTGTATAGAAATCAATTTTAGCCCCCTAGGTTTGGGTGTGCGCTCCATTTTAGGGTCACATGGCATAAAGGTGGCCAAGAGCCAGCCCAATGGGCTGCGCACTGGCCCCTACCCCGTAAACAATGGTCATGTGGTGTTGGAACATAGGATCGTGCCCACAAAATATGTGTCCAAACCACGGTCACCGTCCCGGAACATATGGAGGACCGGTGTTGAAAATCCATGCACTGAGGTTAGGTAGTGGTGCCCACTCCCTATCTACTGTGGTCATATGTATTATATTAGAACCTATGGGCTAGGGCTTAGCCCCACCCCCCTTCCGCCTCCAATTAACATTTATACATTTTTTATAATATAAAGTGGGTTACATATAACAAGCACCAAAAGTGGTGCACTGGTTATTGGAAATTTCTCAAGCCATTGCTCACCAACAGGTCATGGGTTTGAATCCCATGAACTCCAAAACTTTTAACCAACCATCAAATGATAGGGTGCCACGTGGTAGCCCAGGTCTGGGCCACATGGCACCTCTTCATTTCCCCAAAATGTGCCACTTGTCAACATCTGAATGGACCTGTCATCTGCCCAGTCAACCTGTTGCTCTGTTTCCATGTGTCTCAATACTACGTCATCATGATGACATCAGTATGATGTCATGTTCACGTCAACATTGACTTTTTTCCTGTTGACTTTATGCTTGTTTGGAAAAATGAAGAGAACGTGATATCTGAAGCATACAACATCTGATTGACCTCGTTCAAGTTGCATTGGGTTTGTATTGACGAGGTATACGCACAAGTCTGTGTTGAATCCATTCTGAGAACATTGATTTTTAGGCCTTTCTGAGCCCTATCAGGCTCCTGGATCTGATTCTAGATCACACCTCCCCACTAAAGGACCTTTTGGTCCCTAAAAGGTTACTAACTAGTCAAAAATCTTGGGATAGGCCACCCGGCTTGATCTCTGTCTATGAACTATGTCCTGTGCACCTGTCTCATCAAGATAAACTGTAACACAATCATGACAACTGACATCATATTGTTATCCATTTGAACCCTGTCACATCTTACTAAAGCTACTATCATCCATGTAGACAAGATTACTAATGATAGCATCAAAAATACGTCTGCAAATGTGTTGATATATTTGTAATATTTGCATGACATGAGCTTGTCTTGAAGCAACTTGTGATTGATTTTCCATTCAACAATCATTTCCTGTTCTTGCTTAAGATCGATTAATTCATTTGAAACAATTATTGGTTTGTTACTTGCTTGAAATGCATTCTTTAATTGTTCCATAGTTTGAAGAGTTTTATTTTCCTTTACATGATGAGCATGAACCACATAATCTTGACCTTCTTTGGTTAATTGATATTGATTCTTTGTCCCATAGAAGATTGCTTTATGATCATATAAATATGGACTACCTAATACCATTGCACATTCACTTAGTGGCACCACATCACATGTTACCTCATCCACATACTTAGATGAAATTGCAAATTTGATTGTGCAATGCTTTGTTATGTGCATTTGATGATGGTTCCTTATCCATTTAAGCATGTATGGCTTATGATGTTCGTGTGTTTTTAATCCCAATTGCTTAACCAATTCTTCAGAAATTAGATTAGATTGAGATCCACTGTCGATTAATGTATCAACCTTAGTGTGTCGCATGATGACCCTGATGTGAAACAAGCTACTTCTATAATCAATTCCTTCACCATTTTTACCTGTCATACCAATCAATGAGACCTCTTATTCATCATAGGAATCTGATCCCAAGTCTATTGGTCGTGTTGTCGCTGCAACTGTTTTCCTCCCTTTCTTTTCCTTGAACCAATTTGGCCTTTTCTAAGGATGCAACTGCCAACAACGGTCCTCATCATGCCCCTCTTTCTTGCAATGCTTGCAAGAGGGCTTCTTGTCTTCTATCGTCACTTCATTTGACTTATTTCCATGCCATTTCCTTTTGTCCTCTTTCTTTGAAGACGATTCCCCTGATACACTTTTATTTCCTGCTTCAATGTATGTCGCTTGAACAGAAACCTCATCAAGGTTAGTTTGTCCAAACATGAATACAATGTTTCTAATGTGTGCAGGTAAACCTCCTATATACTTCATAATGGTTTCTTGTGTATGTAAAGGAATATCTAACATCAATTCCATTTTTCGAAAGCCATCTGTGTATTCTTTCATTGTTTTTCATTTTCTTCGTTTTAAATATTTCCATTTAATTAACGCTTTCTCTTTATAACCCAAAGGATAGAATTACTTCCTAAGTCCATAAATAAAACTTTTCCATGATAGAAATACATTGCCCACTTGTTGCGTGCCATTTTACAACTTGCTTTGCCACCATATGAGTGTCGTGTATGCAAGTCTCAATGATTCCAACTTGATTTGTGTGGCATCATCCTTTATCTATTGCACACTGCAATATAACTCCATCTGTCTGACCCAATTGTCAAGTCTCTCTGCATTAAATTCACCATCATATATCGGTAATTCAAATTTAACATCAAGTTTTAATAATATCATTCCATTCTTATGTTTATGAACATGTTTCTTTGCATTGGATTTAGAACTTGAACTTGAAGAAGAAGGAGAAGGAGGAGGTGATGATGGAGGTGAAGGAGGAATATGAGGAGGATCCTCTCCTTATTCATTTTTTCCTTTTGAAGATTCACCCAGATTTGGTCTTTTCCATTCAAATTAATCCTCGTACAAAACCTTCATCATCTCTGACATGGCAAAGAAAGTTTTTCGAAACTCTTTCTCATCCTGAGAAAGTCCCTCTTTCGATGCCATCCTATTGATGTGAGAAGTTCTATTTCTCAATCCAATTAAAGGATTATCTGCAACAATATCACCTTAACCACGATGTATGTTTTCCCTGGTTCACATGCAAAACTCAAAGCCAAACGTCAACTAGCTCTGATACCACTTGATCTGAAAAGATCTTTTAAATGACTATGGTTGATTTATTTTGCATGTGTTCATTAACCAATTAAGGAAGATTAAAGAAAGAGGAAGAAGATATAATAAGTTATTACAAACACATAATCATTTACAAAACTGAAATGAAGCAATAAACAACAACAAACCATAACACCAATGTGATAATGAAGTTCGACAATATCGCCTACGTCTTCGGGCCTTTGTCTCAGTGGGTGAGGCTTATTTATTTTTCTTCAAATCTCAATAAGTACATTAGAGAAGTGCCAAAAGGTTACAAAAATAATATGGTCTTAATATCCCAGATTTTAATAACCCAACAAAATAAACAAAACTCAAATCGGATGACCGGAGCTCCCATAAATGGCCCGCAAAGGTGTTCTCCTCAACAACTTCCCTGCATAAAAAATGGCTTTGGCTTGGCTTTCCTTCTGCATAAATCTTCTCTGAATCTCCTCCATGGCCTCAAGAAGGTCTGGTTTATAAAAATATGAAGTTGTTTATCTTCTCCCAACTTCCTCTCAATATCTGGCCACAAAAAGGGCCCAATATCCCATAAAATTGGGCAAAAATCTCCAATTATAGGCATAAAATCAAATAAAATCCACTACTATATGGTAAAAAAACCCACCTTTGTATAAAAATCAATTTTTTCCCCCTAGGGATGGGAACGTGATCCATTTTAGGGTCACATGGCATAAAGGTGGCCAAGCTCCAACCCAAAGGGCTACGCTGGCCCCTAGCCCATAAACAATGGTCATGTGGTGTTGTACATTAGGACCGTGCCCACAAAATATGCACCCAAAACACGGTCACTGCCCCGGAGCATATGGAGGACGATGCTTAAAATACGCACACTGGAGGTTAGGTAGTGGCACCCGCTACCTATCCATTTTGTTCATATGTATTATAATAGAACCCACAGGTTGGGGTTTAGCCCCAACCCCCTTCCGCCTCCAATTAACATTTATGCACTTTTTATAATGTAATGTGGGTTACATATAACATGCACCAAAAGTGGCGCGTTGGTTATTGGACCTTTTCCAAGGGATTGATCTGCCAATAGGTCATGGGTTCGAATCCTATGAACTCGAAAACTTTTAACCAACCATCAACCAGTCAACATCTGAATGGACCTGTCATCTACCCAAACAACCTGTTTTTTTTCTTCCATGTGTATCAATGCTACATCATCATGATAACGTGATCATGACATCATGCTGATGTCATCGTTGACTTTTGGCCTATTGACTTTTTGCATGTTTGGAAAAATGAACAAAATGTGATATCTGGAGCATACGACATATGTTTCATCCTGTTCAAGTTGTGTTGGGTTAGTATCGATGAGGCCTACTTACATGTATGTTTTGAAACCATTATGAGAACATTTATTTTTAGTCCTTTTTGAGCCCTATCAGGCTTCTGGATCTGATTCTGGATCAACCATCATCTGATACCTACAAGAAACTCATGTCAATGACATGTGTGGGATCACTAACATAATGTCTCAAAATAGATACGTGAAAAACATCATGCATACACCTCAAAGAATCAGGCAAGGCTAGTCAATAGGCCACATGCCTCTTCTTTTCCACAATCTCGAAAGGTCCCACGAACCTAGGAGAGAGTTTAGCACCCTTTCCAAAATTGATCAAACTCTTATGCGGTTTCACCCACAAGAAGAATCGATCACCAAATGCATAACTATGATCGACATGACGTGCATCAGCATAACTCTTTTGTCGATTATGTGCTTCATTTATCCTTTTTCTTATGGTTTACATTTGGTATTCCATTTCTTGGATCACTTCAGGTACCACCAGGTCACTATCCTCAAGTCAATCCCAACTCAAAGGCATATAACATGGTCTCCCGTAAAGAAACTTGAAAGGCACCATATTAATGGTGCTTTGATAACTGTTCTTATATGCAAACTCTACTAGTGGAAAGAATTCTTCCCAATGCTTATGTTGGTCCATCATGTACATACGCAACATATCCTTCAAGATTTGGTTTGTTATTTTGGTCTACCCGTCTATATCCAAGTGATACGTTGTACTAAAGTTAAGTTTGTTTCCCAAGGCCTCTTGGAAACTAGTCCAAAATCATCCTATAAACATTGATCCTCTATTGAATATAATCCTCTTAGGCACGCCATGCAACCTCACAATCTCACAAATGAAAACTCTAGATATGTCAGGTGCCTGATACATTGTACGCACCATAATAAAATGAGAACTCTTCATCTGAGTGTCGACTACCACAAAAATTGAGTCTTGTCTCCTTGCCTTTAGTGGTAATCCAACAATGAAACCCATCAAAATGACCTCCCATTTCAATTTTGGAATAGCGTGTGGCTGTAGTAATCCTTTTGGATGTCTATGTTTAGCCTTCACCTACTGACATGATAGACATCTTGCCATGTAGTTGACTATGTATGCCTTCATTCCTTTCCAAAAGAGTAAGGGTTTAAGGTCTGCCCTCATCTTCATGACACCAGGATGAGACATATATACTGCTCTATGTTCCTCATTTAGGATCAAACTCCTTAACTCTTGGGATGTACATAAATTCAATTTTTAAATCTCAATAATCCATCGTTGTCCATAGTAAATCCCTCAAATTTTGTTACCATCATTTTGTTTTATTCAATAAAATCCTTGACCTCTTTGTACCAGTCATCGTCGCACTATAAAGTTAGAATCTTTTCACATATATTTGTTTGAAGAGGCATCACCGAAAATATGTCTGGTCTCCGACTCAATGCATCAACCACTTTGTTCACTATTCCTATTATGTAAGTAATCTTAAAATCATACTCGCTAAGCAATTCCAACCAACATCATTGTCGTGCATTCAAGTCGCTTTGCATAAAGATGTGTTGTAGTCCAAAGTGGTCCATTTTTAGCTCAAATTTCCGTCCAATAAGGTAGTGTCGCCAAACTCTCAAAGGCATAAACAATGGCTAACAACTCCAAATCGTGTGTTGCATAGTTCTCCTCATGCCTTCTCAACTTTCTCGAGATTTAATCGATCACTCGACAGTATTGCATCAAGACTCCAACTAAGCCTTATTTGTATGTGTCAATGCATACCAAGAAGTCTATGTCCATGTCAGGGACCTTTAGTATCAGTGTTGTCGTCAACAACTCCTTGAGCCTCCGTAATTATTCCATGCATTTCTCGGTCCAAACAAACTTTTTGTTCTTCTTCTGCAAATATGTAATCTGATTTGCTATCTTTGAAAAACCCTCGATGAACCGTCAATAATATCACACTAAACCCATGAAGCTATGCACTTCAGGGACAATCCTCAGTGCAGGCCATTCCATAATATCCTTGATCTTTACTGGATCCACAACGATACCTTCACCGGAGATGACATGCCCTAAGTAATGAATCTTCGATTGAAAAAATGAGCATTTTGAAAGCCTCCCAAACAATTTTTTCTCTCATAGGCATTGTAGTACCAGACACAAATGCTCGTCATGCTCCTCCATAGTCCGAGAATATATCAAAATATCGTCAATAAATACTTGGACGAATTTGTCCAATTATTCATGGAACACCCCCTCCATCAAACTCATAAATACCCCTGGGCGTTTTCTAGTCCAAATGGTAAAACGATAAAATCCTAATGTTCAAACCTCATCTTAAAGGAGGTATTAGGGATGTCATCTTCCTTTATCCATAACTGGTGATACCCTGATCTCAAGTCGATCTTTGAAAACACTGTCGCGCCTTTCATCTGATCAAAATTTTCATCAATCCTTGGAAACGGATAGTGATTCTTGATCATTTCCTTGTTCAATTGAAGGTATTCAATGTAGAGTCTCCATGACCCATCCTTCTTCCATATGAAAATATCAGGTGCACCCCACGGTGACACACTTGGACGAATAGGTCCTAGGTCCAACAAATCCTTCAGTTCCATTTTCAACTCCTGTAACTCCAGGGTTGAAATATGATAAGGCGTTCTTTATATGGGTTCAAGTCCCTGTTTTAGTTATATGGTAAATTCTAATTCCCTATCAGGCGGAAACCCTCGTAACTCCTTCGAGAAGACATCCGCAAATTCTCGTACTACCAAAAGGTTTTCTAGTGCTTCTTCCATGCCATTTTCGTTTAATGAAAGGATTGCATAAATCTTGCATCCCTTACGCATGCTCTTTCGTAGCTACAAGGAAGAGATGAACCTCAGGGAAACTCCCTGGTTCCAACCTACAATCATGAGTCTTTTTCCGTAATCATCGACCAAGATCAACCATTTTGTCTTATAGTTGAGTATCACCTCATGCGATTCCAACCAATCCATACCGATGACGACATCATAAGACCCTAAGATCATGACGTACAGGTTGGCCGTTGTGACAAACTCTCCTAGGTTAAGGCTACAACCCGTAACCTTCCCTACAACCTTTTGTTTGGCTCCCAAAGACATTTATACAAAGATAAACTCATCCTGTTCGACTTCCTTTACCTTAATTCTTTTTGGCGCTACACTAGAAACAAAAATCTTTGTAGCAGCTGGATCTATCAAAATACTAAGGGTCTGGTCAGCGACGATACCTAATGTCTTGAGCACGGTCAAATGGTGTTATGCTTGGCAGTTATTCACCATTGCATGAATATGATGGCCCTTGCCCAAATCTCCCACGGTAGTTGGTTCGTCTGATCTAGATGCTCTGGTCCTCTCTGTATGTCCAACACCCTTTCTTCGATCCCATACTCCTGGTACCTGAAGCAAAAGTCGATAGCCCACCAGCCTGGAATCCATATTTGTTCTGTTGAATAGCCCTAAAATGTTGTAGTTGTGGTCGACGTTGTTGTAGTGCTCTGTAAGCAGTCTGTTGTTGAGGCGCTGGAGTCCGTTGTTGAGGCACTGGTTTCAGAGGTGTAGTGAAAGTGAATCCTCTCTGAAAGCCATGATATCTTGGTGATGTCTAGTTGGTGTCTGATGTTGATGTGCACTAGATGATGCATGTCCCGCTCATCTCACTAGATTCTTTCTCTGACCCTCGCTGATAAGCTCCTCCTCTGCTATGAGGGCCTTCTGAATAACATCATGCAAGGTTTGAGGCATCATAATCCTAACCTTTGCACGAATGCTGACATTAAGGAAAAACACAAACTTGTTGACCTTAAGTTTCTCGGTATTCAGGTGAGGAGCATACCGAAGAAGCTCGGTGAAACATGACTTGTACCCAAGAACTATATGACCGCCCTGTCACAAGGCGTTGAACTCATTGAGATGATGCTCAATGAATTCCTTAGATAGATACCTCTCTCAGAATTGTTCCTCGAACAATTCCCATGACATGTCTTCAAAGACCATGTTCAATTGTGGTAGGAGCCTCTTCCACCATACAAGAGCGCTCCCCTTCAGTTGAAATACCTCCACGAGGACCTTCATGTTGGAGGTATAGTCGTGAAGTGCAAAGCACATCGTCATATTTGTCAACCATGCCTTGATGGTTGTGTCATCCGGGGCACCAAAGAACTCAAGAAATTTGACCTTCTCAAGTTCACGATGAATTCTACCAGTACCGATTGGAGCACGCGGTGGACCCTCAAGAGGTGTCGACACCCTGGCCTCATCTCTATCCAAACAGCTAATCAATGCCTCAGACATCCTATGAAAGGTCCTCATCATCCCAACCACATCACCCACAACTATATGTTCCTGCCCGACAACCTGTTCGTCTCCCTAGGGATTAGACCCCTCGGGTGTGGATGCTACAGGGGGCGTCGCGCCTCCTCCCCTAGAACCTCGTTGTCTACCTCCGTGACGTCCTCTAACCACGATTTCCTGCATGGATACAATTCAATTTAATTCGGAACATTATAATGGAATATCTAATCAATGGAAGCCATAGTGATCCCATGTCATGGGTCAAACTGGCTCTGATACCATATGTAACGACCCCCGTCATTACCACAACAAGTGACGCATAACCAATGCAATATGTAATATTTATTTTGAAACAGGAAAGTAACAATGCAATAGTCACTCAACGCAACTCAATGACGAACACATAATACACAATTTAGGAAACAGAAAAACATAACGACCTAGCACACTAGCACATCAAGCAGATAGAAGCAACATATGCCAATCAATCATATGAAAAATTAAAACGACTACCCGCTTTTCCTACCCTGGAAGGTTAGGACCTCCAGGACACAGAAGAAAAAACTCAAGACCAGGTTCCCATCAATTTTGACCATTTAAGGTCTCAAGGATGGATATTGTTCTGAGGAACAAGGAGGTGTCTACATCCCTCCCGACACAAGCAAGACAAGACCGACTAAGCTAACTGCCAACATCAGATCAAGCCACACAAACAACATCAATGACACAAGTGACTAGAACCCTTATGGCAAGTGAGAAACAAACACAATAAACATTACAGGACAAAGTACGAACATCAAAAACAACAACCACTTCACCCTATATGGGGAGCGGATGACCTAGTCAGGTTTCAAATGCACTTATCTATCAGTGCGTGCAACAATTCCTTTTAGGGAATCATGTCACCACATTGCGACAAGCGCACTAGTATTCCAAGCGCAAACATAAAATCTCTAAACCATCAACCAATACCTAATATCCAACCTTTTTGAAATCTAGTTTGCACTGACATACTGTAATATCCCTCGACTAAACCCAATTTCAAATGTAATATAAATATACTTAAGCTAGTGAGTTGTTTTGACCTCATTTGGTAATGCACATCATGTGGCATAGTGCATGCATGAACTACGCAGTAAAATGATGTAGTATGCACATCGCAGGATATCGCGCACAGTAACTAATGTGCACGCAATATGGAGGACAATGAGCCTCGTGTATAGGATATGTATTATAGGCTGGTGAGTCAGTTACTATAAGTTGGGATGCTTATATTTTGGTATTAGGCCGGAACGCCTAGATGTCAAGGGCCAATGCACCTACATTGTACATGACTCATGATTAATGTAAATAGATCACTGCACACAGACCAACCACGATAAAAGAGATGGGGGAATGAACTTCACCAGTTAGGGAAAGGGAGGGCCAAAAGTCAAGGGAATATTATATTGATATTCCTAAAACGTAAAGTATGGATAATTATTTTATCCTAAGTCCTAAAGTTGGAGACAAGTGGACCAAGATAACTTTCGATATGACAAGTGTCAAGTTGGGGACATCCATTCATATCGTGGGGGACTTAGCTCATTTGGGTGATATTTTCCATGGTGGGGGGGATGTTTTTACCAGACCAGAGCCTGACCATCATTCTCACCATCTCTTTCACAAAGAGTTCATAGTGATTCCTATACACACTCAGTTATACATTCAATGATTCCATGACCATTTTCATCATGCATTCTGTTATCCTTGAGATAACCATTTCACAATTCTAGAGCCTATTCCCATACCTCCTTTTGGTTGGTGTACCTGGTTAGCTTGGAGCAGGATTGAAAAAGTGGGTTGTCAGGCCCATGAGAAGTTCTCTAAGCGAGAGAATTGCTGGGGATTGATTCCCGAAGGTGCTAAACTGCAGCTACAACACTCTGAGAATTCTGGTCTGGCCTATTGTTGAAGTCCTGGAAGGGAAGTGGGGAAGCCGAGGGACTGTTGAGAAGAGAAGGGGAACACTTCCTTGGGTGGGACAGGCATGTGGGGAATGAGAGGTCGTAGGCTGTTATTTGAGTGAGCACCTGAGACATAGTCTTTCCTATTGTCCTTGAGCCTTAGCCTAGATAGGATCCCTTTACCCTGAGTGGAGTTCAGTCCTATCTTGGGCGTGACTTACTATTGAGAGTGATGAATAGTGTAGTCTATGGTTGGGAGGTTCGTGGACAGTCTGTAAGCAATTGGTGACAATATTTCTAAGATAAGTACCAATTGCATGATAAAAATATATGTTGTTTTGTTATTTACATGCCTATGTTACGATTTTAGCATATATGTGATTATGATTGCTTGTGTGCTTATGTGTAATTTCTTGAAAATGATGCATATCTGTAGTTACTATTATTTCCATATAAAATTCGTATGTTACAGAAAGAAAATTGTTGTTTAACTTTAAAGCTTCCCCAAGAATGTTGTATTTATATGTTCTAGCTGCATGCAGTAAAAAGAGTAAATATAGGTGGCATAACTCAGTTGATTACTGAGAATGTTGCCGACTGGTGTCCGACCATGAGTGGTTTCTATGGAGTGGTGCACTCCGGCCTGAGGTTGGTCCGGGGAACGTTACAAATTGGTATATGAGATTTAGTTCAACGTTGAGCTTGGATGGGCCAGAGGGGTACAGTTGAAGTGAATATTCACAGAAAAGTAACTTCGAAGTGACCAGAATTGGATTCACGAAGTGTCCTTGGAAAAGGTTGGCGTACTGGCGTGTGTGGTAAATTTTTGCACCACGCGGGAAAACATTGGCATGCCAGTGTGCACGGTAAATTGTGGCGTCGCGCGGAAGATTATTATGTGTAGATGCATGTGTTGAATTTAACCTTGCACGGTGAGCACACACATAGTAAGGTGCACATGGGGTGCGTAAGTATTTCTTAACGTAGAGGCGTTTGGTTTGTACACGCATAAGTATGAGTATAAGTTGTGTCGCGACAGTGTATTAAGTAGTGTGTGCAGATATTTGGGTGCGATGGAATATGTTGAACCTAACACGGTGCATGCATAGGATGAAAATGCATGTGGAATATTGGTGCGCGGTATCGAAACTATGCACAGTAGGTATTGGCGCAAGATGCCAGAGTAGTGTGCGTAAGTACTCAGTGTGACGAAGAAGAAATGCACAGTAGATTTAGGTGCGTGGAAAAGCATTTACCTTGTGATATTGCTATGCATGTTAAATATAAATGAACAGGTCAAAGTTTAGTGCGCGTGAAGTTTCTTGGAAGGCGATGAGTCTGAGTTTAAATTGCATAATAATAAAAGAAAAAGAAACACACAACTGCATCGATGCATTAATTAATTAAAAATAATTCCAAACTTTAATTTCCTATGATTTAGACAAATGAAAATAAAATATAAGATTACAAGAAAAACTTACTATAAAAGAGAACACGATTCATAACATTACCAGTTAGAAATTGTAATAAAACAGTCTAAAATCCATTTTTGTATTTATATAATCGTAATAATTACAAAATTACAAAAGGAGGATGACATCAGTTAGCCTATTGAAAAAGGGTCATTTAAGAACATGCCTATCATCTATGGTACTCTTTACCTCTGCTACCGGCCGTTCAAAATTCACTGGGACATGCTTATTTTAGTTGAATACTTACTTGAGCTTAGCGATCTCCACCTTTAAAGAAGAGTCTAACCAGACCAGTTGATTCTCTCCAATACTTTCAGCCACTTCAGCCGTAGATTCCTCCTTCTTTTGTCACTTGCTCCTTTTCTTCTTAGTGGTTGGCTTGTTGATGACTAAATCCTTTATAGTGGGATTCATCTTGGCTTCCAATCGCGAGTCTATAGCCGGCTTTGTGTGGAACTTAGTTGCTAAAATGTGCGGAAGGACCCTTTCCTCCTTAATCGTAGGAAAGTCTATCATGTTGCTCGAATAACCAGTCTCACTCGACTTAGGCTTGTCCATGTATCTCAAGTTGGGGATAATGAAATGTGTCTTTACAGAGAGTAGGAAGTCGAACAGTTTGGATATTACTTAAGTTATGGATACACAAATATCTTTATACTTGCGGAGTGGTAATTATAGAACTCCATTTATGAAGCACAGACAAATTAAGTATAAGAGCGTTGGGTTTCCATTCTTGGCCAATCCATTTCGAATGATTAGCTTTTGAGTTCGTTACATGGCGACATTCAGCTGACGTCACATGGCTGCGAAGTACCGAACGAGTGAATCAAGGTGACTTGTCTAGCCATTGCCTACTCCACGAGTGGTGGATTTGACATATTGAGACACGTGATACCGCGTCTTGGCAAAAGTGGTTTCGGAAAACCGCCTTCTTGCTCAAGTGTATCTCTGAAGGCACTGCGCGTTTGTGTTTTTCGAGACTTGGGTCTTATCTAGAATTGACATGGTGATAACACAAGGAAATCGGGAGAGACAATTCCGATGTGTATATAGGATCAAAAGGTGCTTATTCCCATGAATTGTTGAAATTTAGCCTGATAAGTTGCGATGGCTGCACATTTTGCAGAATTAACAACAACTCGATCAGATCAGACCAGCGGAGAGTCCATAGTAATGGAAGAATCACAGGGGAATTACAGTCCACAAAATGAGAGAAGAGGGGTGTATATTCATTTGGGCATGGAAAGAACGAACTCCAACGGACATGGAGAATAAAGGAATGAAGATATGAATATGGATGAGACCATTAAAAATTTGCAGAAGGATGTCCAAATCCATAAAGCTGATAATGAAAGGCTTATGAAAGCCAAAGAGAAGCAGGATGACTTCAACATGAAGCTATTGGAGAGTTTGAACAAAATAGAACAAAAATTGGTTAAGGAGAGTGACTCAAGTAAATCTGAGAGTTACAAATCTTCAGAGGAGAAAGGAAAAGTAAAAAGTGCTAGTAGACATCACCATCATTCCCAAAGTCATTCCAATAAGAGAGCAGGCAACAACTCTAGTCTATCCCCTATCAGAAGGTATAAGAGATCTGGGGTGGATGAGCTACGAGGAGAAATGAACAAAATCAAACCTCCTACATTTGATGGTGAGCACAAAAAGGATGAATATGCAGAAACATGGTTGCTAGGCATGAGGAAATATTTTCAATTGCATAATTATTATTCTCATACAGAAGGTAGAATCGCTATCTATCAACTCAAAGGAAAGGCCTCCATGTGGTGGGATCAACTTGTGCAAGTGCAACAAATTGTAGAGAAAAGTGTTACTTGGAAGGAATTCAAGAAGTAATTTGAGAAGAAGTACTTAACTAAAAGGTACTATGACAAGAAAATGAAAGAGTTCTTTGAACTTAAGCTTGTAAGTACAACCATAGATGAATATGAGAGAAGGTTTATTGAACTATAGAAGTATGTCTCTTTCATTAAGGATGAGACAATCAAGATTCAAAGGTATTTAAGTGGATTTCCATCGTTCACCAGTGACAAAATATAGTATGATGATCCCAAAACATTAGAAGATACCATAAGGAGAGCTAAATGATTATATGATTAGCAGAAAGCAAAGCCATCTTTCCAAAAGGCTTGGGAAGACAATAAGAAATTCAATATGGATCAGAGGAAGAAAGGAGCTAAGCCACCATTCTTTGGAAATAATCCACAAGGGCAGAAAATGAATAAAGAACCCCGAGTGATTGACACAGGGAGGCAAGGGCCAAGGAAACCACCTATGCAATGTTGGGGTTGTAAATGGGACCATAGGTTCAGAGATTGTCCTCACAGAGGTGAAAAAAAAGTAGGGTTGTTCACAATGTACAACGGGTTGATACAGCAGAGGACATGGGAAGATATGTGCCAAGGATTTATGTAGCCCTGGACAACAAGTAAGAAGAGTATCAGTCCCACATGATTGAAGTGGAAGGTATTATCAACAACCAAACCCTTGCTATTTTAATTGATTCAGGAGCTAGTCATAGTTATATAGACCCAAATATGGTGGAAAGTTTGCAATTGCCAAGAAGAAAGCATGGAAAATCCTAGTTGGTGCAAATGGCTACAGGAGCTAGAAGAAAAGTTAATGATATGGTTAAGTCATGCCTCATAGACATGAATGGAATGAACACCAAGGCATATTTGAACATATTGCTTTTAGGTTCCTATGACTGTCTAATTGGAATGGATTGGTTGGACCAACACCACACTCTCTTAGATTGTCACAACAAAGAATTTACTTTCCTGGATGAGGAAGGGAAACTAAGGAAGGTACACGGAATTCCCAGGGAAGTAACCATTAGAGAAATTTCATCATTGCAACTAAAGAAATGTTACAGGAAAGGATGTCAAATATTTGCGGCTCATTTGGAAGAGACACCTAAAGATAAGGTGCTAAATTTGGAAGATTATGAAGTCCTGGACAATTTTGAGGATGTATTCAAGGAGGTCCCGAAATACCCCTAAGGAGAGACATTGGTTTCTCTATAAATTTGATGCCTGGAGAAGCGCTAGTATCAAAGACTCCTTACAGAATAAGTACACCCGAATTGAAGGAGTTGCAAATGCATCTTGAAGAATTTTTTAAGAAGGAGTATATACGCCCAAGCGTGTCACCTTGGGGTGCCCCAGTCTTACTTGTGAGAAAGAAGGATGGAACACTAAGGTTGTGAATTGACTTCAGAAAGTTGAATAAAGTGACTGTTAAGAACAAGTATCCTCTACCAAGGATTGATGACCTCTTTGATCAATTGAAGGATGCAAAGATATTTTGAAATATAGATCTCAGATCAGGATACCATTAGGTAAGAATTAAAAAACAAGATATTAGCAATACTGCCTTCAGGACAAGGTATGGTCATTATGAGTTCACAGTGGTACCAATTGGCTTGTCAAATGCACCATTTGTTTTCATGTGCTTATTAAATGGTGTTTTCCGAGAGTATTTGGACAGGTTTTTCATTGTCTTTTCGAATGACATTCTTATATATTCCAAGTCAAAGGAAGAGCATGAACATCATTTGAGGATGGTATTGCAAGTATTAAGGGAACAACAATTATATGCCAAATTGAGCAAGTGATCATTTTATCAAAAACAGATTCATTATTTGGGGCATATCATTTCAAAGGATGGGATAACAGTGTATCCTGAGAAGATAGAGACCATTAAAGAATGGTCATCACCGAAGAATGTGATAGAGGTGAGATCATTCATGAGTCTTGCAGGTTACTACAGAAGATTTATTGAAGGATTCTCAAATATTGCACATCCAATAACTTCCTTGCAAAGGAAGGGGGTGAAGTTTCAGTGGGCATTGGATTGTGAAAGAAGTTTCCAACACTTGAAACAATTATTGACAAGTGCTCCAATATTGAGGATCGCAGACCTAGAAGAAGACTTCATCATATGCATTGATGCATGTAATGAAGGACTTGGTGGAGTCCTCAGTCAAAATGGGTTTGTCATATGTTACGAATCAAGGAAGTTGAAGGATCATGAAATAAACTATGCCACTCACGATTTGGATTTGGTAGCCATAGTGGATGCCTTGAAGAAATGGAGACACTACCTCATGGGAAATAGGTTTGAACTAAGAACAGACCACAATGGTCTAAAATATTTATTTGATTAGCCAAATCTAAATGATAGACAAAGAAGATGGTTGGAATTTCTAAGAGAATATGATTTTGATATAAATAATATCAAAAGGAAGGAGAATAAAGTGGTTGATGCACTCAGCAGGAAGGTGCATGAGTTATATACTTCAGCCATTAGCATGTACCAAACTTATGTTAAAAAAAAAATTATGGAGGCTGCTAATGCAGATCTGCAATACAAATAATTGGTATCAATGCTACAGAAGGGGAAGATACTTCGGAAGGTGGATGATTATAAGTTGGGAATAGATGGAATATTGTTGCGCAAGAACGGGATTTTTGTTCCAAATGTCCAAGAATTGAAATGTATGATTTTTCATGAAATGCATAATGTTCCTGATTCAGGGCACCCTGGATATCAGAAAACCGTGGCAGCAATCAAGAGTCATTACTTTTGTCCAGGTATGAAGAAAGAGATCATTGAGTGCATCGCTAGATGTATGGAATGCCAGAAAGTGAAAGCTGAGAATAGACACCCAACAGGGTTTCTGCAACCTTTAACCATTCCTGAATGGAAGTGGGAAGTGGTGACAATGGGTTTTATTATGGGATATACTAGAACAGGCAAGTTGCATGATTCGATCATGGTGGTGGTGGACAAGCTTACGAAAGCTACCCATTTTATTCCACTAAAAACTACGCACAAGGTAGCAGAGGTTGCTGATATTTTCATGAAGGAAGTGGCACGATTGCATGGGATTCCTAAAACAATTATGTCCGACAGAGACCCGAAATTCACCTCGAATTTATGGAAAGGATTTTTGAAAGGATTTAGAACGAATCTAAACTTTAGTACAACTTATCATCCTGAGTCTAATGGACAGACAAAAAGAGTGAACAGGGTGATAGAAGATGCACTGAGAATGTATGTGATGGACAAACCGTCGAAATCGTAAGACTACCTACACTTGGTATAATTCACATACAACAATGGGTATCATGCATCATTAAAAATGAGCCCATTTGAAGCACCTTATGGCAGAAAGTGCAATACTCCAGTGAGTTGGGATAATCCAGCTGATAGGATAGCAGTTGGGCCAAAGTTGCTAAGGGGTATGGAGGACCAGATGATAAAAATTAGGCAAAATTTAAAAGCTGCCCAAGATAGACAGAAAATTTATGCCGATAAGAATAGAAACCATAGAGAATTCAAAGTGGGTGATCATATTTTCTTGAAAGTGAAAGCTAACAGGAGTTCCCTGAAGTTGGGAAGCTGTGCCAAGTTGGCAGCTAGATTTTGTGGGCCTTTTGAAATCTTGGAGAGGATTGGTCCAATTGCTTATATAATTGCATTGTCTCCATCTATGTCTGTTCATAATGTCTTCCATGTATCATTGCTAAAGAAATATATACTCGATGCTAATCATGTTATTGAATGGAATGTCATTAAAGTGGGGCAAGAAGGCTCTTTTCAAGTGCATCCAATGCGCATTTTGGACTGAAAAGTCAAGCAGCTCTGGAACCGATCCATAGGGATTGTAAAGATTCAATGGACCCGGTACGGTCCTGAGGATGCTACTTGGGAGCATGAAGATGCAATGCAGACAGAATACCCGCATCTTTTTGAAGATTTTTGAAACTCTGTTATATATGGGTGTATGATGCACTGAGGACAGTGCATAAATAAGGGGAGGGGATTGTAATATCCCTCGACCGAACCCAATTTAAAATGTAATATAAATATAATTAAGTTGGTGAGTTGTTTTGAACTCATTTGGTAATGCACATCATGTGGCATAGTGCGTGCATGAACTGTGCAGTGAAATGTTGTAATATGCACATCGCAGGATACCACACGCAGTAACTAAGGTGTGCGCAGTATGGAGGACAATGAGCCTCATGTATAGGATATGTATTATAGGATGGTGAGCCAGTTACTATAAGTTGGGATGCTTATGTTTTGGTATTAGGCCAGAACACCTAGATTTCAAGGGCCAATGTGCCTACTTTGTACATGACTCATGATTAATATAAATACATCGTTGTGCACAGACTGACCATGATAAAAGAGATGGGGGATTGAACTTCACCAGTTAGGGAAAGGGAGGGCCAAAATTCAAGGGAATATTATATTGATATTCCTAAAATGTAAAGTATGGATAATTATTTTATCCTAAGTCCTAAAGTTGGAGACAAGTGGACCAAAGTCACTTCTGATATGACAAGTGTCAAGTTGGGGACATGCATTCATATTATGGGGAACTTAGCTCATTTGGGCGATCTTTTCCACGGGGGGGTTTACCAGACCAGAGCCTGACCATCATTCTCACCATCACTTTCATGAAGACTTCACAATGATTCATGTACACACTCGGTTATCCATTCAATGATTTCGTGACCATTTTCACTCACGCATTTTGTTATCCTTGAGACAGCCATTTCACCATTCTGGAACCTATTCCCATACCTCCTTTTGGTTGGTGTACCTAGTTAGCTTGGAGCGAGATTGAAGAAGTGGGTTTTCAGGCCCGTGAGCAGTTCTCTGAGCGAGAGAATTGATGGGGATTGATTCCCGAAGGTGCTAAAATGTAGCTACAACACTCTAAGAATTCTGGTCCGGCCTGTTGTTGAAGCTCTGGAAGGGAAGTAGGATAGACAAGGGACTGTTGAGCAGAGAAGGTGCACACTTCCTTGGGTGGGACAGGCATGTGGGGAATGAGAGGTTGTAGGTTGTTAGTTGAGTGAGCACCTGAGATGGAGTCTTTCCTGTTGTCCTTGAGCCTTAGCCTAGATAGGAGCCCTTTACCCTGGGTGGAGTTCAGTCCCAGCTCGAGGGTGACTCACTGTTGAGAGTGATGAATAGTGTAGTCTATGGCTGGGAGGTTCATGGATGGTCTATAAGCAGTTGGTGAGAGTGTTTCTAAGATAAGTACCAATTGCATGATAAAATGATATGTTGTTTTGTTATTTACATGCCTATGTTATGATTTTAGCATATATGTGATTATGATTGCTTGTGTGCTTATGGGTGATTTCCTGTAAATGCTACATATCTATAGTTATTGTTATTTCCATATAAAAGTCGTATGTTACAGAAAGAAAATTGTTGTTTAACTTTAAACATTCCACAAGAATGTTGTATGTGTATGTTCTAGCTGGATGCAGTAAAAAGAGTAAATATAGGTGGCATAACTCAGTTGATTACTGAGAATGTTACCGACTGGTGTCAGAGCATGAGTGGTTTCTCTGGACTGGCGCACTCCAACCTGAGGTTGGTCAGGGGAACGTTATACATACATTATACAAAATCATAAAGAGAGCATTGTAATCAATCTTGCGCAACGTAACTACACTCAAGACAGGGTTAAAGATTGCAACCATCTAGACATACCTTAATACTATCTTTCCATCAAGAACCTATTCTAGCACAATGTATCTTACCTCATCCAAATGTTAACATACATAACAACTTTCATGTAACATTTACCTTTCATTTAAAAAAAAAACATATATAAATAACACTTTCTAATTAAAATAGAAAATTCTAAATAACACTCCCCATTAAAATATCAAATTCTAAATAACACTTCCTCATTAAATTAGCAAATTCTAAATAACATTTCTCATTAAAATAACAATTTCTGAATAACAAATCCTCGTTGAAATTCCACATACAGACACACCATAATATTATAAAACTAAGATTATTAAAGTTAAAATACAGACTTAGATTATTATTTAGTTAATTTAAGGATAACTATCAATGCAAGGGATCCCCCACTAAATATTTTCTTACCTAGTCATCACAACAATGATCATATAAATTCAATTTAGCAATCATCATGTTAGAATTCCATCATATCGTTCCAAATTATCGCAGCAGTGATTAATTAAATTAATTTAAGGATAGCATAATTACCCAGGGATTATTGTCTAACATCATTCCTTCCTGGTTACCACGTCAATGATTATATAATTAGAGGAAATGTACAGCATTTAATTCAATAAAATAGTTTGTTGCAAATAACAATAACTACGGTAATGACACTGTAGAATATGGACGGATGTAATAAATTAACTACTGAATTATTCGAAAAATATAAAACTATTGGAATTAAAGTCAACACATAGTCAGTCAACGCCAACTCCGAACCCTGCACGATCTATGGTATGGTTGGTCGGCTCTCACCAGAGAGACCCAGGTTCAATTCCCCGCATTGGAAATTTTTATTTCTAAGCCCTTTTTGCAGTAACCGAACAATTTTACAACAAGGCAAACATTACTCAATTGTTTTATTCTTGTAGTAAACAGTTGGATTTTCCAGGTGTGTTTTCCATATCTTTTTCAAGAAAATTTTGTATATTTATTATTCAATTAGAAATCTGAATATATAAAGAATATTTACTACAGACCTTTCATACATAATATATAAATAATATATAAAGGATATCAACAATTGTCAACACAAAATATATAAATAATATCAACGATTTGTCATACAGAATATATAAAGAATGTCAACGATTTGTCAACATAGAATATATAAAGAATATCAACTATTTGTCATACAAAATATATAAAGAATATCAATGATTCGTCAACAAATAATATATAGAGAATATCAACGATTTTTCATACAGAATATATAAAGAATATCAACGAATTTTCATACAAAATTTTCATACACAAATCTGCATCCAGATCTTCTCCGTGGAAAAACAATAATGAAAATAAAACACAAATTGTGAGCCTCCTTCCTGTAGTTTTAGCCAGTTGTTGTGGCTAGCATCCCCATTGGGTGTTAAACATATAAGCCATCTGATTAGAGGCTGGGAGATGGGACCTTTGCTACTTCCTCTGGTGGAGGATCATCATTCACTTTTAAAGAAATCCAATTGGACTAAAGGACAAAAAATCCAGACAAGGTGGAAGGAATTACAAAAATTTACGATTAGAATCCACCTGAAGTGTCATAACCAAATATAAAAAGGAAAACAAAATCGCCATCAAGTAATGAATAAAATGCATGCGGAAGTTACAAAAATGCAAGCAAGGTTTGAGTCTGGGGCTCATTCTAGCCACGCAAATATTAGAGAGTAACTCTAGAATTAAAAGATACACAAATATCCAATTATCACCATGCATTCAATCATCCGTATATTAAGCTCTGTAACAAACTAACACAGAATTAAATCTTGTGAAAAAGAAAAAAAACACAGAGTAAAATAAAATAAGGGTCGGAGACCCAAACACAATCTTCCACAGTAATAATACAAATGCAGTTATCCAAGTAATACTACAAACGCCATAATAATCCCAAACCAGAACCAGAAACTACAATAAAATGAAGTAATAAAACAAAGCTCAGAAACAAAAATTTAGTTACCCTTTTTCAATTTCACACAACGCTCTATCGCCCAGATAAAAATTCACATGCATAAACTAAACAAGTCTTTTTCTTTTAACAACATCTACGCAAGTGAGCATTCGACAATAAATAAATGCATGAACATGAAAATGAGCTATTATTCAATACAAATTATGGACATGTGTACCATAGCCAAATGTGACGAACCGGAAGTGACTGTCTCGCACACACGCTCCATCCAACTCTGACTTGCCAACCGATGAGACCTCACCAATACCTCTCAGGCAATGCTAGGGGTAGTCTTCTTCCCCCTGAGCCCACAAGACACAAACGGGACACACACACAATACCAGAGAATGCTAGCACTCATATCACCTCACAAGGTTGAGCTACCACTCATTACTTGAGCTGGGTATCCCAAGTCCCACAAGAGAAAGTTCAGTCAAGATGAATTTCGACAGTGTAACGTTACGCAAGCCAGATGTGATCCATACTCCTCCTCCTCCATAATTTATATAGTTTCTTAGTCATTAGTTTCCCAAACCCTCATTATATTCCTTTATCATTTATTTAATTAGGAAAAACCTCCCCCGTACACAAGTCACTCGATCCCCTAGTTGTACCAAAAAATCAATTTATTCATTAATTAAATTTGTCTATTTTCCACACCCACCTAAAAGAATTCCTAAAAATGCTCCTCTGTGTCCCATTATTCCCTTACAATTCTTAAATGACTTGCGCCTTACTTAATTCCAAGTTGATTTCATAAATAGAAAGTTCCAAAGGCTAGATTCCTTGCTAAGTTAGACATTCCCCCTTTTCCTTAAGTTTCCCCTTTTCTTTAAGTTTCCCTCCTTCTTTAAGTTTCCCCCTTTTCCTTTTTTAACTAAAAGATAAGTCAAATTTAGAAAGTGTAGAAAAGCAACCATTTACCCTTTTAATAAATTTAATCCTCCATTAACATTTTTACTTTAATAATTAAAGTTTGAATTTCTTGACCCCCTTCTTGTTATATGTCTAAATATTTTTTGTTCAGAGGTTCTACTTAGACCTAGGTTTTAAATTCACTAGGCTTGGCGACATTTTTTAAGGGAAAATTTGTTATTAAAATTACTCATCACATCATTCATTTTAAGGTCGACCAGGTCCTAAGGAGGCATAGTTTTCTAGGAACTAGGTTTATTCACTTACCAGTTAAAATCGCGATGTGCCCTTCATGAGGAACTACATCCTCCAAGGGTGCAACTCGCCTCTTTCCATTTTATTTGTGCAACGTGACCTTCAAGACGCACTACATGCGCCAAGGGTGCCACTCGCCTCTTGACTGAACTTGGTAGATGTCAAACCCATGGAGTCAATACTCTATCAGGTGATCTTGTTGAATACTAAGGGCCTCTAAGGAATAAGGACCATGCCTTATTGCATGCCCTTTAGCATCATTGTAAGCGACTGTCACAGTCTTCCCTCATGGCATCGTGGGTCTCTCAAACTATGTAATCATTAAACTACAGTTTGAGCCATGACGTAAGTGCTAGTAGATTGTGGCAAAGATACTACCACACCTCTCCCTCAATGTCTCTGGTTGTCTTGCGTGACCCCTTTACTCCAAATGTGAGTCTAGTCGACAAGCTATCATCAACCTACATCCATCAAAAAATCATGTCAGCAATAACAATAAACATCATAATATCTAATAATGTGTACATGTGTCGATCTAGATTCCAAGGGATTTCATCAATGCCTCGTCATCCTCAACATCCAGAGTCCTACACACTCAGGAGAACCTGTTCAATATCACCTGTAAATGTAAACACAACAAAAATAAGATATAATCAAATCCACATTGTCTCATAATCATAATCAAAACAACCAATAGTATAATGAACCAGATCACTTGCACGCAAGTTTCCTCAAAGAATAAATCCACTCAGTGCGTGCAAGAGTGGGATGTTACATCATGCATGGGGTCTTCACTTAGTGAACCTGTGACAGAGCACATGCATTTGTAGGATGTTAAAACATACTCCTAATTTCACTAGATATTGATAAATACCTCCCAAAATACTTTTGTTAAATCCCTCTCCCAATACATCTTTCCAATAAAAAATAAAACCCATATTTTTACCATATACCTCTTTTTGTACCCCCGATGAGTCGCATTCCCCCTCCCCCCACCCAATACCTACAGTATATTGACTTTATTTTTCACAATTTTAAACCCCCATTTATAAATGATTGTGATAAGGTATTGGTCAACAAGGTGAAGTCCTTGTGGTATCATGTTACCCTACTAAGAGTAGAAATAAAAAAGGGTATACAAAATTTCACAAAAAACTAACTAGTTGTGGACAATATTCTAATGAAATTTATTGTTTTTTAAAGGTGGAATGATGGATTAGGAGGGGGTTCAACAAAAGTAATTTGGGAAGTATTATGTAATATCTAGTGAAATAGGGGTAATATCATTTAATATCCCACAAATGCACATGGTAAGTTATAGGTTCACTAAGTGAACCCTCTCGGTTATTCCATGAGAAATTTAAATGTTGGTTTATCAGTGACAAGAAACAACTAAGTAATTAAGTTTTTGAAACTTTGAGTGACTTGATAAGAGCATGTATTATGAATATGTTGACGTTTCATCATAATTATATACTGTTTTCATGCTTTGACCCTCTTTTGTCTTAACATTTGTGGTTGGTTAGTCTGTCATTACCAGGATGATGGGGAATGAAGAAGGAATTTCCACGACAATGGTGAATTAATACGAAATTGCTAACATCCACCTCTATGTTGAGTTCTTAACAATACCCAAGTTCACAAAAACCTTGGGGACCTTATTTTTTTTTATATTTTGAGGGGTAATTCCTTGAGGTTTCATTATCATTTCAATTTTATTTCCTAATCCTTGCAAAAAGGAAGTTTCATTGTATTTCCATTTTAGGAATTTTCTCATATGGCCATTGGAGGGTGATCTTAGGAATTGAATCCTCTATGCATTTTTTTTCAATTGAAGTGAAATTTTGTTTATTTACATGCTTTCATTTCAAGTTTGATCTTTTGGTTTTCTCACTGGCTACTATTTTTGTTGTTTTTAATCAATTTCCTGGTTGTTTCAATCATATCCTAATTATCTATTTTTCAAGTCTTGTATTGAGTTTCTTTCTAGTGGATCATATTTTGATTATCCTTGATTTCCTAATCGAACCATTCTTTCTCTAAAATATTCATGTAAACCTTGCCCAATTTGGTAATCGGGTCTAATTAGATGATGAAGAATTATTTATTTATTGATTCCTTTTATCTAATTATTTTCCCTTAAATTAGTATAATCTTTTGAATCGGGTTGATTCTATTCAAAATAAATTTTAGATTGGATTTTTCAGTGGGGCACAATTTTTCAATCAAGTCACTTTTCATATCATATCCAAAACTATGTTTTGTCATGATTTCTCAATCAACCCTAATTTTGCAATAAATCTCCTTTGATTCCTCTTCATATACTTGGAATACTCCACAAGTCACCATTTGTCTTTTTAAAAGGAATCCAAATGTGCCCATTAACGATCTTTTGTAATGCCCTTCAAGAACGTTAACCTAATACAAAGCACATAACTTACTAAAATGTGATTTTTTTAGATACTCAATATCACATCATAAACCTATGTATAAGAATTATTTAATGATATTCAAGATAATGCAAACACAAATTATTAAATTCAATCTCAAAGTCTTAACAAAAATGTCTCAATGCATTATGCTTAATACAATCTGTCAAAGTGAAATTCAATCTACTTAATTACATATTCAAACAATACAATTTACAAGACACAATGACTTATCCTCTGATGGTAATTCAATGGTCCTTTGTTACTCCCTATGGAAATCCTAGAAATTTTCTCTCAAAGGAATTAGCAGTCTCTAAACTAATGTAACAAACCTCTTTCATAATACCTAAAACTTCCTCAAATATAAATAATGTCATAGTTGAAATTAATACTTCATCAACTTAATAAGACTCCAACTAATGTGTTGGTCCTTTACAATGATATGATGAACAACAAAAATTATAATGCAGTATAATAAAACTCACCCACAATTATAACTCAATAAATGTTCCCAATGTAGTCAAAATCCTCTTCAAGTACTAGATATGGTTTGGAGAAAATGACAATTAAATTGAATGGTATATTGAGAGAGATATAACACATTCTAAACAAAAATAATTATTACATCCCCTGCTAGATGAAAAAACTAGAAAACTTTCCTCAAAATCCCTAAACACCAAAATTATATGCCAAGAAGTAACCGACATGGCACTATAAGATGTGACTTCTAATTTTCTAAAGGATGGTCAAGGTACGACCACTAGTTTCCCTAAGGAAGGTCATGGTTCACTTTGTAAGTATGGAAACAAATGTGTAAAATGATTTCCATAGAAATCAATAATTTCCCAAATGAATTAGTGTTTTTTATAGAGGTTCAGATTTCCCTAGAGACTATATCATTGATTATAAATGGAGGTTTTAACTTCCATACCAAGATAATGAATTCTATGCAAATGTAGAAACTCAATCCCGCAATGAATCTTTCTAAATATTAAAAGACAAATGTACGCATAACTAAATTTGCAGTATATCATACATTTTTCTAGATGGTTGTAAATTTACCCCTTTTCAATTGTTTAGCTCCAAGATTTATCCTAGAGAATCCTTCCAAAAATTACTACAAGCTCCAGAAATTATTAATTCCAAAATAATTATCTGTTTCTCACCCTATCATATCCTTAGGGTACTCTTCTTCACCCAAAACCCCCAAGTTGCAATAGTTCATATGAAAAGAGTACAAAATATATCATTAAGAATGTGTATCTCCTCTAGAAAATATGAGGTACACCACCTCTAAGATAATGGCACAATTGTTGAGACCAAGATCACAACCAAATTATCATGAAAATATTGAGCATTAGGACATCCATCCAGCATTAGGGTGCAGAAGATCATCTTTCAATCCCAACCCTGTTCTCTTATATAACCTTTTAGACTCATGCCACTTTCCACTCTCATGAAAAAATGATGATTATTTAATTACTAAATGCATAATATTCACCCACACACATGTTACTTCCATTCACAATAAGTAATTTTTAAATTACATAAATAGATATTGTTCACCACCTTCCAACTGTGTTTCATATTTCTACTCTTAGATGTTCCCTTGATTCTTTTTCTTTTTGCTAATTGAGCGGGTGCATATGAGATGGAATTTCTTTATTTAAATAAAACTTCTAATTAAAATTCACTTTATTTCTTTTATTTTCAACTCCTAATTACTTTTTCCAAATATCAAGGTGAGTCTAAACTCACTTTTCTCCTTTTCCAAATATCAAGGTGAGTCTAATCTCACTTTTTCATTTCATTAGGTCAAAATAATTATGCAAGTCAAAGGATAATTTTCTCCCAAATTATACACATATACAAACCAAATTCAATATCATGGGTGATACCATGTTAACATAGATCCTTCAGGTATATAGTACCAAGATTTAGACATGATCACTACAACTCTTCAAGTACCCTATAAAAGATTTTATGCATACCCTCTACAACTATTCAAGTGATTGATATTGTTGAACTTGTGATTATACTGAGAGGAGGGGTGAATCAGTATAAGATACATTTTACTTCAAATGAGAATTCATCGATCATTCATTAACTTTAAAACTATAAAATCAAATCATGGTACACGAATTTTAATTTGGAAACCCTTGTGGGAGAAAACCACAAAAAAGTATCCTTATAAATGTTGGTAGGCACCAACCTACTAGAGACACCAATCTCTTCAGTTGAGCACCAACTCAGCAAGATATTGTGTAGGCACCAACCTGCTAGAGACACCAATATCTTCAACTAAGCACCAACTCAACAAGATATTGTGTAGGAACCAACCTACTTGAGACACCAATACCCTTAGTTGAGCACCAACTCAGTAACACATGTATAGGTACCAATATAAGATATGCATAAACATATTACTTTTGACTTCACCTTCTTTCTTCATACCTCATCCATTTCATAGCACCAACATACCCTTAAATTTCATGCTCACGTGCATCTCCTTTCTTCATACCCTATACATAGCTTCAAACCCTAGTTAGATTTCCCCTTCATCCCCTAGTGAACCTCATGGCATCATTCTCGGAATATAATTCCAAACTTCATCATCACAACCTCAAAACAATTCACTTTTCAACATCATAGAACTTATTCATTCATAATGTAGCCTTAAAACTCCAAGAAAAATCCTCTTGTGCACATTTAGACCCCAATAATACTCCTCATCTCCTCTTGCGCACATTTAGACCTCGAGAGTACTTCCCGAATCCTCTTGTGCACATCATATCACTTCCTCTCACTTGTACTTAATCTTATTTATTGGATACTCTTCAAATGCACACATATATCTTGTACTTATAGTGTTTCTAAGTTCACTTATGGGGCCAACTTGTAAAACTGGCTAGGACGACCTATAAACTAGTTGGTTCGTCTTGTACTTTGTAGCTGGGTTGACCTGACAAAATCTTTCATATCTCCTCATTTCTATGGATTTAAAGGGATTTCCATATACCATTGGAAAGGTCTAAGAATAGTATTTTCAACCATATATCTTATGCTCCCATTTAAGTTAGATATTCGAAGTAAAAAGGCCTTTAAAGAAAGGGTATACAAACTAAGCATCAAAAATCCAAAATTAATATCTCCAATAATCTCCATATTGCAATATTTATATTGGATATATGTCGTATCCCCCTGTCTTTGACATCAATGACAACAATATTTCCAACAATCTCCCCTTTTGTCATTGATGGAAACCCTTAGTCAATTCTGTAATACTCCTCATGTTCACAACTCTCCTTGTGTATGCAATTCATTCTCTATATACAACTTATCCCCCTTTTACATCAATGGAAAATGGATACTTCCCATGAATTTGTGCTTCCCTTCACTAACAAGATGATAGGGACATCACCCACAACGTCTATCTGAAATATTCTAATGTATCTCTAGGAAGGGATTTGGTAAAAATATCTTCAACTTTTTCTTTGGTGGGAATGTATTCCATCTTTCATTTACTTTTCCCATACAACATTTTTCTCCTTTGACTTCATTGAGAACTTATGCCTTTCTCTAAGTTTTGTTCGCATTTTCCACTAATATTCTTGAAAATTCTTTCCTTGTCTCACGTCCTTTAGAGTGAAATGTGAGGTTGTAACCTTGATCACACATTTGACTGACACTTAGAATATTGTCTTTTAACCCTAAACATACAAGACATTCTATGTTTTGGTCTTTCCATTATCAATACTAACAGTGCATTTTCCAAATATCATTTCCGAAGCATTAGCCCCAAAGGTAACACTACCTCATTTTTCATCCTTTAGGATGAGAAATTTCTTCTAATCCCATGTCATTTGTTTTAAGCATCCATTGTCAATGTACCATTGGCTTCCTTTGTCTTGAGCATACATTGCAATTCCACAATCTTCCTTATTTGGTTATTCTTTCTTCATTTTCCACACCTTTGTGTATTCTTCTCTATTCTTGGTAAGAACATATTCTTCCCTATTTTGTTTAATAGATTTTATTATGTTTCTTCCACAGACATGTGTTATGCTCCCATAGTTATTTCACTTATAACATTCAATATTGTAATCAAGTAGGGGAGAAAATCAATTTTTGTTTCTATTAACAAACCCATGAGAAATTTTGGTTTTGTTTCTCACACAATCATTCTTTGAGGCCTTATAAGAACCTATATTTATATATGTCACATGATCACTTCTTACATAATATCTACAATCTAGTGCTTTATGACCAAAAATATTGCAAGAAAAGAAATAGCCAAGAAAGATATTTTGGTACTGGGTTGTGAAAGGCCTTCTTGGTGGAATAACTCTTTTGAACTCATTCTTGTTGTTTTTATGAGAAGAATCAAGTTTTTGTTGATAATCATTTCATTTCATGTTCTTTCTTTCATTTTTGATGGATCCTTTTAGAATATTATCAAAACTTTTAGGGTTTTATTCATTTTCCTTTTTCGATGGCTTTGTGACCTTAGTGCTTGCATCACCCTCATGGGTCTTTTGTTTTTCATCGTAGACAAGACCTGTCTTGATGAATGGTGACCTTTGGTGGCGCGGAATATTATCCAATATTTCATTACCTTTTCCAAACTTCAAGCTTCTACTCAATTGATCCGTTTTTTTCTCTAGTTCTTTTCTTAAGGAAACGATTCCAGTGTTTAGCTTCTCATAATTTTCTTCATTTTTTTCAACTGCATTCTCACCACTTCTTCTATCCTTTTTTCCTCTTCTAGTTGATTCTTTGGGATGATAACTTTATTTTCTATTTCATCAATATCATGATCTTTCTTTTCATATTTTTGAAGTTTTTATTTCTTCTTTTTATTATTTCCCCCGAGTCTGTCTATTTCTTATAAGGAACATCTAACAAGTTCTTCTTCAAGATTCACTTCCCCATCGATGTCTTCTTCTTCTTAATATTATTTTTCTTTCTAATTGTCTTCATTTTTTGTATTAGTAGACTTTGTATTCATGGCCATGAAGAGGAATTATTCTTTGTTAATATCAAAAACTTATCCATGAGTTTCTTCAAATGAGCTACTATCCTTTCTAGAGTAAAAGCTCTTCTTCTTAGTATATTTTCCTCTTTTGTATTTATAGGGCTTGATTTTAATGTTATTCTCTTATTCATCATTAATATCTTCATCATCATTGTATTCCCTTTTTGCATATGGACATTTAGAAACAAAATGTCATACTCTACCATAATTAAAACATTTTAAGGGTAGATTACCTTTGTATTTGTCAAATCCTCTTTTTAGATTTCTCACTAATTGTACTTCTTCTGTATCTGATTCATGGATGGAACAATCATAGGATTTGTTCCATTTTGTCTTATTTGATTCTTTGAAAGCTACTTCCTTTGGTGCTAGTGTTTATTTATCTTTCGTCATCTCATATGCAATGAGAGTCCCATGCAATTCACCCATTGTTAATGAATCAATATCCTTCATTTCTTCAATGGTGGAAACTTTAGCATCAAATATTAAGGGGAGTGGCCTTAACATATTTTGTATAATCATCAGTTCTTCAACCTTTTCACCAAGTCCTTTGATGGTGTTGACAAATTCATCAATGCAGAGAAGATAGGTTGCAACATTATCTTCATCTTTCATTTTCAAGCTCTCAAACTATCTTCTATGAGTTTGGAGCTTTTCCTTCTTAACCTTCTCATCGCCTTCATAGATATTTTGAATCTTTTCCTAAATTTATTTTTTCGATATGCAATGCATGAGTTTGACAAACTCAAATTCTGATAGACCACACAAGATGACATTAATTGATTTTGCATTATTTTCACTAGGATTCCCAAATATCAAACCCAAGGGCCATTAGATAGTGTCACCTCCTTATGCTCGAGAAGGAATAGTTTGTTCTATCAAACAATGGAGCCATGTTTTTGGAGAAACCTTCTTGACTGGCCATGTCTACTTCTGATATATACCTTCTAGTGATTAGATTGTTTATGAAGGAACAATATCTAATACCAATTGTTGAACTTATGATTATATTGACAGGGTGGTGAATCAGTACAATATACCTTTTACTTTAAATGAGCATTCATCAATAATTCATTAAATTTAAAACTATAAATGCATGTAAACTTGAATCATAGTACATAGAATTTAATTTGGAAACCCTTGTGGGAGAAAACCACAAAAACTTGTCTTTATAAATGTCTATATGCACCAAACTACTGTTACAAAATATTGTAGGCACCAACCTACTAGAGACACCAATCTCTTTACTTGAACACCAACTCAACAAGATATTATGTAAGCACCAACCTATTGGAGACACCAATCTCCTCAAGTGAGCACCAACTTAGTAAGACATGTATAGGTACCAATATAAGATATCGATACATATATTACTCTTGACTTCACCTACATGCTTCATACCTCATGCATTTCATAGTATCATAGTGCCCTTAACTTCCATGCTCTAGTGCCTCTCCTTGCTTCATACCCCAAACATAGCTTCAAACCCTAGTCAGATTTATCCTCCATGCCCTAGTGGGCCTCAAAACATCATTCCTAGAATATAATTCTAGATTGTGACATCACAACCTCAAAAAGGTGCACTTTGCAACATCATAGACCTTAGTCATTCAAATTGCACCCTTAAAAATCCAAGAAAACTCCTCTTGTGCACCTTTAGACCACGAGAATAGTCCCCATCTCCTCTTGTGCACCTTTAGACCACAAGAATACTCCCCATCTCCTCTTGTTCACCTCAAATCTATTCTACACACTTGTATTTTCTCTTATTTCTAAATGTGCACATATATCTTGTATTTATAGTGTTTTTTAATTCACTTATGGGTTTGACTTGTAAAACTAGCTAGGCCAACCTGTACTTTTTGGCTGAGTCAACCTAGCAAAATATTGTATATCTCCTCATTCCTATCAAGTTAGAGGGAGTTCCATATACTGTTGTAAAGGTATTTAAATACCCTTTCCAACCATATATCCTATGCTCCCATTTGATATATATATTTGGAGTAAAAAGGAATTCAAATATAAGGTATCCAAATTGTTCATCAAAAATCCAAAAAATATATTTCCAGCAATCTTCGTCTTGCAATATTTATCTTGTACATTTGTAGTCTCCCCCTTTGTTTCACATCAATGACAAATATACTTCCAATAGATACCAAGGGTGATACTAATTTGACTCAAATCCTTCAAGTATCCATTTTTCATCATGGGTAAATTGTTAAGCCCTAATATTGGCTCATTACCCCTTAATTGGGGCATATTATATTCGTAATGTTATTTTATTTATGTCGGCTTTAGTCCATTAGTTGTAATTATACCTCCTAGTCTCCTATATATACCAAGGAGACATTTTCATTTTGAATCATCTTGTACTTGAACATTTAAGTGGGGTAAAAAGAGGTTTCCCCCTCGAAGAGGCTTATTATCTGAAATTATCTCTTTTTCAAGGCATTGAGTACTTTTTCTAAGGTTTTTATATGCTATATTGATATTTGTTTCTTAACATATGGTATCAGAGCTCAAGGTCTTGGGGTTTCGCTGCTACATCTAAGACACCTTGGAATTTTTGCTATAACTTGTTTTCTACAAAGTTTCAGAAGGAACGGCTTGGTGGATATTTAGTAGACGGATCAAGGTACGTTGGGTTCAAAATTCATCTCCCGAGTCCTTATAATTTCATAGATACAGCCTGTACAAGATAGGGTTCCAGAATCATCCTGAACTAATTCATTGCGGAATTTTTGCTATAAAAACGTTTATGTAACGTTTCAGACCCTGAACTCCGGATTATATTTACAAAAGTTAGTAAGGTATCTATGGTAAAAATTTCAGCTTCTGGGTCATCTTCAATTGGTAGATACACCCTGTGTAAGATAGGGTATCTGACTAGTCCTATTGACTAGTCTCAAGAACGTGTTTCAAGTAAAACAATCATAACTTCTTCCTAGAGTATCCAAATTGAGTGGGAATGGTTTCATTGGATCATGGAAAGTCTGTAGTATTTCTGGTGTGAGTTTCAAAATTGTATATCAATTATTTTTTGCGGGGCATGCTATACAAGTGAGATCTTTTGGAAAGGACAAAAATCGGCAAGTTGTGGGGAAGTTACCGTAAATTCCACTTGGCCCATCCAATTTTTATCAGACCTATGTCATTGTTGAGAAGAAATATTAGAGAACTACATAAAAGAAAGTTTCATACCCAGAAGAGCCGAAACTTGGGAGATACAACAGAAGAAATATTGTCTAGCAGAACCACCTCAAAATCAAGGTTCAAAAGTGATACTTGGCCAACATGCCACC
>ML785493.1:555289-612482 GCA_009831015.1 Picea engelmannii | reverse complement strand
TGTTCAAGTGCTATTTCTGTTGCTATTTCGTATATCATTTCTGTGTATTGTGAAGATTATGCTGGATATTTTACTGTTATTCTGTTATTTCTAGCATTTCGTTCCTGTTCTGCATATTTTATATATCTGGTATCTTGCAATCTGAGTAATTAGACATGATGCTCACTCCACAAAGTGACACAAGAGATATTCTTTTAATCTAGAAGAATAAATGTTCTGAACCATTTTCTGTCTGGGAAAACTCTGTTCATTAATTATCCATCTAGATGATAATCATTTTCAACACTGTTCATAGTCTTCAAGGTAATCGGAACAATATCATTCAATAGAACACAACTGTTTCTATCCATAGTAGTACACATCTACAATTCAGTGGTACACTACCACACCAAGTAGCACACAGGTACTTGATCAGTGACGTATAGTCACAAACAATGGAACACATCCACCACAGTAGTATACATCTATTGTCTTCATAACAATCATCTCATGTCAACCTATACATAAACAATGTTATGATATACAAATGAATCATCTGGGCCATTCTTCCACTCACATTTGTGAGATCTCGGAAGAGCATATGCCCTTAAAAAGTAAGACATCAATGATGAGATATATGGACTATTCTTCTCAAGCAAGGAAGAACAACTGTCCTGATTTATGAGCCTGGACCATTCCCCACCCTGAGCCATTCTTCTGACACTAAACAAAGTGTAACCTGGAGAGAATGAATCTCCCCTAAGGAATGTTTGTCCCTGATTGTTGAACCTGGACCATTCCCCACCCTGGGCCATTCCTCCGGCACTAAACAAAGTGCAACCTGGAGAGAATGAATACATACTAAAGAATGATTGTCTAGATGATTTCTCCTATTAAGCACAAGAGGAAAAGACTGTCCTGTACCAACCTCCAAAATAAATCATTCCTCATGTTAACCACAATGAGAAATAGCTATCCAGCAAGGCAGGCCAATCTTCTTGAGTAACCCTCAAGAAGAGAGACTTCCCTAGACCACTTCCCATGTTAACCACAATGGGAAGTCATTGTCTATGTTACATCATCAATCTGGACCATTTTCCGAACTGGAAAATGCTTGTCCGTCATAAATCTCAATCCACTTTCTGAACTGGAAAGAATCTTCTCATCCTGGACCATTTTTCGAACTGAAAAATGACTGTCCATAAATCAATAATACATCAGTGCTCCCTCCCAACCTGGGAGCCATCTCTTCCTTTTTCAATAAGGAAGTCGTCTCCACGAGCTCCATCTTGAGTACGCAAACTCTTTCATCTTAGACAGAAGCTTTACTAAAATGTCTGCTTATCTACTCATATGTGGAGATATGTATTGGAGAACCACTTTTCTGCTTTATGGACTTTATCACGGATAATGTAATGCTTGATTTAAAATGTACTTTGGTCTGGAACATTGGTTTTCTCTGAAGGATTCATGTAGCTCTGATCAATAAAGTATATCATTGTTGGAAAACTAGAACATATGCATGCGGTACTTCTTTTGTCATCATGAGATTTCTGAGTAAGCATATTGATATAATATATCTGTTATAGAAGATCTTCACCATGCTTTTGTTGTGCACTAGAGGTTATCCACCAAGTTATCTCCTTCTATCTGCATACAAGGGTCTCTTTTTGGTATTCTTCAAAGTCTTGAGGTTTCTCTTCATACGCTCTCTATTCAATTGCTCTGGAGAACATTATTTCCATTCATATTGATGTAGAAATCCAACCTATGGATATTGCAGATGATATAATGACTTATGTAGAGGTATGTCTGGTTTACTGGAACAAGTAATCATCATAGTTTTCTCCCTCCATCTGGGAGAACCTCTAGTTCTGGATCTTGCAATGCTTGCATATTACAATTTTCAGTTCCTCTGCTTGATTTCTTTTATTGAGTTCATATTAGGTTGGTAATATTGTGATTCTTAATATAGTGATTGATTGTTCAGGCTTCTCTTCTTTCTTGGAATCTTCATGTTCTTCCTTATGTTTTTCTTTAACTCTTGGGTCCATGGAGTTTCTTATAGATTCCATGCCCTAAAGATTCCACTTCTTTCTTTCATCATAGGATCACAGATCTGGATGGACAACCAAGGATACTTTAAGGCTTCTCTTCCAAGAAGACTTGTTCTGAGGTTGAATTAAACACGTACTATATTTCATGGTTGCTACCATGGATATATACTTCATCATCTTCAATGGATCATAGGATTAGCTCCCTCCTAATCCTTGCTTCATGTATGAGTGCATATAGTCGGATCCCTCCGTCTAACAGAGTCCACGCTTTCGTCTACATCCTTATTCCCTTCTGCAAATTGTTATAAGTCTTTGTCTTTGCTTCTTCTAAGTCTCTTCAGGATTGATCCTGATTTCGGCTTATCTTGTAATAGCTTCCACATGATTTGTTTGATGTATTTCATTCATTCATGTGTTTTATCTGACTTGTATAATGATAGCAATTCTTATCTTGTTGTTCTTCCATAGGTATAGTTCTTCTTGGAACATATTATATTCTAAGAGATAGATATACAATATATGTGTAGGGACTATCCAAACAAGATATGTATAAGAACTAAGAAGAGTATTGTTACCTTCATAAGAGGAAGTCTCTTTCATCCTGCATAGTCTTCTTTGTAGGTTTCTTTTCTTCGCTAATTGATGCTTCATGTGTGTCCTTCCTTTTCTTTAGTTCGGGACAATGATTCTTGTAGTGACCATACTTTCGACAGTTGAAGCATTGTATTTCTGAAATGTCTTTCTCTTGATCCGGCTTCCTCCTTGAGCCAAAATTCCTTTTGTTCCTGAAATTCTTGAATCTTGTTGTGAAGGCTTGATCATCGTACTTCTTTTGGGGTTTCTCTTTAGCACTGATCCTGGATTCTTCTTGAGCATAGCAAGTCCAAAGTTATTCAAATGTAGGATACTCCTTCCTTGTGTTCATGCTTGTGGAAAATGCATCCCACGTCTTGGGAATACCATTGAGTACTATGTTTACCAATTTCTTCTTTGAGATGATCTCTTCAATAGCTTGTAGTTGATCTCTTAACTGAGATATTCTCACAAAATATGATGTTATGATGTCTCGATCATTCATCTTCATGTCAAGGAGCTCATTCTTCAGACTCATAACTTGTCCAATGTTTCTTATCGAGAAGAGATTTTTTAGGGAATCGTACATGTTCTTCAATGAGTCAAGATGGGAGATGTAGGGTATCAAGTGGTATTTTATAGATTCCACTATGATACTCATAGCATTGATGTCATCGTCTTTGAACTTCTCCATAACTACAATGTTATGTGGTTCCTTCTCTTTTCCTTCTTCAAACACCGGTTCCATGATATTTCCTTTCATGATATTCAACACTTTATTCTTGGCAAGGATGAGGTCGATCCTTGTCTTCCACGCTCTGAAGTTAGAAGCTCCATCTAACTTGTTCTCTGACTTCATATAGTAATTCATGGCTTCTTTGATTTGGTCAACCCTAGATTTGACCAGAAACTCAAACTTGACATTTTGGCTTGCTGAGAGTATCAAGAGATGCGCTAGGCTAGGGCACACTGATCTATCTAGAGATTAGGTCAATCTCTTCACTTAAGGTGCCTCAATGAGAGGTTTAGGGTTTTTGCAAATGCACCTTCTAGTAACCCTAGCTGTAGTGCTTTGGTGATTGCTCCTGCTAGAAAACCTAGCGGAAGTTCCTCAACGAGATTAATATCCTTATGGCTATGCTTCCTTCCAGTGGTTAGACTAAATGAAGGAGGTGTGGGCCCATAACCTATTAGAATATAAAGGATGTTCTTGTTTTACCATTGACAATATCACTATTTTCACCCAACCATAGGCCGAAGCCACCCTCCGATCACCTAAACCTTGACAGAGAATCACTCCAGAAGCAAACCCTAGGCTAGATAGCCAATTAAAGGGTAGCTCACCTTTCCCCAAGGATAGCGCGCCAACAAGAGTTGATCAGATAGTCCAAACCCTAGCCAAGAGATAGTCCAAGACAAAACTGATCTGCTAGCTATAGTAGCTTCAATGGAAGCTCTCCTCAAACCTGTGCACAAAACTGGGCACTGTAGTGTGCACAAGTGCTACTCTACAATTCTGAGACTACTTGCTAGAATGAAGATTGGCCTCCTGTATTTATAGTAATTATGGCTAACTGCCTAGGCCGACTTCTCATTCTGGGTATTTGTCTATTCAGTATATATTATTTCTTCTAGCCGACTTCTTCTCTTGGAGGCTAATAACCTATTATAAATTATCTTCTTGAGCCGACAAGTCTCCTAGGGTTATTATCCAACTCATTAGGGTTTCTTCTTGCTTCCCGGAGTATTCTATTCTTGTCAGGTTTACACATGGAGGTAAATACCTCCCGTAGCTACCATAATATCAACATGTTCTTCCATCCATAATAAGCTTCCATGGAGGACTTCCATCAACTTCTTGACATAGTTATTTACTTCTTTCCCCTTGCCAAAGTGGGGAATCTTGACAAGGTTCAGGATCCCTATGTTTTCTAGGCCTGCCACCCATTTGTTTTGCTGCATCATGGGATCTCCAAATGGGCCTATGCTAATGGTATCCATGTAGACTTATTGCACAAAATATGGGAATTTGTTGGTGTCAACCACATGGTGGTCCAAGTACCTTATCCTTTCCATGCACCCTAGTAGGTTTGGCATGGACTGCACTCCCTCTGGAATGCGCAGTAGCACAATTGTAGCATCGGGGTTCTTGCGTGAAGAATGCGCGATGGGTTATTTTCCCTTTTGTCTTACTGGCATACTAGAGGTCCTAGCCTCAACATCTCTGTCTTCCGCACCTAACTTTGTCTTCCCTGTAATATCTTCCACTTGTCATTCCTCCTGTTGTGTGGACCCTACCACAGGTTGTTGTGGGTTTCTTGTAGTGACTAGTTCGTACCTCTACGCACTATCATGCGAGTCAATATACATCCTAGCCATCTTCGGGGATTTTTTCTCTTCTTCTACCAGCACCACGCTCACTAGTTCGACCTGGGGTGAGGGAATTGCGTCAACATCGACAATTCCCTCTCTCTGTGCCATTTCCTGCTCTGCCTCTATAATTTCTTGTTGTGATCGAAGAATGCTTCAGGTTTTGTGGGTTGTTTGGATTGGTGTGAAAAAATTTGGGGGTGCCATCATGGGCACTTCCTGCTTTCTGGATTGAGCTTTGGCTACTTCAAATCTCTTTACTCATGTGTTTGTCTCTCGTCTTTAGCTTTGCAGGTTTATGAATTTTCATTTTCACAATAAGTCTTGTTTGGCCCACGTTTCTCCTTTATATAGAGCATGTCATTATTTCCCTGAATCGTCTCAGAGAAGATTCTATGGATACAATTAATGCATTGAATCTTTTCAAGTATGCTTCATTCAATTCCATAAATGCCCCAATTCACTCCTTTTTTCCCTAACCATCGTTTTTTTCTTTTTCGACCGTTGGCCCCTTTTCTAGCATGTTGTACTTTTCCTTAGTGCCTTGTGACTCTTTCCTTAGTGCACAGTATTTTGTTTTCTATCACCCCTATGCTGTGCGTGGTCATTTTTCCTCTTCGTCGCGTTGGTTCCCCTATTTCTACGCACGATGTTTCCTAGTGTTTTTTTATATTTTCTTTCGTTTCTATTTTTGTATTTGGTTTTCCCTATTTTTCTCCTTTTTATTTCTTTTTCTCACTTTTCTATCCTAATCTCTTCTATAGTATACTAGATACATGCCTTTCTCACTTCATTGTAACTTCTAAGGGTTAGAGGGTCGATTGTCCCTGTACAGTTTCAATCGACTATTGTTGATCATTCATTTGAGTTATGTTCCTCCCAAGTCCTTTAGATGTATATATCCCCCATCTGTGATAGTATTTACTTCATATGGCCCTAGCCAATGCATTCTAAACTTACAAGGATGTTGAAAAAAATTACTATCATAGAGAAAGACTAGGTATCCCTCCTTAAAGCTCTTCTTCTTAATATGTTTGTCATGCCAAGATTTTTCTCTTGATTTCTGCACTTCATGGTGAAATTCTGCCAGAATATTGTCCTCTTCCATCTCCATTAGTTGATTCAACCTATCCTTTACTACGCCTCTTTCTATCATGTTGGTAATTTCTACTACGTATAGACTGGGTACGAGAAACTCTAATGGTACCACTGCTTCTTTCACATACACCAATATGATTGGTGTTTTTCCTGTCAACTTCTTACATGCAGTCCTATATTCCCATAGGATTTTTGGTTATTTTAAGTCCCAATCATCCATCTTGACATTGCAAATCTTTGTCAGAGCATTTTCCAAGATCTTATTGAAGGCTTTTACCATTCCATTTTCCTGAGGATGGTATGGTGTACTCTTATGGTGATAGACTTCGAACTCCTCAGCCATAGCCCTGATGGTACTATTGATAAAGTAAGTTCCTTGGTCACTCATCAAAATACTTGGACATCCAAATCTGTTGATCACTTGCTCAAACAAGAAGTGTGTTGTTGTCTCTGCACTGCAATCATTGACTAGTGCTTCTTCTTCACATCTTGTTAAGTATTCTGTCCCAGTAATGATATATCTAGGTCCTGATCTTTTTGCTGGTGGATTGATTTCTCCCACAAATTCGATTGGCCATTTTTCAAATACATGCAAGGTTACTTATGGTCTTAGAGTCATCTCATCCCTTATGTTGGGTTTCCAACCCTCTGAAAAACATCACATTTCTGACAATATTCTTTAGCATCTCTATGGACTATTGGCCACCATAATCATGTGCACAATACCTTCTATGCAGAATCTTTTCCTGCATAGTGTCCTCTGTTTGTTCCTTGATGAGCTTCTGCGCATTGATAAACTCTTGTGGCTCAATCCATGTACTTAAGTATTCAATAATATCATCAAAGTATTCATCAGCTACTTGTACTGAAAACAAATGTGCATCAACGAAGTTGTCTTCCAAGTTGGTAGGTTCTTCTCCATTAGTTACCCTTGACAGGAAATCAAGTCCTGCATTTAGCTTCCCTAGTTTGACTATCACTTTGAAATAAAATTCTTGGAATAACAATAGCCATCTACAGATCCCCCCCCCTAACAATATCTTGTTGACTAGATATTTTAGGGCAGAATGATCTATGACCATCTTAAAATGTTTATCCAGTAAATAATGCATGAACTTATGAAGTGCATATACCATGGCTAAGCCTTCTCTTTCTGTGGTGTTATAATTTTTCTCTGATTCTGACAATTATATGCTTGCAAAGGCTATAGGATTGTCTAATTCCCTTGCTCCTGGTTGCGCCATTATTTCTCCAAGTGTTATGGTTGATGCATCTACATGCACATGAAATGTCTTTTCCCCATATAGGAATACTAGGATAGGTGTTGTGACCATATTTTCTTTTAAGGTGCACAACCCTTGTTGACAGTCCTCATTCCACTAAAATATGATATCTTTCTTTAACAGTTTTTCCATTGGTGTAGTAATCTGCAAATACCTCTTTATAAATTTCTTGTAATAGCCTGTATGTACCAGTGTTTCTCTTAATTGATGCACTGACTTTGGTCGTGGCAAATTGACAATGATTGCAATTTTATCCAGATCCACTAGTAAAACTTTTTTATAGACTATATGTCCCAACAATATTCCAAAAGGTGTCCCAAAAATGAATTTCTTGATATTCAATGATATCTGGAATTTCTTGCATCTTTCTAACATTATTCTTAACACTTCTACATGATCTTTTAACATGCTATATACACTCCAACCATACAGATATACTTCTAGAAATTGTTGTATGAATTCCTTAAAAGCAGCTATGACTACTCTTGAAAATATGGTTGGTGCATTCTTCATCCCAAATGGAATGAATGTGTATTGGTAATATCCCCATTATGTAAAAAAGGTAGTCTTATATCTATCATCTAGAGTTATTTTGATCTGATGGTAACCTGAGAATCCATCTGTAAATGAATATGCTTCCTGGCCTCCCACATTCTCTAAGAATACATCTGTAAAAGGGGTAGGGAAAGGGTCATGTAAGAAAGCATCATTAAGTTTCATCAGATCTACACAAATCCTTATCCCCCCTTGTTCTTTTCTTGTAATACCATAGGACTTATCCATTCAGATTCCTCTACTGGTTCTATGATACCAGCTTCCAACATTCTTTCAATTTTTGCCTTCACTTTCTATTTGTATACTGGATTCAATCTGTAAGGTATCTTTCTGACAGGTATTGCCACAGGTTTGAGAGGTATATTCATCTCTCCTAGCTCTCCTGCTATTCCTTTCATCTCTGTAAAGGTCATTGGGAACATGTCACTATATTCGCGCAATAACTTTGTTATTCTTTCTATTGTTTGTTCATCCCAATAGTCTCCAATACTTGCCATTTTAGGATTTTCAGTTGTCCCAATGTTTACTTTCTTAACGTTGATTGGTGCAGAAAATACTTCTGACTCCAGAGATGGACCTTCCACCTTCCTTTCTCCTTCAATTTCTGTAATCTCAATATTGTGCGGGTCATCTTAATCTGGTTCTTATTCTTCAACATGATAGCATGACAGTAGTTATTTGACTGTCCGTCTATTCTATTGTTGATATTTTTTCATGATTTCAACCTCTGGTTCATCAATAAATATCACACCTATTATCTTCTTTAGCGCAGAATCAATGTTGGGGTTCTCATGTTCAAATGAGAAGGTTACTACAAAGTTTTGTTGTAGTTTTGTGCATTCTGTAGTACCTCTACACATATCTTGTTCTACATACTAGTTCTCTGGGATTCCTTCCAAGGTATGGATAAAGTGATGAGGTCATTATTCTGGTGGTGTCATCCTCCATTGTGTTTTTCACTTCTCTAAATCTTTTGCTGGTGTTCCTTTCCGATCATACCTCTGCATTTTATTGCTCCCCTATTTTTCATTGAATCTAATGCGCAATAGTCATTTACATTGATACCAGTCCTGAATGGTTTCTTTGTGTGCACCCCACCATCTTGATGGTGTATCCTTGAGTGAAATATATAAGGCTAAGAGCCTATGATTTTCAACCACTTCCTCTTCATATTTTGTCAAAAATTCCTCTAGGTCATTTACCCCATGAAAGATGGGAGGATCTCTTATCTCTGTACCAACCCATCTTACTGTGTAGTCTATTGTTGCACACCTTCTTGTGGAAACATCATGTAATCTCTGCTACCAATTCCCCAAACCTGTATCTGAGTCAGAAGCACATGATGTGATGCTTCTCTAGCTGACTACCTCATATGTCATTGGGTTAACATAATCTTCTCAGTGTGCGATGGTTCTGTACCACTGGTTTATTTCCTCTAGTTCTAAACAAGTGGGTTCCATAAACCTTTCTCCTTTTGAAGGGTATAATGGTTCAATGACTCTATATTTTCTTGATTCAAACATCATTTTCCTTATCTTGAAATTGATTATGGCCTGGTTATCAAATTCCCAATCTAGTCCAAGCAATGTTGGATATGGTGTTGTGTCATCTACTATCTCCATTACTTCAAAGTATCCCATATTCCGCACTCCATACAAATCTACTCTGACACTTTTAATTCTTCCAATTGGTACCACTCTATGTTAGTTTGATAATTTCAATTGGAAAGTTGAATATCCTAGTGTGGGTTCACCCATACACTTCCATGTCTTCTTAGGTAAAACATTTACTTCAGAGCCTAAGTCCAGTATAATATCACCCATATTGAAATCTCTAATGTTGTCATTCAGCCTGAATTCTCTGTTTTTCCTTATCCTTGGATGGATATGATTGACGTTTTTCTTCTCTGATTTCCCTTCTGCCTTTGTGTTACATCTTTCTAAAAGATTGTGTAACATCTTAACAGATGATGGATCCTTTAATAACTTAACATAGGATTGCAAAAAAGTTTTTATGTTGCTTACTTGCTCTAAGGGTTGACCTTCACTGGTGTGGTCCATTGAGGAGGGAATTCCGTACATTGGTACGTTTTGAGTGTGTTGCGAAGTTGATGTAGACACAAAAAATTTCTTTATAAACTCATGTCTTGCCTCCTTGAATGTTTCCTTTTATTTCCGTGCATCAAATTGCTTCTGTGGTTCAATATTCTTCTTCACCCATTAGTGTTGTGATGGATCCTGTATTACTCCATTAGTTCCTGTCTTAGTTCCTCCTCGCGTGACTATATTGATGGTTCTCCCATAATCTTTGGATTCTGTAGAGATCCACTGGACATTCTAGTGTCCCTGGTTCCTTTTTCCTTGGATATTCCATACTAGTGTCGGACAATGTTTTGTATCATGGTATACTGCGCAATAGTACATACATGTCACATGTGGAAGTGGACATTCCCTTGCATAATTTCCTAGATTTTGGTAGTTGTGGCACACTACTCAACCTATGCCTCTTCCAAATCCTCCTCTTCCTCATCCTCCACATATGTATCCATCCCGGTCTCCTCGTGGTGCATTGTACTCAGATACCTTATTATATTGTGTGGGGTTATACTATGGCTACGCATTGTTATATGGTGGTGGTGCCTACTTGAATTGTGGTGCAGATTTACCAGTCATCATTTCTTATTGCACCCTATAAGTATTTTAAGTTCTTTCTCTCATCAGCTCCATTGTCCTACAATATTTATCATCATGACCCACTGACTTGCAAAAATTGCAGTATGAACTTTTGGGTATTGTATTATACTTTTGTATCATTGGAAAATGATATGAATCATGACCATGTCTTTTACAAATCGCGCACCATGGTCCTCCTATTGGAAAAGGGTTTGGTACTCCTTTTTCCATGTACTGCATGAAAGTTGGAAATTCATTCTTATGGTGTCCTTTTGTCTTGCATGTGGTACACCAAACAACTTCTCTTTTCTCTTTTCCCTTATTCTAGTTAAGCTGAAATATTATATTCTTCAGATCCTCCTTCAACTCCTCTATTGTTGGATATGTCTTCTAATACTGGTTCTCTTTTAGTTGTAAGGCTTATTGTAGAGCCTCTACCTGATTTTGGAACTTCTGTTGTCTCAATGGGTATTTCAAATGTGGTAACAATGAATTCACAAATAAGTTCCTATGTTGCATGTCAGTCATGGCATATTTCAACTTACCTTTGAGATTCTTAAACCTATGATCAATCTCCCAAACAGACTCACCTGGTTTCTACCTAATTTCAATCATCTTATTCATGTACTGATATTCTAAGGGAGGCTTCTGAAATTCATTTATCAGTAGTTTTTTCACATCTGCAATAGTCCTTGTTACTCTTGGTGGACTATTTACATCTAATCTCATGTACCAATTCAATGCGTGGTATCTTATCATGATAGATAATTTTTCAAGTTTTGTATCCTCATATTTAATCTTCTTTGATTCCTAGATCTTCTCGCAGATGATTAAGTTATTTTCAGGGTCCTCTGATGAATCTCCCTGAAATTCTGGTAACATAATCATGGGATCATGTCCTTCCATTTTGTATTGTGTTGAACTACTACCTCTGCATAGTGTAGATATTTTATTGTTACTTATTTATTTGGATCGTCCAGTTGTTTCTCCTTGTTTATATGTGTTTCATGTTGTCTTTCTTCCACTAAAATTCAGTTGTCTAAATGGTGGTTTTCTTTTTGGTGTACTAGTCACACATGAGATTATAAGTTCCACACTCACACTGACCTGGATTGGAGTTCTACCTTCTATTCCTACTCTTGGACCTCTTGGTTTCCTTTTGTATGTTGCGCACAGGATTTCCTCAATCAACTCCATAGCCTAGAGATCCTCTACCCCTTCCTAATTGCTTTCCAATCCCTCTCTATCAACTATGGATCTCTTCTTGTTATTCATCTTATATTGGTAGGATACTCCACTGGGTGTCTTTCCAGTTGTTTCCATTATCTGCTTTATCTGATCTTCCTCCATCATGATGGGTTTCATTGCCTCCTTATTTCCCTTATCCATTTCTTCCTCCATTTCTCCACCTCTTTTCAGTGCTTCCCCTCTTCCCCCATGCACGTAGGGAAGTTTGGTTATTTGATTCCATGTTCATCACACCCTTGTTATATAATAAAATATTGATTGAAGTATACAACGATATAATATACCTACCTATAGGTCCTTTTAGAAAATCCTACTAAGTCACGATGTAAGACTTCGCGGTATCTACTGCAAATTTGGTGATAAACCCTGCAACAATACTATCTAACCAAAAAATCTATTGTGTGTGTAGTTTTTTTGTTAACTTGTTGTAACTGCGTGATCTCCATAGGATTCAAATCTAGTTGTATGATTCGATTTGTTGGGTGGTTTCCTTTTAACCTAAATAGCCACTCCTTCAACAAGTGTGTAAAAGCACAGAAGAATACCTCATGCAAGTCTCTAAACACTTTTTTATCCAAATATTTTCATGGTGTTATCTTAGTGTTCCTGTTATCCTTTTGTACAAACTCAAGTTTCTTTGTTTTCAACCATATTTTTATTTCCTCCTTCGTTGGATTCCATGGCCTGAACATTCTTTTTATACCTTCATTCTCTACATGATTATTTTATGAATCTTGTCCACTCAATCCCATGTAGTTCCAACTGGCAACAGAACCATTTGTTGGTTACTTCTATGAAATCTACTTCTTGGTCTGACCCAGGTTCAACTTTGAACAGGTTTCCAACAAAACCCTCTAAAACTATCAACCCTTCTGGTAAACCAAAAGGCAACACAATACAAAGAATGCATTGCGTAATCTCACCCAAGATAGCTTTATGGGTGACTACAATGCTCAAGTTCTTGTAGTCTAGGAATGTGTGGGGATATGGGATTGTATTTTATCTTCTTTAGGCATTAGTATGATTATTCATTCTATTATTCCTAGGATTCATTCATCTTTTAAGCCCATGCATGCATTCTAATATATCTAACTTAACCATTCATCCATCAGATAACCATTAATAGAAAGTAAACATGCAAGAAACATCACATATAACACATGTTTTACCATGGTTCACCCCCTCCTGGGATACATCCACAAATATTTGGCTTCTCTGCTCTTTTATTTAGATTTCTGCAAAATATGGTGTTGCGCGCACTACAACTTCCATCATACAATCATGAAAAGGTTCAATGACCTCTGTGAGGTGGACTAGATCACACCAGGATCCTTAGCCTATGATCTAACCCTCAAAATATGGCCTACCTGACTCTTCTACAACTCAACATATTTCACAACAATGTCCTCACTACAATCATTGAACAACCGAACAAAACCCCAGCCTAGACCTCATAGGTTCTTATTTATTTCATTTTACAAGCTTATAGTTGTTACTATCTCTACCAAAGCCCTAACCCTATCACGATTAGGATTTCCTTCTTGTGCACCTTGCATGTTTCTTTTCCTCACACGTGCTGCATTTCCTACTAGTTTTTCTTCTCCAAAATTAGGCCTTTCCTTCCAAAATTGGGCCTTTCCTCAAAATAGTCCTACGCCCAACTAAACCAAATCAGATTAAATGTTTAAATCACATCATCCAAAAGTGTATATGTCAACCAACGGGGTCATTCTTGTAAATAGAATTCCTTGAAATATTAACACGTCATTCAAGTAAAGTTAAAGAAGAAGAGGACACTGCATACACCCCCTAATCATGAAACTTCATCTTGAAGTTCTAAAAAAATAAGGAAAATGATGATGCATATCAGTTGTATCTTGCCAAGTAGTTGAACTAGGACAATCGTTATCCCACTATAACTTTTCATGGTTGAACAAATGTCAAAACATATACTGAGTTCATTAATCTAGTATGCAGATAAGTTTGGCCTTAAAATCCCCCTTGCCTAACACCTAGAAATTAGTCAAATCAATAGCATGAGAATGATTTGAATGATAATGGTGAAAAGAAAAACATTAAAATATGGTTTTCTTTATTAGTAAATTAGAATATGTGTAGAATAAATAAAATAATTTACCTATATTAATTGTAGAAATGTAAATTTACATCAACAATAGACAATTAAAACTTTATACCTTTATTCATGAGAGCAATGTTCACTTGACTCTTTGAGGGGATAACCTCCAATGATAAAATCTCTTATTATAATATAATTCAAAATACATACTATTACATTGATTTTACTTCTTTATATACTTATATATACCTCCCAGGAACATTATAGAGAAGGAAATTTCTAGTAGGAGGAACCTTCTAGCAAGCCTTCTTACAATTATTGCTTTCACACTACTATATGGGCCTTATTTACTAAAAATGGTCTCCATAAATAGAAACATATCTATTGACATATGGAGCTATGGTAGGACCTTAACATCCATCCCTCCTTAAAAAGAAACATTATCCTCAAGGATGGAAATGAGGGAATTTGTGAAGGGTCTCTACTAGTTCCCATGTGGCATCCTTGTACCATGTATCCTTCCATTGTATTAGTACCTCCTAGATAGTGCACTAGTAGATACTATGCTCTCTTTTGTCAAGGATGGCCTCAAGGTAAAACCAAATGGAACCTTCTTCATATAGTTTTTGAGGGTTAGTTTGAATATGACAATTAGATCCTAGTGACTTTCTTTAAGAAGGAGAAATGAAAGATTTGATGAATTTTAGAGTGGCTCAAAAGTTCCAATTTGTAATCCACTAGCCTAATACATTTGAGGACCTTATAGGGGCCATAAAACTTGGGATATAGCTTCTAGTGGTGGTTTTATTTAAGGGAGATTTGCTTATAAGGTTGCAAATGAAGGAACACCTAATCCCCTTCTTTAAGATGGTGTTTTGAGTTATTTTGATCAGCTTACTGCTTCATCCAATTATGAGTTATTATTATATTATCCTTGAGAGTGAAGAGAATGTTGGCTCAAATTATGAGTGTTTTGTCATTTTTTGCACCTTATAGACTTCAAGTAAGTAGGAGAGTACTAATGGGGGATTTTTGCCATAGTCATTTGAACGGAACCATGATAAGTTTTATTGTACCACCTTTCTACTAGGAAACCATTGAACCCATTGGGATTGTCATTTTGAATTAAAGAGCCTAAAATATTATTCCAAGAACTTAATGATAACTTCATCCTAACCATAAATTTGGGGGTGATAGGCAAGGATATGATTCAATTGAATTCCCTAGAGCCGAGAAATCTCCTGCAAGAAATTGCTAGTGAAGTTAGGCCCATGGTCTATCACAATAGATTGTGACATACCATGGAGTTTAAATATATTATCCGTGAAGACTTAAGTGACTATGGAGGTTTTAAAGGGGTGTTGTAGAACACAAAAAATGAGCATATTTGGAAAGGAAATCAACCACAAATAGGATAACATATTTATTTCTTAATTTATGTAACCCCGCAATGAAGTCCATAGAAATTCCAGTCCATACAACCGGTTGAATGGGTAAAGGTTGTAGTTCCCTTAGAGGTTTCATTGCTTCTCCCTTGTGTTGTTGGAAAATTTCACATTATAGCAAAAAAATGCAGATTTCCTTTTTCATGCCTTCCAAAAAAATGAATGTTTGATCCTTTCATATGTTTTATGAAAGCCCAAATGACATGTTGTTGGAGAGGTAATGAGTTTAGATAACAATGTTTATTTAAAGGTGGACTACTTGTTCAAATACAAATTCCCTTTATAGATAATCTCTTCATTTTTCCAAGTGTAGACCTAATATTCATGGGGTTCCATTTGAAGTTATTGTATCAAGTGAGTGTTCTTGGGATCTTTTAACCGTTATTTTCTAACGTCATTCATCCAATCTACTATTATGAAATAGAGTGAAAATAGGGTCCCTTCCTATTCATACTTTTGAGAGAGAATATATACTGCCACATTATCCTTTCTCTTCTTATAAATTATCTTATAGCCATATCCCAATATTTTGGTGACCCATTTTTGTTGCTTAGGGGACAAAATCCTTTACTCCAAGAAATATTTCAAGATGAAATGATTTTTTTTAATCTAGAAACATTTCCTAAGTAAGCATGGACGTTAGATATCCACATCTTTCAAATAACCATCCATTTTTTTCATAATTTTATTTTCCCAAGTGCTTCTTGTATATGTTTTTGTTGGTAAAGGATAATGGTCATCCCTCTTGCATGAGTACTTCTTTGATGCCTTTATCGGAGGCATCATTTTCCAAGACAAAGGTCTTAGTGAAGTCTGGTAGAGAAAGCACTAGGGTTGTACACAAAATTCTTAAAATCATCATGTTTTGTGGCTTCATTCCAACTAAAGGATTTTTTTTCGAGAAAGGTTATGAGGGTAAATATAATCTTACCATAGTTCCTAACAAAATTTCTGTAGTAACTAATGAGACCAAGAAAACATGTTAAAATTTCAAAACACATACACCATCATGACTAATGATATGGCCCAAATATTCCACTTTAGAGATACCAAAGGCACATTTGGACCTCTTGAGGAAGATTTGATGATTGGCAAGCAATTGTAAGACATGATACACATGGGTGAAATGGGCATGCCAAGTTTCAACATAGACCAAATTGAATACAAAAATTTTCGTAGAATGTCACGAAATTGTCATGCCGAGTAAGAATTTTCGTAGAATTTGGTCTATGTTGAAATTGTCATGCCCAGTAAGAATTTTCGTAGAATTTTTGTATTCTGGTCAAAATAAAAACTCTTAAGTGGGCATAGAAGGTACTTGTAGCATTCAAGGTCAAAAACACTAATTGGCCTGAAACTTCAGTAGGTTGTATATACTAGCCCATAAATAGAAAGAGGTGAAACTTGGATAGACTCTCTAAAATATGTATATGAAGAAACCCGATTAGGCTCCTACCAAAACTTCAATGGAGCAGGTGAAAAATGAATAATTACAATTCTGATGTGCACCTATTTGAAATTTGAATAGAAGAAGTAATGGACAATTTTCAAATGACCATAATGTTTTTCTCTTGAATCATAATTGAGAATGGAAGTGGGAATTGGAAAGGTCTTGGAAATTATATTATAAATATTCACCCATGAAATTGATCTAGGTAGCCAATTGTACAAGAAATATGAAGAAAGAACTTATGATGCATTATTGAACCAGAATTGTGTGAGGCAGTTGGCTTAGGTTGATGGAAAGTTGGTATGGATTGTTGGTTGTCATTGATGTAAAACATTGGAGAGTGATATTGTATATTTATGTCAACCCTTAGTGATTGATGTCAACCCTTGGAGAAAGTCCAGTAGTGAATTCTGGTAGCACAAAGGTTTGGAAAATGGACATAAGTTTGTTTGATGTATAATTGTATGATTTTTAATATATTTGAAGGTAAGAATATTCTAGATGGGTATTACATGTCATTCCATTTCCATTGGTATGTGTAATGCCACATAACTCCTCACGGTTAGAGAGTTATGGCCATGTGAAGTGGGAGAACCCAGGTTTGGGTAATGGACCCAAGTTTGTTTGATTGATAATAGTATGAGTTTTGATATATTTGCAGGTAATACTATTCTATATGTATATTACATGTCATTCCATTTCCATTGGTATGTGTAACGTCACATAACTCCTCACGGTTAAAGAGTTATGGCCATGTGAAGTTGGAGAACCCTCATGAGTCATCTAGAAGCCCCAAAAGGTTAAAGTAGTCAAAGTGGTTTAAGAGACTTTTAGAAGGTAAATAATAAAGTGAAGTGATGAGTGTACTCTAATTCAAAGTAAATACAAAATAAATTATTTAAATAATAAATTTAATGGAGAAATTACTAAGTTGACAAGTGGTTAGAAGTGGGTTATCCCTAAAATAAGTAAAGTGGTTTAATATGGTTAGAAGGTAACCCCTTGAGGTAAAGTGAAGTGATAAGTTTACTATAATTCAAATTAGATACAAAATAAATTATTTAAATAATAAATTTAATGGATAAATTACTAATTGGACAAGTGGTTAGAAGTTGACTAACCCTAATATAAGGAAAGTGGGTTAAGATGGTTAAAAGGTAACCCCTTGAGGAAGCTACATGAAAGTATAAATAAGTGGCAAGGCTCTCTCATTTTATATGACACTTGAGAATATTAAATATCTATAGGTGACTGAGGTAACCAAAGGATATCTAAGCCAAATTTCAGAGAAAAGGTGAAGTAAAGAAGGCCGAAATTCAAGGGAGGATAAATTTTTTTGATGATGCTTTCTAAGGTATGTTATATACAGGTCATCTCACCATTTTCACAATAACTTTTTTTCTAGAATGATTCAGACTGTGAAATTGATAGGACATTGAGAAAACATATCCAATTATCTGTGGTACGAATTTCATCTTGTGGGTTGTTTTAGTTTTGGAGTTACACTCTATGGAAAATAGGGTTTGTGGCTTGTCCTGAAACTAGTCTAAAACAACTGTTTCGAGTAAAAACGTCATAAATTATTCATAAAAAATCCAAATTGATTAAGAAAAAATGTGTTGGTTAGAGTATGGTCTTTAGTATTATTTGTAACATTTTCAGATCCATACAACAAATATTCTGTGCGGGGAATGCTCTACAAGTTCGCTCTCTAGAATAAGTCGAAATTCAACAAGGTATGCCATTTTTTCTATAACTCCCTTTCTGAGAGGTTCCAAGTAGTGACACTTGGAAAAATTGCATAAAACACACTGAAGAAAATTGTGTACTATTTTTAGACCTTTATTCATTACAGATACATAGTTATTATTATTTCATGTTAGGTTTGTTGACTAATCCAAAACTATTCATGTGAGACTAAAGTAAAGTTTGATGAAAATGTTAGTCTCTTGTTGTTAAAGTTAAGGAAGGTTTGCAAGTATGTGATCATATACACCAGGTCTATTACAGAGTTACAAATCAGATTTGGATGATGAAATTGATGAGGGATTTTGGTTGAGGTACATGTTAGGTACATGGTTGAGACAAGTAGTTGATGAGTTGGCACATACATGAGGTGTATAATTGATGATTTTGGTACATATTTATGATTCATAGTTGATGAGTAGTTGATACATGATTGGTACATACTTGGTACATGGTTTTAGTCACTTGTTAGTAGTATTGTTGACACATGGTTTATGGATGACGTAGCATACTTGTATTGCTATATTATTAGAAGCACATATTGATCTTGGTGATGATTATGAGTTGTTGTGTTATGATTGGTTGATTCACATCTTTCAGAGTTTTCATGGTGATTGATATTGGTGAGTAGATCTGATTTGGTTGATAAGATTGATGAGACAGGTTGTTGTGATAGGTTGTTTGGACACATTGTTGTGACATGTTATTTGTATAAGTTTGGTGCATGGTTGATGCACTTGTTCATGGTACAGGTTGAGGTAAAGGTTGGTGCATGGTTGATGCACTTGTTTATGGTGCAGGTTGGTGCATGGTTGATGCCCTTGGTTATGGTACGGGTTGATTACAGGTTGAGGTGCAGGTTGATACATGGTTGATTCATGGTTCAGTTTATTGGTACAAGTTGTTTGGTGCAGGTTTATTGGTACATGTTTATGTCATTATATCTCACAGTGATAGTGTGATAGTGGTTCCATCATTATACTTATACATCAGGGCAGTTGGACGGGGCAAGGACAGGTGGTTGTAGCCGGAGAACATAGGGGATTGTAGCCTCCTTTTGCTTGTAGCCGGATAATTGGGGAGTTGGAGCTTCCCTCAGGTTGTAGCCTGAGAAACTAGGGGGTTGGAGCCACCTTCCAGTTGTAGCTGGAAAACAAAGGAAGTTGGTGCTTCCAATAAATGTAATTCTTCAAGAAATATAAGTAAAAACATTATGTGGTTTTCTCCCACTTTGGGTTTCCACGTAAAACACTGGTGTATTGTGTATGTGTATGATTGCTCATTTGTTCAATGTTTATTTACTCTGCAAATATTGGATGATAATGCTACATTGATATAACACTTGCATTTTATGGTTAAAAAGGATTAAATTGCTCTATTACTGATTCACCCCCCCTCTTAGTAATCCAACAAATTGTACATAATTTCATGAATTGTTAAATTATTTATCTTAACAAGTTTTGTTGGTTGCACATTTTGCAAAGTTAACAACATTTAGATCAGAACAAGATCAACACAGAGTTTAGAATCATGGAAGATGCATAGCAGGCTTACATCCATGAAGATGAGATCAGAGGGATGTATGTCAATATAGGAAATGAAGGTACAAATTCAAATGGACATGGAGAAGGAAAGGAGGAAAGAATGAACTTGGTAGAGACTATAAAATGTTTCCAAAAGGATGTCCAAAGTTATAAAGATGATAATGAGAGGATTATGAAATCCAATGAGCAACATGATGGATTCAACATAAAGTTAATGGAGAGATTGGAAATGATAGAAAAGAAGATGGATAAGGAGAAAAAATAAAGAAAATCAGGAAGTCACATGTCTCGTGATGAGAGGAGAAGAACAAGAAGTGTTGGCATACGTCACCATCACTCCCCAAGGAATTCAACTAAGACAACATGCATTAGTTCAATTCCATCCCCTGTCAAGAAACATAAGAGGTCTGGGGTGGATGAACTACATGGAGAAATGAAAAAAATCAAGCCTCCTACATTTGATGGTGAGCAAAAGAAGGATTAGGACGCAAAGACATGGCTTCTAGGCATGAAGAAGTATTTTCAATTGCATAATTACTCTTTACATGCATTAGGAAGAATTTCCATCTATCATCTCAAGGGAAAACTATCAATGTGGTGGGACCAATTTTTGTAGGTGCAACACATTGATGAGAAGAAGGTTTCTAGGAGGGAATTCAAGAGGTATTTTCAAAAAACATACTTGCCTAAATGATACTATGACAAGAAAATGAAGGATTTATTTGAACTCAAGCTTGGGAGTATACCATAGATGAATATGAAAGGAGGTTTTTAGAGATGCTAAAGTATGTTTCTTTCATCAAGGATGATTTGGTTAAGATTCATAGGTATTTGAGTGGGTTGCCATCATTTATCAGTGACAAGATACAATATGATGACCCCAAAACATTGGAATAAACCATAAGTCGATCTAAATGTCTTTATGATCAACACAAAGGAAGACCAACTTTCCAAAAATATTGTGAAGAAAAGAAGAAAAGAAATATGGAACATAGGAAGTAGGGGATTAAGCCACCATTCTTTGGAAATAATTTTCAGGGACAGGCAACTTCTAAACAACCCATAATGACCGAGACATTCTGGAAAAGATCAAGGAAACCACCTATTCATTGTTGGAGTTGTGGAGGATATCATATGTACATAGATTTCCCTCACAGAGGTGAAAATGTGAGGATTTTTCAAAATGAACAACAAGACGAAATAGTTGAAGACATGGGCATAAATGTACCTAGGATCTATGCAGCCTTGGATAATAAGAAATCTGAATTCTAGTCACATATGATTGAATTAGAAGGTAAGATCAATAACCAACCCATTGTTATTTTAATTGATTCAGGAGCTAGTAATAGTTATATAGATCCTAAGATGGTGGAGAGATTTTCATTTCCAAGAAGAAAGATTGGAAAACCTTGGTTGGTGCAACTACCTATAAGAGATAAAATAAAAATTAATGAGATGGTTGAGGCATATCCAATGGACATAAATGGACTAAGCGCCAGGGGATATTTATGCATCATACCTTTAGGTTCCTATTACTACCTAATTGGTATGGATTGGTTAGACCAAAACCATGCTATCCTAGACTGTTGTAATAAGGAATTTACTTTGTTGGAAGAGGAAGGGAACTTAAGGACAGTACAATTAATTTCCAGGGCAATAACCGTCAGAGAAATTTCATCCTTGCAGCTGAAGAAAAGTTACAAGAAAGGGTGTCAAATATTTGCAGCGCATATGGAAGAGAAATCTAAAGATAAGGTGTCAATTATTGGAGATTATGCAGTCATAAAAGAGTTTGAAGATGTATTTAAACAAATACTAGTATTTCCACCCAAGAGAGATATTGGTTTCTCCATCAATCTGATGCCTAGAGAAGCTCCAGTATCTAAGACCACGTACAGGATGAGTACACCAGAACTGAAGGAATTAGAAATGCAACTTGAAAAGATTCTTAAGAAGGGATATATACACCCAAGTGTATCACCTTGGGGTACCCCAGTATTATTTGTGAAGAAAAAGGATGGAACATTAAGACTTTGCATTGACTTCAAGAAGTTGAACAAGGTAACTGTGAACAATAAGTACCATTTTCCAAGAATATATGACCTATTTGATCAACTAAAAGATGCAAAAATATTCTCCAATATTGATCCCAGGTCAGGCTATCATTAGGTAAGAATTGAATAAGAATACATCAACAATATTGCCTTCAAAACAATGTATGGACATTATGAGTTTACAGTGGTGCATTTGCGTTGTCAAATGCACCAATTGTCTTCATGTGTCTCATGAATGGTATATTCAAGAATTACTTGGATATATTTGTCATTGTATTCTTGGATGATATTTTGATATATTCTAAGTTTGAAAAACAACATGAAAAACACTTAAGAATGGTGTTACAAGTATTGAGGAAGCATTAGTTGTATTCCAAATTGAGCAAGTTCTCATTATATCAAAAGAAAATTCATTATTTGGGCCATATCATTTCAGAGGAAGGAATAGCAGTGGACCCAGAAAAGATAAGGGCCATTGAAGGATGGCCAACACCAAGGAATGTATTTGAGGTAAGATCATTCATGGGACTTGTAGATTACTATAGAAGATTTATTGAGGGATTCTCAAATATTTCACACCCAATCACTTCCTTTCATAAGAAGGGTGTGAAGATTGAGTGGACACTAGATTGTGAAAGGAGTTTCCAAAACTTGAAGAATTTATTAGCAAGTACTCCAATACTAAGGATTGTTGATACAAATGAAGACTTCATTGTATGAATTGATCATGTAAAAAAGGGCTTGGCAGAGTCCTTAGTGAGAATGGGTATGTGTTGTGCTATGAATCAAGGAAGTTGAAGGAGCATGAAAGTCACTATGATACTCATGACTTGGATTTGGAAGCCATAGTGCATGCCTTGAAGATGTGCAGGAACTACCTCATGGGAAAAATATTTGAGTTGAGGACAAACCATAGTGGTCTGAAATATTTATTTGGACATCCAACTCTAAATCCAAGGCAAAGTAGGTGGTTGGAATTCCTCAGTGAATATGAATTTGATATAAAGCATATCAAGGGGAAAGATATCAAGGTGGTTTATGCACTCAGTAGAAGGATGCATGAGATACATGCTACAACCATTAGCATGTACCAATCAGATTTGAAAGACAGAATCTTAGAGGTTGCAAACTCAGATTTACCATACATGGAGATAAAGACAAAATAACAACAAGGTATTTTGCAGTATAAAAGTGAAGAATATAAGCTAGATAGAGATGAAATTCTCATCTACAAGAGTAGAATTTATGTTCCAAATTCTCAGGAATTGAAAATTTTGATTTTAAAAGAAATGCATAATGTGCCTTATGCTAGGAACCCATGTTTTCAGAAAACAATTGCAGTTGTCAAGAGCCAATATTATTGGCCAAGACTAAAGAAATAAGTTGTTGATTTTATTGCCAAGTGTTAGGAATGTCAAAAGATCAAGGCTAAGCATAGACACCCAGTTGGTTTTCTACAACCATTTCCCATTCCTGAGTGGAAATGTGAAGTTGTGACAATGAATTTTATCACTAGACTACCTAGAACTAACAAGAAACATGATTCTATCATGGTAGTGGTGGATAAGCTTACCAAAGATACCCATTCTATTCCAATAAATATCACTCACAAGGAATCTAACATATTTGATATTTAAATGAGAGAAATATCTCGATTACATGGAATACCTAAGACAATTGTGTCTAACAGAGATCCAAAATTTACATCAATTTTTTCAAAATGATTATTCTATTGTACTATGTTGTATTTATGTCAAGGGATTGATGTGAAAGGAATTGATGTCAAGTATTTCCATAGTGATGTGTTTGTATCATTGATATATTGATTATTGGTTATATGGTCATTGATGTAATTGTTGTCAAAGGGTTGATGCCAAGTGGTGTCATAATGATGTGTTGATATTAAAGGGAGTTGTATCATTGATGTCATGTCATGGTTTATAGGAAGAACCAAATGGATAAACTCCAAAGTGATCCCCTTATGGTGAAATCCCTCATGGGAATATGCTCTTGGATAAAGTTCCCAAAGTGGTCCCCTTATGCTGAAATCCCTCATGGGAAGACGCTTTGTGAAGTACAAATGGTAAGGTAGTTGAGTAGCCCAGCATTGTGGTTAGGGAACCCAAGATTGATTGAAGAATATTGTAATGAAGATCGGTGAATTTGTAAGAGAAATTGTTCCATACATATAGTATATGTCATGTCATTTCTGTTGATATGTGGAATATCACATAACTCCTCACGATTAGAGAGTTATGGCCATGTGAAGTTGGAGAACCCTCATGAGTTATCTAGAATCCCCTAGAAGGTCAAAGAAGTCAAATTATTCTAGAAGCTCCTAGAAGAATTTGACCAGTCAAAGTGGTTAGTCATGGGTTAAGTGGTTGCAACAAGAAAAAAATTAAAAATAAATTAGTTGCAACAAGAAGTAGATAGTTTACTATTTGTGAATAAAGTGGTTGTAAGTAGACAAAGTGGTTAGAAGTGGGTTAGCCCCAAAATAAGGAAGTTGGGTAAGTTGGTTAGAAGATAACCCCTAGAGGAAGCTACTTGGCGAAGTATAAATAAGAGAGAAAGGGTCTATTATGACTATGATATTTGAGTATATTGAATATCCATTTGTGAAAGGATATTTGGGAAGGTATAATTGATACATCAAATTTGCGGAAGAAAAAACGTGGAAGAAGAATCACAGTATCAAAACCACGACAACAGAGTCATGGAAGCAGAACCGCGACAAAAAGGTCACCGAAGCAAAACTGCGGCAGCAGAATCGTGGTAGCAAAACCGTGGTAATTGATTTGATAGCTGCAAAAAGATGGTACTTCAGTAACCACATCAGATTTGCATATTGGAATTGTTCAAATTGTTGCATGGTATGGTATAGGTCTTGATGATTGTTGTAATATTAAAGGTATGGTTTGGGAAAATGATCTTGTGCAAGGGTTTATGGTATTTGGTTTATGGAGAGTATGGTGTATTGCTATAGGTATCTTGTTGGTTAACTTGGTGATATTGTGCATATGGTTGAGAGTTGTCTTGATCTTTGTGAGTATATAATATTTGGATGATGAGATTTACAAGACAGGTTGAGGTGACACATTGTGTTGTGCATAGTTGATGCACTTGTCTTGGTATAGACTGTTGGTACAATTTGACATATTGTTTTTTGTCCACAAGTTGGGTCTTGTACTTGAGGTTGGGATTCCTCACATATAGGTTAGTGATGAGGTATGAAATATGGGTCTTGTAGTTGAGATTTGGTGCTCTTTTCAGTTGGTGTTGATAAAACCTGAGATTGTAGTCTCTTGTAACGCATAATACAAAAAGATTAAACATATATCTGATGCTCTTTGTGTTCATTATTGTTATGGTTCCAAGTTATTTAGTGTTGATGTATGTTGTTGAGATATGTTTACATGCAAGAAACTAAGTGAATGGAACTAATGAGTAAATGGTGATTGCTAACTGAGGTTTTATAAGAAGTGTAAGAACAACCTCACACAAATTCACCCCCCACTCTCAGTGTGGACAGTGTGTCCAACAATTGGTATCAGAGTAGTCCTTCACTAGAAACCCTACAAGCTTGAAGGAGATCCATGGACACACAAGTAGAAGAAGGTTGTGTAGAATCATCTAAAAATTATCTTATAGATGAAGAGGAATATTTGTTGAAGCTCAAAGATAAAATCTTAGATTTGCTAGAAGAAGAAGATGATCACTATACTTTTGATCTTGATTTTGATGAATACATTAAGGAATCCCTAGAAAAGTACCAAAGGCATATCGCGGCACTAAGGAAAATACTCATGAAACAAGAAGAAGATATCAAGAGACTAAAGACTGATATAATTAGTCAAGCAGAAGAAAAGAAGAAGGTAGATGATGAGCGTAGAAAAATCCTTGAATTCAATGTCAATCTGAAGACCCAAATTGAAGAATCCAGAAGGAAAGAAGAGAATTCAAACAAGTTCATGAACAATTCAACAATTATTGATGAAATATTGTGTTGTAAAATATCACCTAATGATAAATTCGGTCTTGGATACAACAAGGAAGTAGCACACTTTGAATCTAGAACTTATAAGAATCATGAGGTAAGTCATTCATTTTCAAAAGGTGGAATTAAAGAGTTAAGTCCTACACCTCAAATCAAATTCAGAAGAGAGACACCTTCAAGGTGGACACCAAAGAAAAGGTAAGAAAATATTTTTCATGGTCAATGTTTCTCATGTAATGAACTTGGTCACAAATCTTTGGAATGCAGACATTATGCAAGGAAATATGTTGGAATATTCAACAACATCTTAGTATGTTTCATATGTAATCAAGTGTGACACATTGCTTCTCATTGTCACACCATGATATGTCACATTTGCAATGGGTTTGGCCACAAAACTCAGGATTGTTGGAATTCAAGGAGACAATCAATGAGGAGTGCTTCATGTAACATGGAAACAAGAGCACATGTGACTTGGAAGGAAGAGAATGTTGAAAGGATGGAAGCTCAGAGTACAAGTACAGAGAAACCTGGACACTTTCATAAGTGGATGAAGAAGACTGAACCAAAAGAACATAATGGTAGCCATGAGGCAAGCTCAAGCCTTACATTTTCTGAGGCATACGTCAACTCCTATGGGAACTATCACATATATATGTGGTCTATCTGAAGAAATGTCGTATACATACACGAGATGTATGCGGTGAAGTCACGTACAAGAGGTAAATCCCTTAGAAAAAGGGGTGTACAGATGAGTTACAACATGGTTTGATGTTACAACATAGTTTATGCAGGGTCTGAGATGATATGCTTCCATTTTTTATGTTTGTGTGTATGAATGTATGTTGATGATATATGGCTTAGCTTTGCATCATATGCTTGAGGTCTATTATGGATGCATGGTACTAACACTAGGTTGTGGATTGAGGAATTTTCGGCTGAGGTACAATGTTGGTTATGTTGAGTACTTTCTCAGTGATGTCATGGAACTTTGTTTATGAGATATATCATGATGATGTGATGCTAGATAGAGATACATCATTGATCTATTGAGGGACACTCTTGGTACATATTTAGAGGTACTATTGTTTCATTATATTTAATGTAGTAAATGTTTTGAGGAAAATTTGTTATAGTACTTGGTTGGTACATATGTGAGCTCCATTGACATATATTGTGATGTATTATTAGAAGAATATTTGTTGGATGCCTTGGTATATGTATTTGGCATATTGGTTTATGTACATGTTGAATACATTGGTGAGACATATATTGTATACATTGGCACATAGTTCATGGTAGATGGTTGAAGCATATGACACTTGGTTGGCATGTTGGTATTGATGGAGGACTCTTGTTGGTTACATTGGCATATCTCTTTAGTATATATCTGAAGCACAAGGTTGATACACATATGGCACACATTATTGGCATATGGGTGAGATACATTTCATGATATATGATGTATGGTACTTGGATGATGTACATGGTTGGCATATGATGAGTCACAACTTGATATATGGATGATGCATGATTGGTACAGACTGTGCACATTGTTAGAGGCACTTGTTGGTTGGCATATGGAAGATGTGGCATAGGTGTATGGATATCTAGATTGTTGATGATCTTGATACACATTTGGCAATGGTTAATACACTTAAGTGATGATATCTTATGATATATTATATGGTGTTGATGTACATAGTTGATGTAAATGATTGATGTGCATGATTGGCACATGGTATGGCATATGATGTACATTGTTGATGGTTTGTTCATGATTCAATATTCATTGTTGACCTATCATTTTCTTCATGGATCGATTCATGAGTTGGTATGTATGATTGGCATACACTTGATGGAACGAGTTAGATGGTTGATGCATGAATAGGTCCAAGGTCAGTGTTCTCTTAATGCAGTTGAGAAGTTTATCATTGTTTTGATAGAGAAACAACATTTGCAGCATAAGAAAACTTGAGTGTCAACATATTGTTCACCTTGCAGAGAAGATAGGGGGAGACATATCCATAGGAGTAGTTATTCTTCTTCCCATGATCGGTTCCAGAGGCATGATTCCAACAGGAGAGATGATTGGAATCCATATCATCAACATTACATCAGAGTGATTTCCCTTGTCAAAGGGATATATATTCATCAAATACATGGAGAGAATCCCACGGCATCGTGCAACTAGGGCGAGTAGCTTAGGGTCAGTTTAGTCAGGGGGAGTATCCCCAAAGTGATATACTCTTTTCCATTGATGTAAAAGGGGGAGAGATAGTTACATTGATGTGGTGAGATGAACATTGATGAGGAGTGATGATCACATAGGGAGCATGAGCATTTCCATGTCTTGGTGTTTCCATCAATTATTGGTGTTGACATCAATGTTGGTGTTGCCATCAATGCCAAAGGGGGAGATTGTTGTACTATGTTGTCATTGATGACAAGGAATTTAGGTTAAATGGATTGATGCCAAGTATTTTCATAGTGATGTTTTGTGTCATTGATATATTGATTATTGGTTATATGGTCATTGATGTAATTGTGGTCAAAGGGTTGATGTCAAGTGGTGTCATAATGATGTGTTGATATTAAAGGGATTTGTATCATTGATTTCATGTCATGATTGATAGGAAGAACCAAATGGATAAACTCCAAATTGGTCCCCTTATGGTGAAATCCCTCACGGGAAGACGCTCTTGGATAAAGTTCTCAAAGTGATCCCCTTATCATGAAATCCCTCACGAAAAGATGCTTTATGAATTCCAAATGGTTAGGTGGTTGAGTAGCCTTGCGGTGTGTTTAGGGAACCCAATATTGATTGAGAAATAGTGTAATGAAGATCAGTGAATTTGCAGGAGATGTTATTTCATATGGATAGTATATGTCGTGTCGTTTCCATTGATATGTGGAACATCACATAACTCCTCAAGGATAGAGAGTTATGGCCATATGAAGTTGGAGAACCCTCATGAGTTATCTAAAAGTCCCTAGAAGGTCAAAGAATTGAAGAAGGTCAAAGAAGTCAAATTATTCTAGAAGCTCCTAGAATAAGTTGACTAGTCAAAGTGGTTAGTCATGGGTTAAGTGGTTGCAAAAAGAAAACAATTAAAAATAAATTTGTTGCAACTAGAACTGGAGAGTTTACTATTTGTGAATAAAGTGGTTGGAAGCAGACAAAGTGGTTAGAAGTGGATTATCCCCAAAATAAGGAAGTTGGGTAAGTTGGTCAGAAGATAGCCCATAGAGGAAGCTACTTGGAGAAGTATAAATAAGAGAGAAAGGGTCGCTTATGAGTATGATATTTGAGCATATTGAATATCCATTTGTGAAAGGTTATTTGGGAAGATATTATTGATAGAGAAAATTTGCGGTAGAAAAACCACGACAAAAAAATTGCGGCAGAAAAACCATGATAGAAAAATTGCAGTAGAAAAAACATGGCAAAAGAATCGCGGAAACAAAACCACAACAGTAGAACCGCGAAAGAAGAATCACGACAGCAAAATCTTGGTAGAAAAATCGCGGTAGCAGATTTGGAAGCTGCAAAAAGTTGGCATTTCTTTAACCATGTCATATTTTCATATTGGAATTTTTCCAATTGTTGCATGGTATGGTATAGGTCTTAATGATTTCTACAATATTAAAGGTATGGTTTTGGCACATGGTCTTATGTAAGGGTTTATGGTATTTGGTTAACATGGTGATATTGTGAATATGGTTGAGATTTGACTTGATCTTTGTGAGTAGATCATATTTGGATGATGAGATTGATGAGACAGGTTGAGGTGATAGGTTGTTGTGACAGGTAGTGTTGGGCATAGTTGATGCACTTGTATTGGTATAGATTGTTGGTACAGTTTGATAAATTTATTTCTGTGTACAAGTTGGGTCTTGTACTTGAGGGTTGGATTCCTCACATCTTGGTTGGTGATGAGATATATAGGTTGATTCTTGCAATTGAGAGTTGGTTCTCTCTTTGAGTTGGTGCTCTTTTCAGTTGGTGCTGACAAAACATGAGATTGTAGTCTCTTGTAACATATAATACAAAAATATTTAACATATATCTGGTGCTCTTTGTGTTCATTATTGTGATCGTTCAAAGTTATTTATTGTTGATGTATGTTGTTGATATATTTTTACATGCAAGCAACTAAGTGTGAATGGAACTAATGAGTAAATGGTGATTGCTAACTAAAGTTTTCTAAGAAATGTAAAAAGAGCCTCACACTGATTCACCCCCCCCCCCTCTTAGTCTGGTCGGTGTGTCCAACATTTTCAAGGGATTTAGAACAAATCTAAATTTTAGCACAACTTATCATCCGAAGTCATATGGGAAAACATAAAGGGTTAATCGGGTGATAAAATACATGCTAAGAATGTTTGTTATGGATAGACCATTCAAATGGGAGGGTTATTTTCATTTGGTGGAGCTTTCTTATAACAATGGGTAGCAAGAATATTTTAAGATGATCCCATTTGAGGCACTTTATGGAAGAAAGTGAAACACACCGATAAGATGGGAAAACCCAACAGACAGAGCAGTAGTTGGGTCAGAATTACTCAGGGAAATGGAAAAGAAAATGAAGAAAATAAAATAGAATTTAAAGGTTTCCCAAGTCAGACATAAAATTTATGTTGATAAAGGAAGAACTCACAGAGAATTTAAAGTGGGTGACCATGTGTTCTTAAAAGTGAAGTCCAAGAGAAGTTCCCTCAAGTTGGGAAATTGTTCAAAGTTGACAGCTCGTTATTGTGGGCCATTTTAAATGATGGAAAGGATTGGACTTGTATCATACATGTTTTCCTTACCTACATAAATGTGTATTCACAATGTATTCCATGTATCATTTCTTAAAAAGTATGTACTTGATGCTAATCATGTCAATGATTGGAATGTGATTCAGGTAGAGCAATAAGGTGACTTTCAAGTGCATCTAGTGTGCATATTGGACCAGAAGATCAAGTAGCTCTGGAATCGAGCCATAGGGATAGTAAAGGTACAATGGACCTAGTACAGTCCTGACGATGCAAATTGGGAGAATGAAGAGGTTATGTGGGCAGAGTATCCACATATTTTTGAAGACTTTTTAAGTTTTTATTGTATATGTGTATACACTTCACTGAGGACAATGCATAAATAAGGGGGAGGGGAATGCGAAATGCTAGGTCGAACCCCAATTGTACATATAAATGTAAATGAACACATAGGATGGTGAGTTTTTCTACCAATTGTAAATGTAAATATGCTTATAGGTTGGTGAGTCATTGGAACTTGGTTTTGGTGTTACGCGAACTTGCGTAAGTGCATAGAGATTCATTATCAGGATAGGGGCGCACAAGTCATAATGTTCTGCGCACTTGGGTAAGGGCTCGGTAGTGACATGGAAGTGCAAAGAGTTGAGTTATATATGACTGCATATGTATTGAGGTCAGAGTGTCTGTCTGGTTATTAGGTTGGAGAGACAAATGCTAAAAAAGTGTCAGTGATCCATCATTGTAATATGAAATCACATGCAAATATTCATGAAAACACATCATTATGGCATACCAACCATGTAAAAGAGTAGGGTGGACTAAAATCCACTAGGTAGGGAAATGGAGATAAGTTAAGGGGGATTAAACCTAAATGAATATTATATCAATATTCCTTAAAGTGTAAAGTATGGATATTTATTTTATCCTAAGTTCTAAACATGGGACAAGTGGGTTCAAGGTGGTTCTCAACAGGACAAGTGTCAAGTTGGGAACATGCATACATATAGTTTGGACTTAGTTCATTTTATATATTCCATCATCATTCATTCACTCACTCAGTTTTCATAGGTATCTTGTTGTTACTATTCTTGTTCCTGAACCTATACCCTGGTTAGATATGGAGTTGGACTGAAGAAGAGGGTTGTCAGTCTCATAGGATATTGAAGAGGCAGTTTTTCAGACCCATGAGCATTCTCTCCAGGTGAGAGAATTTCTTGGAATTGATTCCTGAAGGTGCCAAACTACAACTACAGGGCTCTGAGACTTCATGTCTGACCTGTTGTTGACGCCCTAGAAAGGAAGTGGAGCAGTCGAGGGACTGTTGAGTAGAGAAGGGGCACACTTCCTAGGGTGGGATAGGCATGCCGGAAATGAGGGATTGCAGGTTCTTAGTTCGAGTTGGCACCTATGACTGTGTTTCATGTTGTTTGGGACACCTTATCCTGGTTAGGAATTCCTTTACCCAGGAGCATTTTAGTCCCATCTCGGGGGTGACCCACTATTGAGATTTATGAGAAGTGTGGTCTAACTCTGGGAGGAACATGGAAGGTCTTCATGCATTTGGTTTTATTTTAATCAAAGATAAGTGTCAATTTTTGTTAATGCATGTGTTGTGTTAATATCTATGCATCTGTTTTCATGGATTTTTACTCTGTATGTCACGTGCATTATTTTGTTATTATTTTGTATGAATATGTGCATTTGCAGAGTATTTTTACAATTTAAATTTGTATCAAAGTTCCAAATTTTAAGTGGCATATCCCAGAAGGTGGTTGGGGATGCTACAAAATGGATGCGAAAAGGGTGTACATTGGGTGTAAATATACCTAGTGAGTATAATATAATGATCATGCTCACCATAGGAGGGTGGTAGGCCTTGGGGAGTTTCAAAGATGGATTGGTGTTTAGCCAAGACTAACTACATGTTAGGATGGATGGGTTGAGAATTTGTCTCAAAGGATTGAATGTCATTGAATTAGGCCACAATGACTGAATTCCCTTTTTTAAGAATATTTTCCATATGGTGGGATCTAATGATATCTAGAGAGCCATTTATGATAACTTTGAAAGTGTAGTGATGTCGCTCCTGCTGAAAAATGGTGATGGGACTTAATATTCATAATCGTTTGGCACCCAACAAAATTTCACAACTACCCATTTCAATAGAAAAAAATGTGGGGTTTCAAGGAATAATCACCCATTTTAATCCTCATATTTTCACAATGATGCTTGCATTTCATGGAACCTCCATTAGCAATCATGATCTAGAAGTTGTTCACAACATGGATGTAGTAATCTGTGTCTTGTGACTACATATAAGTGAATGAATTTATTGGCACTACTGTTATCAATTAAGATAATGACATTGTGATGTTTGATGTAGCCAATCAAATTGAGGGTTTGTGGAGCTAAAATACTTATCAAGGCATCGAGAGAGATTTATGGTTTGATATCCTATGGAGTAGATGGAGGAATATTATCCTAAGGTAAAACTTCAACGCCATCATCTAAAACATCCTCCAAAATGTCCATAAAGATTTTGTCTCCTCACATGTAGTCCCAGGAAAATATTTCTCATCATAGTTGTAGTAGAGACCTTTAAGTTGGCACTCCACAATTTTAGCATGGGTTAACTTGTGGATCTTAAGGGAGAAAGAGGAAAATGTGAGATTGGTAGGGGGAGAAATAGTGGGACAAGGACACGGAGTAAATGGTTTCCTTTTAATTTGAGCAATCACAACCTTTGGGCTTCCCAAGCTCTTTGAGAGGCTTCCAACCAAGTAGAAGGATAAGCCATCAAGACTTGTGCATGTATATATTCTTTTAGACCACTAATAAAGAATTCCATAACAAAGGTATCTGACATTACTTTGGTGTGGATGGTGAGTAATGCTCAAAATGGGATATGAAATCCTTGATTGTACTAGATTGTTTAAGTTTCATCAGTTGGCCCAAGTGATGACTCTCTATTTCAAATCATTCATAGAGGTCTATCATAAATTGTGTCTAAGAAATATAACCCTATTGGAATTTCTTATTCCATTGTTTAGGATATAAATATAAGTCATCTGGAAGATCCTTATATTCTTATTAATCTTTTAATACATAAGAAACATAAACTTGATCTTCGAAATAAAATGATTGCTTCAATGTATGCAAATTACATGTGAAGAACTTATCTAACCAAATCCACTTTAATGATAAATATCTTGCAAAATAATTAAGCTTGAAATGAACAACAATAATGAAATCACATACACAAGTTGGAAAAATGGAGTTCACCCAATTTGTGATACCTCTCTGGGTCCGCTTCCAATAGAGATCTTCTTTTATTAATTCTCAAATACTTGAAATTTACAATGACCGTTTTACATGTTGCTCAAATGAAGAAATAGAGTGCATCGTTGGATTCCTGATGAAAAATCATGCAAAATGAGTATAAATTATTGAAATTTCATCAAGGTACCTCTCGGAACGATTTACGATTCATCCTCATAACTTGGGTACCATCGTGTTAGCAACAATTTTTGTCTTTGGCACAAAAGTACCCAGGTGTGCAGGTTTCACAAGAAGTGTCCAAGCGCAGCACAGACAAATTTCATTTCAGGTTACAAGTCAAGCGAGCGAGCGAAGTTTTGTTGTTAGCGGCCGAGATCCATCTATAGAGTTGATCGATGGTCATCGGGATTTCGGGGCTACCAAGTTACTCGAGATATAGCGCTAGAGATAGCACCTATATTTCAAGACAAAATATGGGTCGTCCGATCTAGTGACGCGTGGCACAAGATCTAGTCACGTCAGCATATCGACATTCGAGAGTTCGAAGGGTAAAGGGTCCTCGTCATCTCACATCTCGAAACCCCGAACCCCGAAGCACCGAAAGCGCCCAGAGTTGGGCCCATAGTATCACGGAGCAGTCTTAGACGTCCATCCAAAAGGGACATGTGGTGCGTGATTAGGCTCCTCGCCTTTTTTTCCAGCGCGACCTCGAAGCACAAGGAGCATCCTCTTCATATCCCCGAGACATGAAGTACCGAGAGCATCTAGGACTTGGGCCCACAGTATCGCAGAATGAGTTCAGGACCGTCAGATCAGAGAGGGATGCGTGGCGCCAAATTAGGGAATCTTGGCATTTCTCCCATCGCGATTTTGAAGAGCAAGGATCAGCTCCTTCCTATCCACGAACCCCGAAACATCGAAAGCGCCTTTGAGGATAAGCGCGGGGTCATGGCCCGTGATCACTTGGGAAATAGAAAGAGTTGTGCAAGAGGGGCCAAAAGCGTCGAGTTTAGTCACATAAGGGATTGTCGCGATCTCCAGGTGCCAATCTGGTTCGGTCTTAATCCTGGTTCTTGCTGGGAGTAAATGATGGTGGGAGGAGGTGGTTGAAACCTCTCCTCACTCATTAAGTGTAAGGTATGGAGGATCTGGCAAGCAGTCTGCACGAGACGGCCATGTGTGCTGATTTTTTCCAAAGAAACCATGTCGAGTCCTCGACTAGCCAGAGAGGTCTGCACACACTAACTCGGCACTTAATGGCTCAGCTACCCCCCTTGCAACAGCCATGCGCAGTTAAGGTGGCATCTGAAGAAAGATATCCGTCCGAGTTTGACTGAAGGGATGCCACGCCTTGGAGGTCCGAGCACGCCTCTGTTAGGCAAATTTTTCTAAGTATATGTACTCAGTTTTTGTATTTTGTTAAGGATCGATGGTTGAGCTAGGCTCCCGATTGTAAAGTTTTGATGAAGCGTTGGTCGCTCTGGTTATGTATTGGCATTTGAGACTTCTTACTTTGTGGATGTCAGCCTCTTTCCATCTCTTTGTTTACACTGTGTTAGAACAACTCAGAATTGGAGGATCCAGTCGAGTTGCGCTATTATAGGATGATGCAGGTTGGATCACTGTAATATTCGCAAGGTTTCTAATCAGTTCTTGTGCTTTCTCAACGCTGAATGGCTCGGAATTGGAGGATCCAGTCGAGCCACCTTTCAGTTCCTTGAAACTCGGGGTCAAGACGATCTTGTCTTCTGAGTCTTTCCTCCTCAAGCTACCGAAGGCCTAATGTCCGAGGCATTCTTTCTCACTCATCTCATTAATTATTCCATCTATCTATCTTATACTCAACTTATTGACGGAAGTTGGATCAAGACCTCCCTTGTTTTTTACATACCAGGCCCAGTTTCCTGAGTTAAGGCTATATTGTTCTGAGTTCACTCAGATCTGATCACCCCTTTCAAAACTAAATCATGGAATCAACTGATGGGTGTCGGGCTCTGCTCCTGCTGCAATCCAGTAGTGACTTCTGACGCTAACATTTATGGCACCATTGTCGGGGACGAAGTTGAAAATTTTCCCCAGGATTGAACGACATTGAGCCTCTGATTCTGAAGGTGCATCAGGTATCAGAGCCTTTGAAGATTGCTACTATGCACCTAGTGAGTCCATTGTGATGACTTCACTATGGCAAACTTGTCGTGTTAATTTTGGCTTTCAGAGGTAGACACACGCGGTCCCATCCACAGCTGCCTCTAGCTACACTTGAAACTGATCCGGAGGTGGTTCTCAAAAAAGGAAAGGCCTCTAAAGGAGAAGCTTCTGGCACTGAACCAGGTAATCCGCCATCTCCTTCTCTAGGAACTCCATTTTCTCCTCCTCAGTTTCTTAACAGACCTTTTTCTGAAGTTTCCCATTTCCTGAATTTCAGGAGTGTTCCTGCTAAGTTTTCCCCTCCTGGTCTGGGATTGGAGGGAGAAATCCTTGTCACTCCCCTCTCCCCTGAAGCTATACCTTAGAGTAGACACAGTACCACTGAAGATTTCCCCACTCCTAGATTTACCACTCCTCCTCTTGTTACTGTTGCCACTTCTGCACAAAGAGAAGCATCTGTTGACTTAAGCTCGTTAGCCTTCTCCCTAAATCCCCTATTGTTTCCCATTCCACTTAGAGACTCATTCCTAGTAGCCCCTTCACGAACTCCTTCTCCTACAAGTTCTCCTCCACCTAATATTCCTATGGTTGGTGCTAATCCCCCTCTAAACAGAATGGACGCCATAGTAGCTTCCAGATATGCCCCCTTAGTCCTACCTCAACCTGTGAATCCTCTCCCTGCTGGAGATTACCTGAAATATATGCCCAAGCTCACTGGGGAAGAGGACATAACTGTGGAAGAGAACTTGGTTTCTTTCTATAGTTATGCAGACAACCTGAACATTGTAAATGAATATGTCTAGATTAGAGTCTTCATCCAGAGCTTGGATGGTGAGCTGAGGAAATAGTTTAGGGGATTGGCCCCGAGATCTATTGATGGAATTGAAGCTCTAGATGGCGCTTTCCTGAGGCAGTGGGGAGATAAGAAGGATTTCATGTATTACATGACAAAGTTTGGGTCTTTGAAGAATATGGAAGGTGATTCTGTCTCTGACTTCTCCAAAAGATTCAATAAGATGTATAATAAGATTCCTACTGAGATAAAGCCCACATAAGCCTCTGCCAAAATTTCTTATGCTAGTGCATTCGACCCTGACTTTTGTCTTCTATTGAGAGAAATAAGAGATACCTCCCTAACTCATATGAAATACATGGCCATAGAGGTGGACTATAACGTATTAGCAGCTGATAGGCTGAGAAACAAGACTGATGCAGATAGGAGAAAGGGAAGATCTGAAGCCTCAACTTCTGGCCCCTCGGTGCCTCACCCTCAAGTGGATGAACTGATCAAGATGGTGAATTATTTGTTTGCAAAGATGGGGAGAACGAATATGGAGGGGAGGAAAGCATACAGAGGTCCTCAAAATGATAAAAACAAAGGAAGTTTCAAGAGGCCAAACAATATTGCTCCCATGATTATGCAAAGAGACCAGAGGAGAAGAGATAGAGAAGACCAGAAAATCCAGCCCCCTTTTCAAAATAATTTTGTGGCCGATGAGGAAGAAGGGAAAACACATGGGCTTGGTCCCGAAATCCACTGCTTCAGAGAAATTCCTCCTTTTCCTCATCTCACTCAATCAACGTATGAGGAATCTCTCATGGACAGTCAGCTAAATGAACTTAGCAAGGGAGACAAGGCTAGCAGCAGCCAAAGCAGGTATAACCTGAGGTCCAAGAAAAAGATAGGAGCACCTGATGTTCCTGAGCAACTCACTAGAGCAGAGAAGCCTGCTAAGGAAGTAGCAGACAACAATGAAGGTAAGAAGGCCCAACCCCTCTCTCCAATGGTCCAGATTCATGTTCCTAAAGTGAGGGAAATCCCAAAGCTTACTTCTTCTTTCAACTTTGAGCATGAAATTCAAAAAATTAGAATCCATGTGCCCTTCACCGAATTGATTAAACAGGAAGAGTTCAAGAAACACTTCTCTGCGCTGCTACAATCTGAGCCCCCCCAGCCTTCCACGGACTCAATAAATCTCCAAGATGAAAAGCCAGAAGTCATCCTAGGTCCCATGGTGGAAGGCAGAGATGATTCATCCCCTCCCTTCTACACCTCCCTGAACATACATGATAAAGTGTTGCATAATTGCCTCATGGATTCAAGAGCTTCCCACAACCTTATGCCCAAAATAGTCATGGAAGAGTTGGGACTGGAGGTGACAAAGGCTTATCATGATTTGTACTCTTTTGATTCAAGGAGGGTGCAATGTCTTGGAGTCATCAATGATTTGGTGGTCTCTTTATTTCAGCTGCCAATGAAGAGTGTGGTCATGGATGTTGTAGTGGTTGATGTCCCCCCCAAGTTCGGTATGTTGTTATCAAGATCTTGGATAAAAATACTGGGGGGGGAATCTGCAAATGGACCTAACCTATGCTACTATTCTAGTGTTTGGAGGAGAACATAGGAGACTATATAGAGAAGCCCAGCTGGCCTATATAATCAATGACAATCCTACCAACCATCCCATTTTCACCCTATAAATTGATTTAGGTTCCAGTTTACTACAACTCACTAATGCTCTCGAGCCTCCCCTAAAACTCAGAAAGAATCCCACCACTTCTCATGGATTTACTCCCTCCATCACCCCCGTCTGCAAAATGTTTTTTGATGGAGCCCTTTCCAGGGAAGGCGCTGGTGCTGGGGTATTTTTGGTGTCACCTGCTTAGGAAATCATATCTCTGTCATACAAGCTCGAATTTGAAGCTACCAACAATGTGGAAGAATATGAGGCTCTTGTTATAGGACTAAGAGCTGCAAAGGACATGGGAATTCAGGAGGTAGCAGTGTTCGGAGATGCGGAATTGGTAGTCCAGCAGATCATAAATGCTTATTAGGCTAAGCATCCTCGACTTAGGAGTTACAGAAATGAGGTATGGGACCTAATTGACAGTTTCTTCTCATCATTTAACATTTCTTTCATCCCAAGAGAGAAGAACGCAGTGGCAGATTCCTTGGCTACATCAGCAAGCAATTTCAAGGTGCCCTTGCCACCCAAATTTAGATACGATGTGGAAGTAAAATACAGGCCCTCCATACCCGACAATGTCAAACATTAGAAGGTGTTTGAGGATGATCTTGAGATCAAAATATTCTTGGAGACTGTCTAATAATTTTCATAGATGCATATTGACCAAGACTCTGTCTCTGAAGAAAATCTTGATGGGGGTAATTTTCTAAATCAGATTGCAGAGCGTAACATTGTGCAGCTGCCCAGCAATCATATTCCAAGGGGACTGGTTCCTTTGGAAAGGATTTTTGATAGAAATGATGTGGCATTAATGAGGGACATTTCAGAGGATGACGTTGATACAACTCAGTGCAACATTGGCACTGAAAATGAACCCAAGTTTGTCAAATTGTCCAGAAGTATGACAAAGGAGCAGAGGGATGAATACGCTAAACTATTGAGGGAGTTTGCTGATGTTTTTTCCTGGACCTATGAAGATCTCAAAACATATGACACTTCTGTCATTGAGCATAAAATCCCATTGAAAAAGTAGGCAACGCCATTTAGGCAGAAGCTAAGACAAATCAATCCCATGTTGTTGCCTATCATGGAGAGGGAAGCGAAGAAGCTGCTACAGGCCCAGATCATCGTGCCACTGAGATATTCAGAGTGGTTGGCCAACTTGGTCCCAGTAAGGAAGAATAATGGAGAAATCAGACTCTGTGTAGATTTTAGAAACCTGAACAGGAGCTCACGAAAGGAAAATTACCCCTTACCAAAAATGGAACATATATTGCAGAAGGTAACAAGAGCATCCAGGATTTCCATGATCGATGGCTTCTATGGCTACAATCAAATCTCTGTTTTTCCCGAGGATAGGGAAAAGACGACATTTACCACTCCATGGGGCACATTCATGTATGCCAAAATTCCTTTTGGATTGATGAATGCAGGGGCAACGTTTCAACGTGCCATGGACATAGCTTTCATTGGGGAAAGGGATAAGTTTGTGGTCATCTACCTGGATGACATAACAGTCTTTTCCCAAACTGATAAATAACATTGTTGTCATCTCAAGAAGGTTTTTATGAAATGCAGGAGTTTTTGCATTTCATTGAATCCCAAGAAATCTCTGTTCACCATGAAGGAGGGAAAGTTACTGGGTCACATAGTATCAGCCAAAGGAGTCAAGATCGATCCCAACAAAGTTGAGGCAATACAGGCCTTATCAATCTCAAGATCCAGGAAGGAGGTCCAGTCTTTCCTTGGTAAGATTAATTTTCTAAGGAGGTTTATTTCTAACTTTGCTAAGGTGGTAAAACTTATAACTGTCATGTTGAGAAAGGGAAATGAAGTAAGGTGGACTGCTGAATCTCGAAATTCCTTTGAGCGGATAAAGAAGGCCTTGACTGAAGCTCCTGTGCTTATCAGTCCCGATTACTCAAAGGATTTCCTTATTTTCTCCTTTGCCTCACTTGACACGGTGGTTGTTGTTTTATTACAGACAAAGGAGGTCAGGATAGAGCAGCCTATTGCCTATTTTAGCAGAGCTCTGAGGGACGTCGAAGTTAGTTATGACATTATGGAGAAGAAGGCCTATGCCCTGGTAAAGGCTCTTAGATCCTTTAGAAATTATGTCCTACAGTAAAAAATCATTGCATATGTCCCCTCGGCCGCTGTTAAAGACATTCTTATTCAACCTGACATAGACGGGAGGAGGAGTAAGTGGATAGCCAAGATCCTTTAGTTTGACTTAGAAATAAGGCCTACCAAATTAATCAAAGGTCAAGGTTTAGCTAAGCTGTTGGCTAAAGAAAATTGAAAAGCTTTGGGGGTAGGTGTCATCAATGAGTGCTCAGGAAATCCGTACGACCAACTGTCTGATATAGACCCTCAAGAAGAACCCCCATTGGCTCGATGTCCTTGGTATAAGGATGTCGTATATTTTCTACAGGAGTTGCGGCCTCCAGATGGCCTGCAAAGAAACAAGGCAAGAGCTCTGAAGCTCAAAGAAGTCAGATATTGCCTTGTCGATCAAGTTTTATATTGGAAATATCCCTTGGGGGTGATTTTGAAATGTATGAATCCACAAGAGGTTGATAGGATCATGGTTGAATTTCACGATAGCCAATGTGGAGGGCATCATTTCTGGAAGGCCACAACCTACAAAATCATCAGGGTTGGATACTATTGGCCCACAATATTCACTAACATCTGCAGAAAGGTCAGAGCCTGTATCAAATGTCAAAGATTTGCAGGAAAACAACAGCTCAAGTCTTTTCCTTTAAATCATGTGGTTGTTTTTGGACCTTTCCAGCAATGGGGCCTAGATTTTATTGGAGAAATCCACCCTGCTTCTAGTGGACAACACAGATGGATCCTAACTGCCACATATTTCTTTAGTAAATGGATAGAAGCTATTCCCACCAGGAGTGCTTCCCATAAGGTAATCATTGGATTCCTGGAAGACCTCATCACAAGATTCAGCTACCCAAGCAAGATTGTCACCGATAACACAGCCTCTTTCAAGGATGAGCCGTTAGCCAAGTTCTATGAGAAATTCGGGATCAAACTGATTCACTCCACCCCATACTATCCCCAGGGCAATGGTTTAGCAGAGTCCTCCAACAAAATCCTGATAAGGATCATCAAAAGACTATTGGAGGACAAGAAAAAGGCCTGGGATTCAAAGTTGAAATTCGCTCTATGGGCTGATCGAGTGACCACAAAAAGATCTATAGGCATCTCCCCTTTCCAATTAGTTTATGGAGTAGAAGTTGTTTTCCCTTCTCAGCTAGCCATTCCTGTAGCAAAGTTATTCCAGGATTATCAAGAAGATCCCGATGACATGATCATAAGAGTTCATCAACTGGTGGAAGTCCAGCAGGCCAGAGAGTAGGTAATGGACAGAATTCAGGACCATCAGTAAAAGGTCAAACTGGATTTTGAAAGGAAGGTCACGAAGAAAGAGTTTGAGATCGGGGATTTGGTGCTTAAGTGGGATGCACCCATACAGGATGAGCAAACACAGCAAGTTTGACGCCCTATGGATCGGGCCCTTCAAAATATCTGAGGTTTTCTTAAACAACACGTACAGGTTGCAGGATTTGGAGGGTGAAGAGGTTTTCAGCAGCCCAGTAAATGGGCATTTTCTCAAGAAGTGTTTTGTTTGAGCCTTAGATGGCTCCTTTGTTTGTAAATATTGTCCTTTTGGTTCTTTGTTTATTTTCATATTTTATTTTTCGGCTTAGTAAATTACTCCATATCCCAACAGAAGGCACTAAGCTACAAAATGAGTTCTTAGAGCATCACAGGGACGACTCTATCCCCCATGGAGCCTAATGTTAGCAACAATTTTTGTCTTGGGCACAAAAGCACCCAGGTCTGCAGGTTGCACGAGAAGTGCCCAAGCACAGCACGGAAAAATCTCATTTCAGGTTACAAGTCAAGCGAGTGGGTGAAGTTTTGTTATTAGTGGCCGAGATCCATCTATAGAGCTGATCGACGGTCATCGGGATTTCGGGGCTACCAAGTTACCCGAGATATAGCGCCAGAGATAGCGCCTATATTTCAATACAAAATCTGGGTCGTCCGATCCAGTGACGCGTGGTGCAAGATCTAGTCACGTCGGCATATTGACATTCGAGAGTTCAAAGGGTAAAGGGTCCTCATCATCTCACATCTCGAAACCCCAAACCCCGAAGCACCGAAAGCGCCCAGAGTCAGGCCCACAGTATCACGAAGCAGTCTCAGCCATCCATCCAAAAGGGACACGGGGTGTGCGATTAGGCTCCTCGCCTTTTCGCCCATCGTGACTTCGAAGCACAAGGAGCAGCCTCTTCATATCCCCAAGATGCGAAGTACCGAGAGCATCTAGGACCCGAGCCCACAGTATCGCCGAATGAGTTCAGGACCGTCAGATCAGAGGGATGCGTGGCACCAAATTAGGCCATCTTGGCATTTCGCCCATCGTGATTTTGAAGAGCAAGGATCAGCTCCTTCCTATCCATGAACCCCAAAATGTCGAAAGCGCCTTTTAGGATAAGCACAGGGTCATGGCCCGTGATCACTTGGGAAATAGAAAGAGTTGTGCAAGATGGGCCAAAAGCGTCGAGTTTAGTCACAGAAGGGATCGTCGCGATCTCCAGGTGCCAATCCGATTCGGTCTCAATCCTAGTTCTTACTGGGAGTAAATGAAGGTGGGAGGAGGTCGTTGAAACCTCTCCTCACTCATTAAGTGTAAGGTATGGAGGATCTGGCAAGCAGTCTGCCCGAGACAGTCCTGTGTGTCGATTTTTTCCAAAGAATCCATGCCAAGTCCTCGACTAGCCAAAGAGGTATGTACACGCTAACTCGACACTTAATGGCTCATCTACCCCCCTTGCAGGAGCCATGCACAGTTAAGGTGGCATCTGACGAAAGATATCCATCTGAGTTTGACTGAAGGGACGCCACGCCTTGGAGGTCCGAGCATGCCTCTATTAGGAGAATTTTTCTGAGTATATGTACTCAATTTTTGTATTTTGTTAAGGATCGATGGTTGAGCTAGGCTCCCAATTTTAAATTTTTGATGAAGCATTGGTCGCTCTGGTTATGTATTGGCATTTGAGACTTCTTACTTTATGGATGTCAGCCTCTTTCCATCTCTTTGTTTACACTGTGTTAGAACATCTCAGAATTGGAGGATCTAGTCGAGTTGTGCTATTATAGGATGATGTAGGTTGGATCACTGTAATAGTCACAGGGTTTCTAATCAGTTCTTGTGCTTTCTCAACGCTGAATGGCTCGGAATTGGAGGATCCATTCGATCCACCTTTCATTTCCTTGAAACTCGGGGTCAAGAGGATCTTGTCTTCTGAGTCTTTCCTCCTCAAGCTACCGAAGGCATGATGTCCGAGGCAGTCTTGCTCACTCATCTCATTAAGTCTTCCATCTATCCATCTTATACTCAACTTACTGACGGAAGTTGGATCAAGACCTCCCTTGTTTTTTACATACCAGGCCCAGTTTCCTGAGTTAAGGCTATACTGTTCTGAGTTCACTCACATCCGATCACCTCTTTCAAAACTAAATCATGACATAAACTGATGGGCGTCGGGCTCTGCTCCTGGTGCAATCCAGGAGTGAATTCTGATGATAACACATCGGGCATGAATTACGAGACTAAACTCTGCAAAAAATGTCCTTTGTACAATCTCAGTCCATGCGCCCATTAAATAGAGTGTGGGCCCTTAACCATTTCCAAAAATTTGTGGCAGGATTTAAATGAAAGTTAGGGGGTCGTTATGAAAATCCACACTACTTTGGGATTTTGGTTAAAATGTTATAACAAATAGGGGGTAGGTCATGGGTTCCAACCCATAGACCTCTCCTCCTTTTACGGTATGTTTAAACCATATGTTGGTTATATGGTTATAGTATAACCATATACTATATTTAACTCGTCGCATTGATTGAGCCCTTCCCTAGTGTTTTAATTTGTGGTTACATGGTATACAATGAACCAAGGGATAGGTTCGAGGGATTAGGCCCTTAGGACCTTGACCGTTTGGCCTTCCATTTAAACCTTAATGCAATTTCAAATATATTTGTTGACATATAGTATTAAGAAAAACTATGGGGGCGAGATGGTCTGGGAGATTTGTTAAAGATTTGGGAGGTTATGGAGGTCACGGGTTTGACCCCTATTGACTCCATAATTTTACATAATTTTAACTAATATAGGCCAATGGGGGGCTTCCATGTGGCAGCCTCTCATTAGCTTGACCTTTCCATGGTCAATCAACAATTGGTCCAACTAGAATATATGATCTGCCAACTCATTGCCTAGTCATTGTACAGTTAGCCCACATAGCACCTTGGGGTGTGGCCATGTCACCTGTATAGTCGTTCCACAAGTCACCCATGCAGTGGTCACACATGTCACCCTTTTACCCCTTCGACTTTGGCTTTGACCAGTTTGACTTGAACTTTGATCGCTCATAACTTTTGCATACGAACTCCGTTTGAGGTAAAATTTGTATCATTGGAAAGATGATGATGAGATCTATGCATTGATGCCATTTTCAGGAGAATTAGGGATAGTCAAAGTTTGATAATTCCTGAACCATTATGGACCTCTGTGGATGTTTCAGATCCTCCTTGACCTCTATGAGAATTCCTGGATCCTCCTAGATCATTCCTCCCCATTAGAATACTTTTGTAGCACCGAACGTTTTGATTACTCAACAACTAGGTGAGGATGGAGTTCCCTCACCCTTCTGATCCCCATCCATTTTTCTTCACTTGGTTTTACCCCTTTAATATCGACTCAGATATATTTCACATCACCTCACTGTGAAGTTCTGATTATTCTATCGAGAATGGCATATTCTTGTAGCTCGTACAAATATTTTGGAGCAAAATCATCAACTGTTAGAACCTGGATACTTTCATCTTCATCCATAATCATAGGAGGCTCATAAAGCTTCAAATTCTCAACATTTACCATTAAATACATTTGCATGTATGTTGGTATATCTAAATGAAAGGCGTTAGTACCAATCTTCTCTGAGATCTTGAATGGACCATATCAGATTGGTATTAACTTTTTACCTTCACCTTTCATTCTATCTTTGTTGATATGTAACCATACTAGATCACTGATTTCGAATTGATGATCAACCTGTTGTTTGTCATGCCTTTCCTTGTACTTGGCTTGAATCGTCTCCAATTGTTCTTGTATTTCTGGATGTACCTGTTGAGTATTTTGAATGAACCTTTTAGCTTTATCTATATCATATTTTACATCTTCTTTACTTTCTTCTCCAAAAACAAATTCTATATGTGATTTAGGTAAGTACCCCAAACATACTTCAAAAAGAGTTTTTTGAGTAGATGAATGAATGGCATGATTATAGGCATGTTGGATATAAGTGTTGATATTATGTTATTTGTGAGAGGTATTAAACTCCACGTGTAACCCTGACGAGAATAGAATATTCTAGGAAGCAAGAAGAAACCCTAAAGCATGGATAATAACCCTGGGAAGCAAGTTGTCTCAAGAGAATATTTATTATTGAGTTATTAGCCTCCAGAAGTAGAAGTCAGCCCATACATATTAAAGAGAACAATATAAATATAGGGTGCTAGATCTCATTTGACACACACATCTCGCAACTGCATAAATGTAAGAGTGCGCACTACAGAAATTGGGTAAGTGGGAAAGTTTGGAGAGTAGCTGCAGCTGCAGCTACTATAAATTGTATTCTCGGTTTAGGCTTGGACTTTCTATTGGTTATGGTTTGGAATTTCTACCTTGTGTGCTAGCTCTAGAGAGAGGTACACTACATTGATTGGCTATTAGGCTTAGGGTTTTCTTCTGGAATCATTCTCTGTCAAGGTTAAGGTGCTTGGGGGTGGCTTCGGCCTATGGTTGGGTGACAATATTTTTATATTGTCTATGGTTCAACAAGCACATCTATATTTCTAAAATTTTATGGGCCCACACTATCTTCTCATAGTCTAACCACTGGAAGATAGAATGGGAGGATTTGCTTAGTTACAGTTGTAGTTGCAGTCAATTTTTTCTCCAACAATGAAACCCTAACCCTCTTGTTGAGGATCCTTAAGTGAACAGGTTGACCTAATTTCTAGATATCCTAGTGCGCCCTAACCCAGGAAACCTCATGGTACTCTCAGCAAGATAAGACTCCAAGTTTGAGTTTTGGTCAAAGTCAAAGGTTGACAAAGTGAAAGGAGTCGTGACTTACTCTATGAAGTCAGAAAACAAGTTAGAAGGGGCTTCTAACTTCGGAGCATGGAAGAAAAGGATTGACCTCATCCTTTCCAAGAATAAAGTGTTGTATATCGTGAAAGGAAAGATCGTGGAACCAGAGTTTGAAGAAGGAAAAGAGAAGTAACGTCAGAACGTTGCAATTATGGAGAAGTTCAAAGACAATGACATCAATGCCATAAGTATCATAGTGGACTCTGTAAAAGACCAATTGATACCCTACATCTCTCATCTTGACTCATCTAAGAAGATGTACGATTCCCTAACTAACCTCTTCTTAGTCAGAAACATTGGACAAGTAATGAGTCTGAAGAATGAGCTATGTGACATGAAAATGAATGATGATGACAACATAACATCACACTTCATGAGAATCTCTCAAATAAGATATCAAATACAAGATATTGAAGAAATTATTTCAAAGAAGGAACTAGTAAATATAGGACTCAATAGTCTTCCCAAGACATTGGATGCATTTGCCACAACCATGAACACAAGGAAGGAGTATCCCACATTTGAATAACTCTGTACTTGTTGTGCACAAGAATAATCAAGGATTAATGCAAAAGAGAAACCCCAAAATAAATATGATGATCAAGAAGGTTCAAGAATAAGAACAAGTTTGTCTCAAGGAAGAAACCAAATCAAGAAAAGGATATGTCAAAGATACAATGCTTCAACTATCGAAAATATGGTCACTACATGAACCATTATCATGAGTTAAGGAAAAGGAAGGAAATAGACGAAGCAACAATTGTTGAAGAAAGGGAACCCTCAAAGAAGGCCAAGCAAGATAAAACAACATTATTCTTCTAAGTCAAGGTAACAAAATTCTTCATAGTTCTTGTACATACCATGTTTACATAGTTTATGTATATATCTTGCATACCTATTTCCTAGAAGATAATATGTTCAAGTGAACCAAATACCTATGAAAGAATAACAAGATAAGGAGTACTATCACAATGACTACAAGTCAAGCAATACACATGAGAAGATGAAGTACATTGACAATCCTTGGTAACAATTCTTGTGGAAGCGATTACATAAGTAACAACTGCAAGATAACATGAAATTAGAATAAAACTTGAAGAGACATAGAAGAAGTAAAAACAGAAAGAAGTCAACAGTCAAGAGGAAATTAGAAAAATACTTGTGACACTTTGCAGAAGGCAATAAAGATGTTGACAAAAGCGTGGACTCTCTTAGATGGAGGGAGTTGATTATATAATTCCAAAAGAAGAGCATGAACTCATGCATGAAGTAAGGATTAGGAGGGATATAATCCTAAATGATATGATCCATTGAGGATTATGAAGTATCTATCCATGTTCCAATTGAAAGTAGCAGCCATGATAAATAATACATGTTCAGTTTGAATCTAGAAGAAGTCTTCCTCGAAAAGAAGCCTTAAAGTATCCTTGTTTGTCCATATATATCCATGATCCTATGATGAAAGGAAGAAGTTGGAATCTTAAGGGCATGGAATCTATAGAAGACTCCATGTACCCAAGAGATAAAGTTAAACATGAGGAAGAACATGAAGATTCCAAGAAAGAAACAAAAGCCAGAATAACCAGTTATTATACTGAGAATCACAAGACTAAAAGCTTGGTTTGAACCCACTAGAAGTAATCAAGAAGAATTAATGGAAGATATGATGAATAACAATATATCTAAGAAATTGTGAAAAGGGATTATGAATGGAAGCATTGCAGGATTCAGAACTAGAGGTTCTTCCAGAAGGAGGAGAAGACTATGATAACAACCTGTTCCCGTAAAGTAGATATACCTCTATTTGAGCTATTATATCTCTCGCAGTATCCATGGATTGAAGTTCAAATAAGTTGGTTGTAAAATGTTGTTCTTTCCAATAAGAGCATTTGAGGAAGAAGCTTATGTTTTTGAGGTATACCAGAAAGAGAACCATGTATGCAGATATAAGAATACCTTGTATGGATTCAAACAACTTGATGCAGAGTATCTCATATATAGCAGAAGCATGGTGAAACATTTCTATGAAAGAGATATCAAAATAGTTACTCAAAAGTCTGAGATGATGGATTGAAAATCCATGGAAAAATCTCATGATGACAGAAGGAGTACTACTTGGATATGTTTCAGTTTGAGCCTTGCCATGATGTCATGATCTAGCAAGAAACATAAGTGATGAATTCGACCATGATATATGTTGTAATGATCAGAGCTACATGAATCCCTTAGAGAAAAACAATGTTACATAACAAACCAAATTACATTGAGATCAAGAATTACATTCTCCATGATGAAGTCCATAAAAGAGAAGTGGTTCTCCAATATATCTCCACAGATGAGGAGATAGAATATATTCTGGTAAAACCTTTGTCCAAGATGAAAAGTTTTCAAGCTGGGGCTCGTGGAGATGACTTACTTATTGAAAAAGGAAGAGATTACTCCCAGGCTGGGAGGGAGAACTCATGTGTTATTGATTTATGGATGAGCAGTTCCTTTCCAGTTCAGAAAGTGGTTTGAGATTTCTGACAGAAAGGCATTTTCCAGTTCGGAAAATGGTCCAGATTGGACAGTCATTTTCGTAATGAAAATGGTTTGATGGATTGATGATGTACCATAGACAATGATTCCCCTTGTGGCCAGTGTGGGGGAATGGTCTAGGTCAATAATTCTTCTTGGAAATCACTCTGAGTAGTGGTCAAGTAGAATGGTCTGCCTCGCTGGGCAGTCATTCTTTCAAAGTTCATAGTTGTGAGAAGTTTCAAAGAATGGCCCATTTTAGAGGTTGGTGCAAGACAATCATTTCCATTAGGAAATGGTCCGAACAGTCATTCCCTAGGGTAGACTCATTCTATCCAGGTTGCACTATTTTTAGTGCTGGAGGAATTTCCCAGTTAGGTGAATGGTCTAGGTTCAACAATCAGGGATAAGAATTCCGTAGGGTAGACTCATTCTCTTCAAGTTGCGCTATGACTAGTGCCGGAGGAATGGCCCAGGTAGGTGAATGGTCCAGGATCTGAAATCAAGAACAATTATTCTTATATGCTTGAGAATAATAGTCTAGATATCCCATGGATGATGTTTTACTTTCTAAGGGAAGATTCTCTTCCATATCTCAGAGATGTGAGTAGGAGAATGGCCCAAATGACTCAATTTATATCATGATATTTTTTTATGTGCAGGTTGATATCAAATGATATGATTTCTATGGAGACTATATGTCTTTGGACAATATATGTATGTTATTGTGGTGGACGTGTTCCACTGGTTATGACTATGTGTCACTGATTAAGTAGGAGTGTGTTACTTGGTGTGGTATTGTACCACTGGATTGTAGTTGTGTACTACTATGGATATACACAGTTGTGTTCTATTAAATGAAATTGTTTTGATTACTTTGTAGACTATCAGTAGTGTTGAAAATGATTATCAACTAGATGGATAGTCAGTGTGCTAGTGGACAGACATTCTTCGGGAGGAAAATGGTCCAGGACATTTATTCTTCTAGGATGTATGTATAATAATAGTCATTGTAGCCCATGGTGTGGATTCCAACATCTGATGAAATAGTTATTTTTCTAGTACATATGTCTGGATTAGAAGAATGGTTCTTTCATCAATCTATGGAGTGAATGAATTATTCGGTATCATGCCCCATTACTCAGTTGCATTATGGCTTCGAGAGATGATATAGTTGATGCTACCAGATGATATTCATAATGATGAGGGTGCACATAATCTAATCATGAGATAGAATGTATGGCTATGATGATGCTACTGATTGAATGGTGTGTTTGTGCTCAATACCATTGCTTTCAATATCTCCCTAGCTAGGAGGGAGTGTTGATATATGGTAGTTGCGGGAGGCATTAACCTCCACATGTAACCATGACGAGAATAAAATATTCTAGGAAGAAAGAAGAAACCCTAAAGCATGGATAATAACCCTAGGAGGTAAGTCGGCTCAAGAGGATATTTATTATTGAGTTATTAGCCTCCAAAAGTAGAATTCCGACCAAACATCTTAAAGAGAACAATATAAATATATGGAACCAGATATCATTTGACACACACATCTCGCAACTGCATAAATGTAAGAGTGTGCACTGCAGAAACTGGGTAAGTGCACAAGTCTGGAGAGTAGTTGTAGCTTCAGCTATTGCAACCTGTATTCTCAATTTAGGCTTGGAATTTATATTGGTTATGGTTTGGACTTTCTTCCTTGTGTGCTAGCTCTGGAGAGAGGTAGACTACATTGATTAGCTATTAGGCTTAGGGTTTTCTTCCATAATCATTCTCTATCAAGGTTAAGGTGCTCGGGGGTGGCTTCATCCTATGGTTGGGTGATAATATTGATATATTGTCTATGGTTAAACAAGAACATCTATTATTTCTAACAATAAGGTAATTGTTCATCCCATAATTTAGGCTGCTTGTTGCAATATCCTCAAAGTAGATGTACCATTGTTCTATTCACCACCACTCTCTGTCCATATGTCTGTGGATGAAAATGTATGCTCTTATTCAATTTAGTGTCCTTTAGTTCCCATAAATGAGACCAAAACTTTCCAAAAAAGAGAGAGTCTCGATTTGATATTATAGATGTAGGAATTCCAAAATGAACCCATACATTAGCAAAGAACATATGTGTTGTTTGTTCAGTCGTGAACTATTTCTTGCATGGAATTAGAATACAAATCTTGTTGAATATTTCCACTACGACATATAGATAATCATGACATGTCCTAGACATGGGAAACTCCCCTACAAAGTCCATGGAGATACTTTCCCATGGTTGAGAAGGTATTGGAAGTGGTGTATATAATCCTATCTTTTTGTTTCTAGGCTTACTTGTGGTGCACATAACACACCCTTTTATATACTTGGAAATTGTCTCGTTCATCTTAGGCCAATAACAATACCTTTGTAATTGTGAAACTATCTTACCAACCCCAAAATGACCAAAGATGAAATATGTTATGATCTTCTTTGATTACATTTACTCTTTCACCTCTTGGTATACATAGTTTTCCAAGATGATATAATAAAATTTCATGCATATAATAATCTAAATGTTGATTGTCGTGAGTTAATTCATCATATACTTATTTAAAATCATCATCACTAGCATATTGTTCTACATAACTTTCATGGGCTAAAGGATTATACATGAGTATTGTGGATGTATTAATTATTGACAACATATCGACAACCTTGTTATGAATACCCTTCTTATACTTGATTACCAAATGAAATTGTTGTAGAAAAACCATCTTCCTAAAGTGTCGTGAATGTTGTAGTTTGGTCCATGACTGCAAATATTGTGATGGTTGATAATGGGTATGAATTATGATGTCCTTTCATGTTAAGTAATGCTTCCATTTCTTTACACTTTGTAATAGCGCATATGTTCAATAGTTAATCACAGCTTGAGTGAAATTATCAGAACGATAACATATAGGTTTACCTCATTGCATCAATATTGTGCCCATGGAATATCCACTTCCATCGATTTGAATCTCACATCGCTATTGTAGATCTAGCAATGTCAAAACTAGTGTAGTGGTTATATTTCCCTTCAATGTCTCGAAATATTTATGTTGCTTTCCTCCCCATTCAAAGAATTTCTTAACACTTGTTAATGCATGTAGAGGTGCTACTATGTATGAGAAATGAGCAATGAATTTTCTTCAGTACTGTACTGCTCCTAAGAAGATTCTGACTTTAGTGGTAGTAGTTGTCTTGAGCCATTTTACAATGACTTCTACTTTTGTGGGATGTATCTTTAGATGACCATTCCCTACAATGTGTCCATATATAAAACATAAGTTTTTCCAAATGCACATTAGATGACTTGATATACACATTCTCCTTCTTCAAAATTTCAAAGACTGTCTTGACATCCTTTATATGATCTTCCCATATTCGACTAAAGATCAATATGTAGTCTATATAGACAATAAAAAAAGCATCTATATAGGGTCGGAACACATCATTAATCACTCTCATAAATGTTAATGGTGTGTTACATAACCCAAATGGAATAACCAACCATTCAAACAAGTCTTTCTTGGTTTTGAAATCAGTTTTCCATGTCTCCTTCTACAATTTTGATTTGATGGTAACCACTTCTCAAATCCAACTTAGTGAAATACACATAATTCTTTAAATGGTATAATAGATCATATATTATGGGAAGAGGATAATGGTTATTGCTCATAATATTGTTCAGGGATTGGAAATAAATATACATCCTCCATGTGCCATATTTCCTTGGAACTGGTACAATATGAGAACCACATAGAGAGGAGTTTGGTCTGATGATTCCTTTATCAAGTAGATACTAAAATTGATTCTTTATTTATTCATTCTCGATTACCGATGACATGTACATTCCAATGTTCATAAGAGGATCATATTGCTGAAAATATATTTCATTTTCTACCTTCCTTTTAGGAGGAAACCTCGTAGGTTTCCAAAACAACTCATCATAATCAGATATGATGTTAATCAACTCATGTTTATGATTCAGGTCACAACTTGATAAAGTCTTTGTTATATCATCTTCTTTCTGTTTCACTATCGTCTTCTTTTTGTTTACTTGCACTCACGAGTCTCTTCATTTTCCCTGTGCTCACTAGAGAAACATTAGTTTTGATGTGATGCAATTTGACAACATATTCAACCCCATCCTTTAAAAGATGATATTTATTCTCTTCTAGGTAGAATACAACCTTCCAGTCAAACATATATGGACTACCCAAGACAATGTCACAAATTTCAAGAGGTACAACATCTAACTCAACATCATCAAAGAACTTAGTTGTAATTGTAAACCTGATCTTACACTATTTTTTCACTTGCAACTTAGCATCGTCACAAACCCAACCTAATGGATATGGATTTTTGTGAGGTGTCATATTCAAACCCAACGTCTTAACAATCTCTTTAGATATTATATTAACTTGAGCCCCACTGTCAAATTAACTATCTACCTTGGTATGCTTGACTATCACTCTGACATGAAAAGCTCACTTCTCTTCTTTTGATCAATATCACTTTCCACTTTAGCGGATTGAACTGAAGAATTTGAATTCATAGTTGATATACATTTTCTTCATATGGCCATGATCTTATATTAATCTCTGGAATCTAACCCTAGATCTTGATGAGTTGATGCAATAGTCTTCTTCTTCCCTTTATCCTTGAATTTCTTTGGTCGTAATTATGGATGCATCTTCCAACACTGTGATTCCTCATGTCCCTTTTTCTTACAGTGGGAGCATGTAGGTATTTCATCAACTTGATTCACTATGGATGATTTCTTACTCTTCCATTTACCTTTATGTTTGTTCTCTAACTTGAATGGCTTCTTATATTCATTCACATGCTACTAGCCTCTAGATGTGTATCTTGTACTAACACCTTATCAATGTTAGTAGGGATAAACATTAGAATAGTGTGACGAATATATGAGTAGATTCCACCAATATACTTCATAAGAGTTTCATGAGTATACAATATAATCCCTAGTGATAATTCTTTCTTTTTGAAATGTTTTATATATTCTTGAATGTTCTAGCCTTTACCCTGTCTTAGATGTTACCACTCGATCATTGTCGTTTGTGTATGTTCTAGTGGATATAATTGTTTCCTTATAGCCTTAGTAAACTTATCCCATGAATATATTACTTTACCCTTTTGAACAAGATCAACTTGCATCTTACTCTCCCACCATATTAGGGTAGTGCCACTTAGTCGAAGAGAAACTAACGGTATCTTTTCATCCTCCTCCATAATATTTTGAACCCTGCAATATACCTCTATCTACTTGATCCAATTGTCCAATTTCTTAGCATTCAATTCTCCATAATTGGTCAGTAATTCAAAATTGACATCCAATTTTAGTAATGGAAGATTATGGTCATCCTTCTTAGAGGACTTCTTTCAACAAGAAGAATGTTTAATTTCTTCAGAAGAAATTGATGATGAGGATAAGGATGGGGAAGGGGGTTCTGAAGGTCCACCACATTCACCTCCTCCTTTTCTTTTTACCAAAGATTCTCTCCTTACAAGATTTTTAATTCTTCATTATAACTCATCTATTGTTTCTTTCAATGATTGAAGTGTAGCTCTAATCTATTCATGACTCATGGGATGATATTCATTTTATCCCTATTCAGAAGACATCTTATGTCTTTAAGATCTCTTTCTAATCTCGAAATTATAACTTGCAATTTTTCCTTTACCAAGTTTGAGTTTGGCTCTTGTGAGTATTCACTTGTAAACACTTGTCAAACCTGCTCTGGTACCAACTTGATCCGGAAAATCCTTAGATGATTATTAATATTTTAATAGATAAGAAACATCTATTTTATCTTTGAAATAAAATGATTGCTTGATTGTATGCAAATTACATGTGAAGAACTTGTCTAACCAAATCCACTTTAATGATAAATATCTTGTAGAATAATTAAGCTTGAAATGAACAACAATAATGAAATCACATACACAAGTTGGAAAAATGGAGTTCACCCAATTTGGACTACCTCTCTAGCCCCGCTTCCAATAGAGACATTTTTTTATTAATGCTCAAATACTTTCATTTTACAATGACCTTTTTTACATGTTACTGAAATGTAGAAACAGAGTGCACCGTTGGATTCCTGGAGAAAAATTGAGCAAAATGAGTATAAAATTCTCAAAATTTCGTTAAGGTACCTCTCAGCATGATTTACGGTGTAGCCTCATAACTTGAGCATGCTCGAGCATGAATTACAAGACTAAACTCCAAAAAAATTTCCTTTGTACAATATTGGTCCATGCACCCGTTTAGTAAGGTCTAGTCCCTAAATCATTCTTGAAATTTCGTGGAATAATTTAAATGAAAGTTAGGGGATGATTATGAAAAGCTCCACTCCTTTGGCATGTTGGTTAAAATGTTATAACAAATAGGGGGGAGTTCGTAGGTTCCAACATGTGGATCTCTTCTCCTTTTACGGTATGTTTAAACCATATGTTGGTTATAAGGTTATAGTATAACCATATATACTATATTTAACTCACCACATTGATTCAGCCCTTTTTTGGTGTTTTGACTCGTGGTTACATGGTATACAATGAACCAAGGGATAGGGTTGACAGCTTAGGCCCTCGACCCTTTGGCCTCCCATTTAAACCTTAATACAAATTCAATTATATTTATTGACATATAGTGTTGAGAAACACTATGAGGGCGTGATGGTATGGGAGATTTCATAAAGATTTGGGATGTTATGGAGTTCGCAGGTTCGACCCCCGTCAACTCCATAATCTTACATAACTTTAAACAATATAAGCCAATGGGGAGATACCACATGTAATCCTCTCATTGGCTTGACCTTGCCATATGTCAATCAACAATTGGTCCAATTTAACTGTATGATATACCAACTCTTTACCCAATCAATATATGGTCATCCCACCTGGAACCTTGGGGTGTGTCCATGTCACCAGTACGGTCATGGCACATGTCACCCTTACAGTGGTGACACATGTCACCCTTTTACCCCTTTGACTTTGACTTTGACCTTTGTGACTTGAACTTTGACCACTCATAACTTTTGCATACAAACTCCATTCGAGGAGAAATTTGTGTCATTGGAAAGATGAAAATGATCTCTAAGCATTGATGTCAGTTTTGGGAGAATTTGGAAAGATTGAATGTTGATAATTCCTGAACCATTCTATACTTCTAAGGATGTTCTGGTTCTTTGTTAAGAACCTGAATAGCTCTATAAATATAATCACCACAAATACTGAATACACAATAGATCCGCAAAACAAGATAGAAGAAACCACACTTTATTAGAAGAAAACCCTTGAGGTAGGGAAACACCATACAATGGATCCTATTATGGAAGGGATCCTCTCATGTTCACTTGCCTCTTCGAGGGGGCATCCTCCTATTGAGCTACCGCTCCAAATATAATATTTTTTTTCATATTTCATTACATTGTTTGAACCCCTTTATATAGTGCTACCATCACCTAAGAACATTCTAGAGGAGGAATCTTCCAGAAGTAGAACCTTCTAAGAAGTCCTCTTACATTTATTATATCTAACTACCATAGTGGGTCTTATTTAATAATATAGTGGACCT
>ML785493.1:497255-541976 GCA_009831015.1 Picea engelmannii | reverse complement strand
ACCAGGTGAGGATGCCTTAATTTAGATGTCACGGTTTAATCTTAATTAATCATTTAAACGTGGCAATTACATATCCTTACAGTAATTTTTTAATGTGATTAGGTAAATGTTAAAAAGTAAACATGTTAACTGATGCCTTCATAAATGCAAGAAAGTTATCAACAATAAATCTGATCCATTGATTTTGGAGGACGACTAAGAATATGCCACCATCTTCAATGCATAGCCATCAGATTAGGGTTTAAGGTTAAATAAAGTTAAAAGATCATTAATTGTGCCCATTGTCAATAGGTGTACGCCTTTCGGCGTAAATATTAACACCAAATAAATGAAGCCCAACAATTTATTTGTTAAAATTTAATATATTCTTTTAAAGATTCATTTCATCTTCTCAACCTTTCGGCATTCACCAACAGCTATTTCGCTGCTGTGCTAGTTTTATTTTATTCTTATAAAGTTAAGATGCGATTGTGTCAACTACTATCAATTGTCTATGAAGTAAATTTTTTCTTAATTAATTATTTTATTTGGCCATTTAAGTAATTTGTAACTTTTTTGTCGAGAACCCACCAAGGGGCATAGATATGTATCTGGAAAATACAAAGGTGAAATAGTTATCTGTAACAAATACTTTAGCATCAACAAAATATTACATATAATATGCAACAAAAGGCGCCTCTCATTTCTGAGAGAACTCAATATAAGTTGTTATGAGCAAGAATAATAGAGGAATAACCCCAAAAAATGAGGAAGTCATATCACATGTGTCCAAGCCTACAAGTAATAGTATCAATGCTCACAACGGAGTTGAGGCTTCACCTGATTCGTCTGATTAGTGTTTGTCTGTCAATTTCCTTCATTAGTGTTTGTCTGTCAATTTCCTTCAATTATTTGGGTCAGCCAAGCTCTTGAACAGGGGAGAGTATAAGAAAAAATCCGTACTATTATCTTCTGAACTCTGTCACAACAACTTTCACCCCTGATTTGGTGCAAACTAAAAGCAATGGAAATGAAGGAATTCGTATCATAATGATTTGATGAGTCCATTGAAAGCAATGTAGATGAATCCAACCCTCTTCATAAAAAAAATACAAGTTTAAATAATTATTATTGTAAAAACTAACTTGACTTTAATCTATTAAAAGGGGAGATTTTCATATCCTAATGCTATTTTATCAAATTTTCGTATATATCTTGGAATGCCAGGGTTAAATATCTTAGTTAGTTAGTTTTTTTAATTCACAATCCAAAATTTATAATTACACAATTTCTTACTAAGATAAAATTTATAAAAAAATTACTCAGCAAAACTAAAAAAATACTTCAACACAACTGCCAGTCGCCTGTTACATTGGAAATTGTTGTCGGATCCATCATGAAACAAAGAAAAAATTGTGACCATACGAAGAGACGTCAGTCCCTTTCACCTTGATGTTCATATAGGTGGGAGTAGAAATTGATAATACTTGTATTCCTACAAAGGATCACCACGACCAAATATAAGTTGGATAATCTCGATAAGTTTTATTGGGGACCGGATTAAATTCTTAATCCAACTGAATACATCGATTGTCAAAAGACAGAATCAATATTTAACTGTCTTACTAATTTAAACTCAGAGAATATCACAACTTTATATGCTTAAATTGACAACATATGGTTCCTAGCAATGTGTTATGTTATAAGATAGTGTAAATGAACCCAAAATGGAAGTTGAAACTATAATTTGAACATATCATCAAGCATCACCTGTGCATAACTCCATGGCTGTGAAAACGAGCTAATCGTAGTTGATACATGAAACTTTGCACACTGAAAACCGCATGCAGAAATCAGATCCCTTACTTTGAAAAGATGCCAATACAATGCAATATTAAGAATGAAAGCACACACAAAGTAAGTGAAAAAAACACCTGAATAGTTTTTGGTGGTAGAGTAGTAGCATTGACACTTTGTCCATGAGTGTCTGAATTTGTTCAGATCTGTGTCCAAATACTCAAATACCAGGGAAAGAAGTTGTTTTCCATTCTTCACTAGATGCTCCACACAAAACAACCTGAAAAATTCCAGTCCAGGTGTCTACTGAACTAAAAAAATAGAATTATATTGTAGTTTATCGCAGGAAATCACATTCCTGCGGCATGTTAAAGCGAATATAACATTTAGAGAAAATCTGTTAATTACAGTGAACCTACTTAGGGAGAAGCTAGAAGAAGTTTGAAAGGTCTTACCCAATGCGGTCTTACCCAATGCATTTATTATACGTGTTGATTCACATGCAATCAAGTTGGAGATTTTTACAAATCCAACAAAACATGGTAAGTTTCTTTTTCAAACGATGGTCAAGTTCACGAAAGTGTAATTCTTCTGTCATAATCAAAATACGTTTTCGTCGACTACAATGTCACTGGAGGTGACTACGATTTTAGTCGACAACTTTTCTGCAGCCAAAGCAAGAAATTAAAAGGTATTGTTGTCACATCTTCAACTTGCTCTTATCCATCAATTTACGTGTCTTGGGATGGAATTCATCACATTGATGCTGCAAATATTTACGCTAAAAGGTGTACACCTATTGATAATGGGCACATTTAATAGGTTTTTAGTGAAGTTTTGTATGGACAAGATTAAATATTGATGGAATATTCTTAGTGAGTCGTCTTCACTATTATAAAGGCAAGGCATCAGTATACATGTTTATTTTTTTACTTTTACTTGATCATATTTAAAATTTACTATAGTGGCTAGCTGATTGTCACGTCAGAGTGATTAACAACAATTAAAGTTTTGTTACAAAGTAGAGCGTTTCATTTTCTGGGCCACTTTTAATTACCAAGTGATTTAGCCACTTTTTTTACATACTACCTCTTCCAGGCCACCTCCAAGCCGTTTGTTCCCTTCAGTTCATGTTTCCAAAAGTTTAAAGAATAACACTACGGCAACGTTTAAAAAATAACATGTTTATTGTAATAGTTCACTCAAATATTACCAGCGGAACAAAAACCTGCCATCTATATGTATACTCAGGCTTTTGTTATGGATACTCACCTTACCCAAATAGGCCGATACCTTTTTGAGTTCTCCAGCCGCGACTTAGAAGCTGTGCTAGTTATATAACCAATTAAAATTCTTTTATAAAGCCATGTTCAACGTCCTAGCGATACTTTTTTGTTTTCACTCTTATCGCTACATTTATCGCTACATTTAGGCAATACTTTTTATTTTCACTTTTATCTCTACATTTATGGTAAAGATAATACTAGGTTTTTATATATATTAACTTATTATGTCCATGTTCCTTTGCAACACCTTCTACTATGACATGCACATCATACTCTGAAGTCATTTATGATTGGCATATCAACTTCATTTGTTTTAGAAGCCTTTCTATTGAAGGCTTAGCTCAACGATATCGAGGCATGTGCATACAGTGGAGGTCTTTGCCTACCTTTCTGTTCCTTCACTTATGGCTTTGCTGGTGGGACATGTGGATAAATGTAAGCAACTGGGTCTGCCACTTATGACACGTATGGCTTTGGAGCTGCCTTTGCCTTTCAGTATCGATTAATGGCTTAAACTAGTGCTTTTTTATTATCCCTCAAAGCAGGGGCTTGCGGCTTTGCAGCTCCCCTTGTTATCACTATAAAATTCACATTTAACATCAATTGTGAATTATGAACCATGGATGAATATCAAGATTCAATTGTGAATTATGAACCATGGATGAATATCAAGATTGTTTATGGATTATATATCATCAACCTTACTTGTGACATCAGTGACATTACAGGTTTGGTTTTCGAGTTTGTCATATGGCATGTGTTGGGCATTTAAATCTGTCACATGTACTGAATAAGAACAATTTCCCTTATTATGTTATTATTACCCATTAACGCTCCCATTAAATCATAATTGGAGCGAAAACTAAGTCATTTTTGGTGAATATCAAGCCTGTTTCGTTTTATGTCGAGTTAGGGTGTTTTCATTTTTTCCTCTTCGTTCACGAAGTAAGCTAATATCCTTACCCTGCAATCTTTCCTGAGCGTTATTGTGTGATTTATGATGGGTCTCATCTGTAGAAGTGAACCACTGGGAATCAAATACATAGAAGTAAACGATGACCATCATCTTATACTTCGAAAAATTGGTTGGCTCGATTTCTTGATGATGTTTCGTGAGCATAATCTGTGAGTAGCCAAATATTTTTCGCTCAATTTTAATGGAAAATCTGCTAAGGTTGGAGACATTACACTACAGTTTGATGAAGATATGATTACTAAAGCCACGAAATTACCAATAGAGGAGGAACGCTGGTCAAAGAAAATGAGAATTAAAGTTACCCCTGGTCTGTGTTCCTCATCTCATTCAAACTCAAAAAAATGGAGAAATGGAGAAATTTTATCAAAGAAATCATTATAGCTATGAAATGAACTTGTTCCATCACGGCTTGATTAGAATATTGGTAGAGTTTCACTTGAAGCAGGTAAACGATTCTTGGTAACAGTTTATTAAGAGAAATAATTTTCTGCAAACCCTCAAATTTGTTTCCCAAGCTCAAAATTTCAATATCAGGTCTGAATCTGCGCATCATAAAGAAATTAAATCAGGTTAATTATTACTAGGAAGAGCTCAGTTTGAATTTGCAAAATCCATAGAAGAAAATGCTGAGGTTATTTCTCAGGTTTTGGATTGAAATCAATTTTCACCCATAATCTCACGTAACCATGCTTAGAAGTCGAGCTTGAATCCCCATCCAATTGTCATGGATAAGACTCGAAAAGTTGTCCTTGAACCCTGTGCACAAATTATTATTTCTGACTATCATTTAAGTTTATAAGAACCCTATTCCTAAATCATTTGAAAATCAAGAGTTCAGGTCTGCAAATAAAATTTTAATGGCTAAATATTAGAAAGAAAGAAAAAAACTGTTGACCTGAAGAGAAAAATGGTGAAAACTGGTCCAGGAGTTAATAGCTTTATCAATCCAAAATTTAAGAATTTCACTCCCTGGTGCGAAAGGTTAAATGTAAATTTTGATTTCAGGTATGATTTTTTGTTTTCATAATTTATTTTTATTTCATTTTTGTAAAAACAGCTACGTTATTTTAAATTCTGTAGCGACTTTAATTTCATTTTTATTTATTATTTATTTTATTATTATTAATTTTTATTTTTTTTACAGGTCCATATCTTGTGATATGGACCAAAAATTATGGACAAAAAATATTTCCAAGCTATGAGAATGGACTTACATAAAAAATCAATTAGTTATATAAAAGTAGTCTATTTCTATCTTTGTAATTATTGTTGTGATTGGAATAATAGTTTGGGAATTAAGATTTCTTATAAAATCCCATTTCTTATTTTAAGGAATTAGTTTATGTTTTAATTAATGAAAGTTGTTAGTCATAATGGGAACTCTTCTATCATACGGAAAAAGCTTGATAACAATAAGGAAATTGCTTGATGACACTATTGTATATTGTATTAGGGTAGTTTTCTTTATGTGGTATTACTTAGGACTATTAAAATATAGATTTATTCGAATCTAATAAGAAGATTTATTTTTCATGCATAGAATGGTATATTTCAATTGTTTTATATTATTTCTAGACTTTGTAAAGTTGTTTTTGCAAAGCCTAACACGATTTGAATCAGAATTTACATTGAGTTCAGGGAGACTTGAGACTTGATAACGATAATCGATAACTATTTATTTGTTTAACACAATCTTGTCTTGTATTATGTTATATTGAATTAAATGAATTGTTTATTTTCTTCAATATAAATCTTATATTGGATTCATTTTATATAATTGAGTTTGATTATATTCTATGAATATTTTAATAATTGTTTACTAGTGTTATTCTATTGTATATATGGTTAAACAATTTGCAAATCATATGAACTAATTCTATGATTTTCAAGCATATCTTAATCTTAAATTCAATCTCATTCCTACTCCCCTTTTAAGTCTTTTTTCTCTTGATTGGGAGTAAGGCTTATCATTTTCCTAATTAAGATAGGATATATTAGATTTTTCTTTGTTGCTTGTATCTTAGATTATAATTTCATTTGCATTAAGTCTCCTTTTGCAGGAGAAAATTCTAGTGTGGCGTGGTTGAACCCTTATGTTATCTTAAGAGTTTCTTTCTTGCAAGCTAGTAGCAAGAGAGTAAATCCAATATCTTTTATATTGTTGATGGTAATTAGGAATATCATAAGTCAACAAGAAAGAGAAAGAAAAAAAATTTATTTTTCTTCTGACAATAAAAGTAAGTAACACAACACCTTAGCATATAGAAGATTGTATATGTGTGTGTGTGTAGTCCATATTAGATTAACATTAGATTAGGCTAGTCTTAGGACAAGGGTAACTGGAGACCCATAGAACCAGTTGGAATCACCATTCCAATGGATAAGGGTCTAACTAGGACCCTGACCAAGTGATCTTCGTACGATGATGAACATGGTCATTTTTGGCCATCAACACAACAACAACAACATTATCAGATTCTAAAACAATCAGTTGAGCATAATTGATAGTAGATTCCTCTTCCGTGAAATCCGTTTGAACTCCTCCTGCAAAAAATAAAACTTTCTTGGTTGTAGAAAGGTTGGGTGTAGGCAAGGTGGAAAAAACGACATCATATCCAAGATCTATTCTTGGTGACTTCATCTTATACATAATAGGAATAGCACTAGCCTCTTCATTCTTCCTAAGTCCTCCTTTAGTGTATTCCATCTTGTTGAGAAATCAGGACCATACCCCTATAGTGTGTTTTTCAAAGCTAGGAGAAACAACACAATCATTAGTCTTAATGCATAATGCATAAACCAATAGAGGCATATAAGTGGAAAACCTCGTGAGTTGGCTAGGAATTTGTTTCCACCAGCTGGTTAACTTTGTTGATTAAGGTTGGTTGTCATCGATGTCAACCCTTGAAGGAAATTGGAGAACCCGGGTTTGGGTAATGGACCCAAGTTTGTTTGAAGGATAACGGTATGATTTTTGATATATTTGTAGGTAATATTATTCTATATGAATAGTACATGTCATGCCATTTCCAATGGTATGTGGAACGTCACATGATTCTCATGGTTAGAGAGTTATGGCCATGTGAAGTTGAAGAACCCTAAAGAGTCATCTAGAAGCCTCAAATGGTCAAAGTAGTCAAATTGGTTTAAGAGATTTTTCAAAGGTAAATAATGAATTGAAGTGATGCGTGTACTATAATTCAAAGTGAATACAAAAGAAATTATTTAAATCATAAAGTTAATGGAGGAATTACTAAGTTGACAAGTGGTTAGAAGTGGGTTATCCCTAAAATAAGGAAAGTGGTTTAAGATGGTTAGAAGGTAACCCCTTGAGGTAAAGTTAAGTGATGAGTGCACTATAAGTCAAAGTGGATACAAAATAAATTATTTAAATAATAAAGTTAATGGATAAATTACTAATTGGACAAGTGGTTAGAAGTTGGTTAACCCTAAAATAAGGAAAGTGGGTTAAGATGGTTAAAAGGTAACCCCTTGAGCAAGCTACATGAAAGTATAAATAAGATGAAAAACTCTCTCATTTTATATCACACTTAGCATATTGAAAATCTACAGGTAACTGAGGTAACCAAAGGATATCTAAGACAAATTTCAGAGAGAAGGTGAAGTAAAGAAGGATGAAATTCAAGGGAGGATAAATTCTTTTGATGATGCTTTCTAAGGTATGTTCTTTATAGGTCATCTCACCATTTTTTGCAATAATTGTTTTTCTAGAATATTTCAGACCATGAAATTGATAGGACATTGAGAAAACATATCCAAGTAGTTGTGGTACGAATTTCAACTTGTGGGTAGTTGTATTTTTTGAGTGACACTCCGTGGAAAATAGGGTTTGTGGCCAGTTCTGAAACTAGTCTCAAACAGGTGTTTCAGGTAAACACGTCATAACTTCTTCATAATAGATCCAAATTAAGTAAGGAAAATATTGTTGGTTATAGTACAGTCTGTAGTAATCTTTGTAACAGTTTCAAATCCATACAACAAATATTCTGTGCGGGGCACGCTCTACATGTTCACTCTCTAGAATAAGCCAAAATTCAACAAGGTATGTCGTTTTTGCTATAAATCCTTTTCTGAGAGGTTCCAAGTAGTGAAACCTGGAGGAATTGCATAAAACATAGTGAAGAACATTGTGTACTATTTTCAGATCTTTATTCATTACATGTACATAGTTATGATTATTTCAAGTTAGGGTTGTTGACTAATCCAAAACTAGTCACGTGAGACTAACGAAAATTTTGATGAAAATGATAGTCTCTTGTTGTTAAAGTTAAGGAAGGTTTACAGGTATGTGATCATATACACCAGGTTTATTACAGAGTTACAAATCAGATTTGGATGATGAAATTGATGAGGGATTTTGGTTGAGGTACATGTTGGGTACATGGTTGAGGCAAGTAGTTGATGAGTTGGCACATACACGAGGTGTATAGTTGATGATGTTGGTACATATTGATTAGTCATAGTTGATGAGTAGTTGATACATGATTGGTACTTACTTGGTAATAAGCATCCTAGCTTATAATAACTGGTTCACTAGCCTATAAAACGCAACATATATACAAAAGGCTCCCTAGCCTCAAAATCTCACACACTTAAGTTGTTGCACCCAGTATCCAAGAATGTGCACACTTCATCATTTTATTGCGCAGTACATGTGCGCACTATGCCATGAAATGTGCATACAAAAATGATATCAAACAACTCACCAACTTAATTACATTTTCATTTACATTACAATTGGGTTCTACCTAGGGATAATACAATCGCCTCCCCTTATTTATGCATTGTCCTCAGTGCATCATGTACCCATATACAATAAAATTTCAAAAATCCTCAAAAAGATGCGGGTATTATGCCTGCATTGCATCCTCATGCTCCCAAGTAGCATCCTTAGGATTGTACCAACTCCATTGGACCTTTACAAGCTGTATGGCTCGATTCCGGAGTTGTTTTATTTTTCGGTCCAGAATGTGCACCAGATGCACTTGGAAAGTGTCTTCTTGCTCCACCTGGATCACATTCCAATCAATAACATGATTAGCATCAAGTATATATTTCTTGAGCAATGATACATGGAATACATTATGAATAGACATAGATGCAGGCAAAGCAATCATATAAGCTATTGGACCGATTCTCTCTAGAATTTCAAACGGTCCACAATAGCGAGCTAACAACTTCGAAAAAATTCCCAACTTTAGGGAACTTCTGTTGGCTTTCACTTTCAATAATACATGATCACCCACTTTAAATTCCCTGTGAGTTCTACCCTTATCAGTATAACTTTTCTTCCTGTCTTGGGCATCCTTTAAATTTTGTTTTATATCATTTTCTCCTCCATTTCATTGAGAAAATCTGGTACAACCATTGCTCTGTATGTTGGGTTATCCTATCTTACTGGTGTGTTGCACTTTCTTCCATAAAGTGTCTCAAATGGGATCATGTTTAGAGATGCTTGGTACCCATTGTTATAAGCAAACTCTACCAAGTATAGGTAGTCTTCCCATTTTGATGGTTTATCCATCACATATATCCTTAACATATCTTCAATCACTTGATTCACCCTCTCTATTTTTCCATCCGATTCTGGATGATAAGTTTTACTAAAATTCAAATTTGTTCCAAATCCATTAAATAATCCCTTCCAAAATTTTGAGGAAAATTTTGGATCTCTGTCAAACACGATTGTCTTGGGTATGCCATGTAATCTAGAAATTTCCTTCATATAAATATCAATGATGTTGGTTTTCTTGTGAGTGAGCTTAATTGGAACAAAATGGGCAGCTTTAGTAAGCGTATCCACCACTACCATGATAGAGTCATGTTGTTTGTTTGTTCTGGGAAGTTTGGTGATGAAATCCATTGTTACAACTTCTCATTTCCACTCAGGAATGGGTAATGGATGTAGCAAACAAGATGGGTGTCTATGCTCAGCCTTTACTTTTTGACATTCCAAACATCTGGCAATAAAATAAACAACCTCTTTCTTCATGCCTGGCCAATAATATTGGCTCTTGACAACTGCAATAGTTTTCTGATATCTTAGGTGCCCAACATAAGGCACATTATGCATTTCTCTCAATATTAGGTTTTTCAATTCTTGAAAATTTGGTACATAAATTATTCCTCTGTACATGAGAATTTCATCAATATTTCGATTGTATTCCTCAATTTTCTACTACAAAATACCTTGTTGTAATTTTGCCACTAATTCGTTATATTCCATATCCGATTTGGCAACCTTTCTAATTTTGTCTTTCAAATCTTATTGGTGCATGCTAATGGTTGTAGCATGCAATTCATGTACTCTTCTACTGAGTGCATCAGTCACTTTGTTCTCATTTCTCTTGATATGCTTTATATCAAAGTCATATTCACTTAGAAATTCTAACCATATGGTTTGCCTAGCATTTAGAGTTGGTTGATTAAATAAATATTTCAGACCATTTTTGTTTGTTCTTAGTTCAAACATTTTCCCCATGAGGTAGTGTCTCCATTTCCTCAAGGCATGCACTATGGCTTCCAACTCCAAATCATGAGTGGCATAGTGTCTTTCATGTTCCTTCAACTTCCTTGATTCATAACATATAACAAACTCATTTTGACTGAGGACCCCACCAAGTCCCTCTTTACATGCATAGGTTCATACAATAAAGTCTTCATTTGGGTCTGCAATCCTTAATATTGGAGCACTTGTTAATAATTGTTTCAAGTGTTGGAAACTCTTTTCACAATCCAATGTCCACTAAAACTTCACACCCTTTCTTTGCAAGGAAGTGATTGGGTGTGCAATATTTGAAAATCATTCAATAAATCTCCTTTAGTATCCTGCAAGGCCCATGAATGATCTTACTTCTCTCACATTCTTTGGCACTGACCATTCTCTAATGGATTTTATCTTCTCAGTATCCACAACTATCCCATCCTTTGAAATGATATGCCCCAAATAATGATTTTTCTTCTGATAAAATGAGCACTTGCTCAACTTGGCATACAACTGATGCTCCCTTAATACTTGAAACACCATCCTCAAATGATGCTACTTAGAGTATACAATAATTTCATCCAAAAAGACAATGACAAACTTGTCTAAATATTCTCGGAAAACACCATTCATTAGGCACATGAAAACAGTTGGTGCATTTGACAACCCAACTGGCGCCACTGTGAACTCATAATGACCATACCTTGTCCTGAAGACGGTATTACTGATATGTTCCTCTTTAATCCTTACCTAATGGTATCCTGAACTGAGATCTATCTTTGAAAATATCTTTGCATCCTTCAATTGATCAAAAAGTTCATCAATCCTTGGCAGAGGATACTTGTTCTTAACAATAACTTTATTCAATTGTCTGAAATCAGTGCACAATCTTAATGTTCCATGTTTCTTCTTCACAAACAAGACTGGGGCACTCCATGGTGACACACTTGGGTGTATATACTCCTTCATAATTTCTTCAAGCTGCATTTGCAACTCCTTCAACTCTGGTATACTCAGTCTGTAAGGAGTCTTTGATACTAGAGTTGCTCCTAGCATTAAATTTATACAGAAATCAATATCTCTCTTTGGGGGTAGTTCTGGTACATCCTTGAATACATATTCAAATTCTTCCAAGACTGCATAATCTTCCAAATTTGGCACCTTATCTTTAGGTGTCTCTTCTATATGAGCTACAAATATTTGACACCCTTTTCGGTAACATTTCTTTAGCTGAAATGCTTAAATTTATCGGATGTTTACTGCCCTAGGAATTTCCTGCACCTTCCTTAGGATCCCTTCCTCATCCAAGCAATTAAAGGCCTTGTTATGACAGTCTAGGATGGCATGATGCTAGTCCAATCAATCCATCCCAATTAGACATTCATAGGAACCTAAAGGTAAGATGTTCAAATATGCCCTGGTGTTCAGTCCAATCATGTCTATAAGACATGACTTAACCATCTCATTAAATTTTCTTTTGGCTCTTGTAGCTAGATGCACTAACCAAAATTTCCCATGCTTGCTTCTTGGCAAATGCAAACTTTCCACCATCTTAGGATCTATATAACTATGACTAACTCCTGAATCAATTAAAATAGAAATGGTTTGGTTGTTGATCATACCTTCCACTTCAATCATATGTGATTGATACTATGTTTGCTTGTTGTCTAGGGCTACATAGATCCTTGGTACATTTTTGCCAATGTCCTTCATTGTTTCAGCTTGCTGTACATTGTGAACAGTCCTCCCTTTTTCACCTCTGTGAGGACAATCTCTGAAGATGTGATCTCCTTTACAACCCCAACATTGAATAGGTGGTTTTCTTGGCCTTTGACCCCCTATTTCAAGTGTTCTGGGCTCTCTAGGAGTTTGTTGGCCCTGTGGATTATTTTTGAAGAATTGTGGCTTAGATCCCTTCTTCCTTTGATCCACTTTGAATTTCTTTTTGTCTTCCCAAGATTTTTGGAAAGTTGGCCTTGATTTTTGTTGATCATATAGGCATTTATCTCACCTTCTGGTCTCCTCCAATGTCTTGGGATCATCATACTATATTTTGTCACTGATAAATGATGGAAATCTACTCAAATACCTTTGAATCTTAACTGTCTCATCCTTGATGAAAGAGACATACTTCAGCAGTTCTAAAAACCTTCTCTCATATTCGTCTATTATCATACTCCCAAGCTTGATTTCAAAGAACTCTATCATTTTCTTGTCATAATATCTCTTAGTTAAGTATTTCTTCTCAAAATACTTCTTGAATTCCCTCCAACTAACACTTTTCTCTTTAATGTCCTGCACCTAGACAAGTTGATCCCACCACATGGATGTCTTTCCCTTGAGTTGATAGATAGCAATTCTACCTTCTACATGAGAAGAATAATTATGCGATTGAAAATACTTTCTCATGCCCAAAAACCATGTTTCTGCATCTTCATCCTTCTTGTGCTCACCATCAAATGTAGGAGGTTTGATTTTGTTCATTTCTCCTTGTAGCTCATCCACCCCAGACCTCTTGTTCTTCCTGACAGGGGATGGGCTTCAGCTGTTGTGTGCTTTCTTATTGGAATTCCTCGGGGAATGGTGGTGATGTCTGCTAACACTTATGGCTCTTATTTTCTCATCAGAAGGCTTGTGACTTCCAGATTTGCTTGAGCCACTCTCCTTATCCAATTTTTTTTCTATTATGTTCAATCTATGCAATAACTTCATGTTGAAGTCATCCTACTCCTCCTTGGCTTTCATAAGCCTTTCATTATCATCTTTATGGCTTTGGACATCCTTCTATAAATTTTTAATGGTCTCTGTCATATTCATATTTTCATTCCTTTCATCTCAATGTCCATTGGAGTTTGTTCCTTCAATGCCCAAATGGACATCCATCCCTCTAATCTCATCCTCCTGATTGTAAGTCACATGTGTCTCTTCCATTCCTCTGGACTCTATGCTAATCTTTATCTGATCTAGTTTTTGTTAACTCTGCAAAATTTGAAGCCAACAAAACTTTGTCAAGCTAATTGTTTCAACAATTTCATGAAAATATGAACCATTTTGGTTCAATAATATATATCAGAATTATTTCTTCTGATTTCCTAGAAAATTGAATTCCCAGATCAATTTTCTAGGTGAATAATTATATTCCACTTTCTAACACATTTCCAACGCTTGCTCCCATGCTCAATTCTGAGTCTTGAGCAGAAAGTTATGGTTATTTAAAATTTTCCGATTAATTTTTCTGTTCATTTTTCAACTTGGTGCAACTCTAAGCTGTAATATGCATTTTTAATCCTAATCCTTTGGAATTTTCATAAGATATCAATTGGTTTTCATAATATACATCTACACTCTGTCTAAGTTTCACCTTTTTCTTGGTTCTTGGCTACTAGTTATAGCCTGCTGAAATTCCAGACCAAAATACCCTATTGTAACTGATATGCTACAAGTACTTTATTTTCGATATTAAACACTTTTAACATGCCCATAAATTTAATTGAGCTCTGATACTGTCTTCTATGGCTCAATATATTTCCATTGACTGCTCCTGTGCCTCAATCTGATTTTGGAGAAAAACGTTATGGCTCTTTGAAGTTAGATGGGTCTTAAAATTCACCCTCCATTGTTTGTGTTGTAACTTTCTCATAAAAGATTTGTTTGACGAATGGTTTACACCATTAGAAATATTTCTCCGAGATCTTTTATTTGATATGAAAAGACAGAGTGTGCCTTGTCACGCTCTTTTCTCATGATTTTTACTTTGCTAAAAATGCTCTTAAGGGCCTAAAAAACGCACTGCAAAAAGATGACATTCAATTGATATAAAACGTCGCACAAAATTGTTAGTTTTCCACTGTTGTTCACCCTTCAAAAAACTTTGCACGCAGAAATTTCAACATGTACACCCATATTTACCATGCACAGCAACATCACAAGGTAAATCGTGCTTCGCGCATCTATAACCACTGTGCATCACTTCTTTGTTGCGCCAATAACTGTGCACTACTTATGTGTCGCGCGCTAATATTCATTGCGCACAGTTTTGGTTCTTGCATTATTACCTATTATGCATAGTTTTTGTATTGCACGAGGATATTTTGCACGCATTGTACTCTACGCACCGCACCATGCCATAGTTTAGTATGCCTCCACCGCGCACCAAAACTCTGTGTGCGCCACTAACTAAATTGTCGCGTGACAACATATACCCACATTGCGCGCACACCAACAAAAATCCTCTACGCTCTGCCAACATTGTGCACACCATGTACATCATTATATGTGTGTGCAAACCACGCAATTCTAAATTTATCACGTGGTCTTGTATACCAACATTTTTTTGCGTGGCACTGAAATATAGCGCGCACACCCGCACACTAACATTTTTCCACGCGGCACCGAAATTTAGCACGCACACCTGCACACTAACATTTTTTTGTGTGCGCACCAGCACACCAATATATTGTCGCGCAGTGCCGAATTTTACCTATCACAATCTTTTCACTGTGCATCATGCATTTTTAGCGCGCCCACCTGTGCACATTCATTTTTATGTGCATCAATTCCTCGTGAATTCCGCTGCAGAAATTGTGGCTTTTGGCTTAACTTTTTCCCAATTTACCATAGACATTCTTTAACTATGAAATTTCCTCAATTTCACCCCAATAACACACATTCAGCCTCTGCAATAACAAATCATTGTGGGTTGACATTTTTGGAACGAATTTACCCGCAATCAAGTCACGAATTGAGAATTTTAATTACTAATTTTGCTTCAACTGTTATGGCTTCTTTGTAACTTCAAATTCAACCCATTCAAGATCTGAATTTTCTAGAACAGATATTAAATCGGGAATATCTCATCACTTGGTCGATTTTCTCCATTTTCCCATGAATTTAACAACAAAAATTGAGATTTTTCTCCAATTCCGCCCAGTTGTTGTTACTTTTTACCATGAACACTCTACAAACTGAAATTTGGCCACTTCAAAATAAATCCTCTGTGAGATTTTGCTTCAACTCAACTTTCTCATCCCATCCAGAATCAGTGTTGAAAATTGAAGCTCTGATACCATATTGTAATCTCCCCAACCATCCATACCGAGACACGTTACGCCAGAGAACTCCTTCGTTCTCTCTGTGGAACAAACTGTAACATACCCAGTATCGAACTGAGCTATGCTACATAATATTCTTTTTTTGACCTGCATGCAATTAAAATATATACACACAAGACTCTTGCGGAAGCATTATATATAAAACGTAAACATACAAATACATCTGTAAATACACAGATTCACATTCAAATAACAGTAAACATATACATGCATCATATACAAGAAATACCCATAAAAATAAACACAATTATAACCTCACATATGATAACCCATAAAAATAAGCACGTAAATAACAATGCAACATGTAAATTATGTGGGACTACTTGGGACTATTAAAAAATAGACTTATTGGAATTTAATAAGAAGATTTATTTTTCAAGTACTGTTGTAGAATGGTAAGCTTGTTGTTACTTCCTTTTATGCATTTAATTTTAATTTAAATTCTATTATGAAATAATATATTGATAATTTATGTCAACATTATTGTTTATTTCAATTGTTTTATATTATTTCTAAACTCTATAAAGTTGTCTTTGCAAAGCCTAACAAGATTTGAATCAGAATTTACATTGTGTTCATGGAGACTTGATAATGATAATTGATAAATATTTATTGGTTTAGCACAATCTTCTCTTGTGTTATGTTATGTTGAATTAAATGAGCTTCTTCTTTGATTCAATATAAATCTTATATTGGATTCATTTTATATAATTGAGTTTGAGTATATGCTATGAATGTTTTAGTAATTGTTTACTAGTGTCATTCTATTGCATATATGGTTAAACAACTTGCAAATCATATGAACTAATTCTATGATTTGCAGGCATATCTTAATCTTAAATTCAATCTCATTCCTACTCCCCTTTTAAATCAGTTTTCTCTTGATTGGGAGCAAGGATGATTTTAGGGGCTAAATTTCTCTCATGGGATAATTTTCCATGGTTTTTCCAAAAACAAGATTCGTTATTCGAAAAAAGATTCGCCCAAATTCTATAGGATAAAATTATTTTACCTTAAAAATCACCAAAATTTTATACAAACTATACAAAATCCTTAGAAATTTGAATATTTTTACAAAAATATCGCCAAACATTTTATAGTTGGCATATGAAGGACTAGTAATATTCGCCAAGGTTTCTACATTTTAAAATAAATTTCCATCCTTAAAATCATCCTTGATTGGGAGTAAGGCTCATCCTTCTCCTAATTAAGATAGGGTACATTAGATTTATCGTTTTTGCTTGTATCCTAGATTATAATTGCATTTGCATTAAGTCTCCTTTTGCAGGATAAAATTCTAGTGTGGTGTGGTTGAGCCCTTATGTCAGCCTAAGGGCTGCTTTCTTGCAAGCTAGAAGAAAGAGAGTAAATCCAATATCTCTTATCTTCTTGATGGTAATCAGGAATATCATAAGTCAACAAGCAAGAGAAAGAAAAGGAAATTCATTTCCTTATGTCTGACGATAAAAGTAAGTAACAGGACAACATAGAAGATAGAAGATTGTATATATATTTGTATATATATATAATAGTCCAGATTAGATTAACATTAGATTAGTCAAGTCTTGGAACAAGGGTAACTGGAGACCCATAGAACCAATTGGAATCACCATTCCAACAGATAAGGGTCTAATTGGGACCCTGACCAGGTGATCTCCCTATGATGTTGAACATGGTCATTTTTTGTCATCAACACAACAACAAAAACATTCTTAGATTCTAGAAAAATCAGTTGAGCATAATTGATAGTAGATTGCTCTTCTATGAACTCTGTTTGAACTCCTCCTGTAAAAAATAAAACTTCCTTGGTTGTAGAAAGGGTGGGTGTAGGCAAGGAGGCAAGAAAAAGATCATATCCAGGACCTATTCTTGGCTACTTCATCTTATGAATAATAGGAATAGAAGCACCCTCTCCATTCTGCCTAAGTCCTCCTTCAGTGTATCCCATCTTGCTGATAAATTGAGACCTTATCCCTAAAGTGTTTTTTTCAAAGCTACGAGAAACAACACAATCATTAGTCATAATGCATAATTCATAAATCGACAGAGTCATATAAGTGTGAAACCTCATGAGTTATCTAGGCATTTGTTTCCGTCAGTTGGTTGACTTCCATGCCCAATGTAGTATTGGTTGTATGAGGAATACCTTTCACTTCTTACCCCAAGTTTTCAATAAGTGCGGACTTGTCCTGAAATTCATATGCAATAGTTTGGAGAAATATTTTCATCATGTTCCTGATGGCAGTAACCCTCCTGGATTACTCAACCATGGGAATCTTAAACATGTCTCTACAATATTCAAGTGATTTTTTAGTTCTACATTTTCTGCATGAGAAAGGGTTTTCACCTACTTCACAATATCATCGACAAGATCTATTTTATTGCCAAAATCATCCACCATATCTTGTAAAATTGTTTCCATTTTCTGTTCTAGGTAAAAACAAATCTTAGATTTATCATCAAAACCATTGTAGAAGGTTGTTTTGAAAGAGGGAGGTCTCATATTCTAGCTAGGTATGGGTTGTATTCAGTTCATTCTTTAATCATTGATTATCAGTCTGCAACTATGGAACGAATTTTTGTAAGTTAGTGAACTTTGAATGAAGTTGATTGTGAGATTATTCCAAGGCAATGGCCTTCTTCTCATAAACCTCCTGCAATTTTTGAAGCACCAAAACTTGATCTTCATCCATCATGCCCATCATCAATGGAGGGAAAGATATAAGAACTAAATATGTAAAACAAAAAGGGTGTACGATAATTTGACCACAACAAGAAGTATGAATTCATCAATCAGTGTACACCAAGTCGGGTTCTGGTAGGATTCCTCCAACAATTAATCAACTTCTAGTGATGTAGATTCATCAATGAAGCACCAATCATACATGTACAATACCAATCGTACATATCTAGTAGTAAAACAAATTAGTCTTGGTGAGCATCAAGGCAATCACATAAGCTAATTGTGCCTAGTCGGAGCAAGGACACCCATGAGAGCCAGGGTATATATGCACATTATCAGGTTAATCCACGAGCAGATCCATTAGTCAACAAGGTTTTCAGTCGAGGGATCATCATCTAGTCAAGGGAGGAAAATAAATAATCTCCAGTCAAGTCACTGGGCAAGTCGACAGGACACAAGTCGAGTAGGCACAAGTTGAGTATGCAAAATTCGATCATGCATAATTCGAGTATGCACAAGTCGACTAGTTGAAGAAGCGATTCTAATCATTGCTCAATCAAGGTCGGATCTATGGTATCCAATAATCGAGTGGAGGTCAAGAAAATATTAGTCAATGTTGGGAGATCATGGGATGTAGTAGTCAAGTCAAGCAATGGTCGATTTACCATATTGTATGACGAGTTGACCGATGAGTGGAGGTCGGATGAACACCAATCAACACTCATGGATCTACTTGAGTCGAATAACAGTGGGTGAAAACACTAGTTTTTTGAGTTGGATTTTCTCATTGGTCATTTGAAACCATTCATCCTTAGTCTATATGAGTGCATATACTCACAAAAAAATGTGGGTGAGTTAATAAAATCATGGATTTCCGGTAATAAACCCTAGTCGACTTACCCAAGTGAATGTTTGTTTTGAATGCATTCAACAATCATAAGGTTACGATCAATGTTGCAAAAATCATTCAACCTGCAATAAAAAATTGACTAACCCAACTAGAAAAAAAATGGGTTTATTCTCTTCGAGGAACTACAATCAAGCATAAACCCTAGTCGATTAGTTCCAATACACAAAAAAGAGAAAACGTATTATGCCTAAAATAATCATAGATGTTTTTGTAGTCTGAGAGAAAGTATGAGATAGTTACCAATATATCCTTACATAGAGAAACACATAATATAACATCATATAGAAGAACATAGCCATATATATAGACATACACAAGAGGTGAGAGAACCATCAAATATTTTTATTACATTCAGAACTGTCTCTTCTTACATTCCATACATAGCCATGTATATATTATACATATGATATTATGTTACCATTCGGTTGCATTCTTTAAATTTCAGATCAACCAACTCTAACTATCTATTCGACCGACTACTCCAATCGAATTGGTCAGTTGACAGAGTCGACTAGCCCTTACAACATCCCCCCCCTCCTCTATTCCTTGTTCATCCCGAGCAAGAGAGGAGTGTGGAAAAATACACAAATTTTCTGCTATGTTCTTTTTGTGTTTATTGCAAAATGAGAATGAGAGAGAGAGAGAATGAAAGAAGGTGTTGGTGTCAAATCCTGATGGAATTTCTATGCTTTATAGATTTTTTTATGGTTGCACTAGCTTCTCATTTGTATCTTGAGGAATCCCCCACTCATGTATTCTTACATCAACTGGTAGGGGTGTTACTTTTGCTAGAACATGTGATTCCTCAGACCCTTCAACGATTATCTCTAGGGTTCTAGATTGATTATGGGCAGCTGGCATGTTCGATTCGGAAGGTGCAAGGTGGAAAACCTGAAAGTTTTGTCGGTAAGTTGATGGTGCCTCCAACTTTTTTGTAGGTGATTATGGTAACCTTTGGAATGTTGTTTGGTAAATGGTAGGATTCGAATGTAGCAAGTCCTTGGAGAAAATTCATCATTCTTATACTGAATGTTTTGCCTCTATCTCCATTCTCGTCATTTTCCCCAGAAGTTATAACTTATCTATTAAGGACACTTCATGCATTGCGATTGACTCTGGGTCAATATTTTTCTTCATTTCTTCATTTTTCTCTTTAATTATGTTGAGGTACCTAGCCGCTTAATATATTACCATTTTTTCTTTGATTTCTTCTTTCAACGATTCTCTTTCTTGTTGTGTTAGCTATACCTCGACTACTTTTTCCTTTTATAGCTGGATGGATATAACATGTTTGGATTTTTCATCAGTGTAAAGAAGCCAAGTTGTTCTCAAGTTGGAAATTACATTTTTATGCGCTTTGAGTTTAATGTATGTGTCAGAAAATTATGTTGTCTAGTTGTTGAATATTGTGCATAGAGTGGTTTCATGTGAGCTGGAGAGATTGACTTGTTCTTGGATCGCCTTAAATTTCTCCAGTTTGGACTACGAGATCGATGTTGTTTGTTGAACTATCCCACTCTGATTATGTCTTATTTCCATGTTATGCATCTTCTCATCATTCTCACGAAGGAGGTTTTCACTCATCATTCTCACGATGAAATCTACAACTAAAGATGACAAAGGAGAAATAGCGAAAGATGTACCAATGATGGAGGAGTAGCAAAGAAAATATTAGGAAAATGGATGAAGAATATTTCTAGAAACTCCATGACAATTGACTTTCAAACTCGGATGACAAAGATGCTCCCATGCCCAAGTCAATCTTCATGATGCGCAAGGCACATATGGCCAAAATCCATGGCGGCCCGCCAACTCTAGGAGAGAAATTTGAAATGTAATTGGTGTCCTTTTTAATCATCGTTACAAAGACAATGAGGGAAAATGTGGAAGACGAAAGGTGACAAGGGAAGACGGAAGGCCAAGGGTCACATTGAACCTCATTAAATACTAAAATTGTACCCAAAGAAGGGGATTTTGTCTCTGCAAACATTGTACACTTCTCTACTACTTTGGGAATACAATGTCAACTAAAATTGGAGATTTTTCCTTAGATTTTTCATGTACTATTGTTGAAAATGTTAATACGGAGAAGCCCTCAGGGCCAAATTTTGATAGAGAGAAGGACTCGCATGTGTCATTGTTTTGATGCTAACTATTTCAAGAATAATGTTTGTTGTTCACATAGGTTGTAAGAGCATTGTTGTTTTTGGACTATTCTAATGTAATATATGTCTTCTTACATTTTTGTTAATCTTTCTTATATTATATGTCCTCACTGAATGAGTTGTGAATGTATGCAGAAACGTGACTTAGACTATTCCGGTTATATACTTGCATGTGTATATTTCTAATTGTGTGTCTTCATGATAGATATCTTATTGGGGTTCAAGCATAGTTTAGTTTCATTACAACTCATTATGTTACTATAGTTCACTTCTAGCTAGGATAGGGTAGATTAGAATTAGATTAGATTCCTGCATTTACACATCCTTCATATACACCTTCTATTTTCATAACCATCCATCACTCACCTTCATCGGTGGACTGAGCCACAACCAATCAAACCAAACCAGCATGGTTGTCGGGCCAAAATACGGATGGGTTCCCTATTCCAAATGATGAGAGGTCTAATTGGGACTTCTTACCGGGGAGAACACCTTACTATTGTCGGGAGAATGTTTACCCATCAACACAATGATACAGGATCAATTTAACCTTCAAATATAATCCCAAAATCACTTCTTATATATGCATTCAAAAATTCTTAGAATTGCACCTCAAATCTACAAACGTGTAAGATTCGCCACGAGCTGGATTTTTTGTTTCTTATTCTGAAACTTGGACCTCAAATATTAGGATCTATTATCCTTCCAATCCAACAAGTGTAATTCAATTTGGACCAACTAAGATTCATATATAATTGTTTTATATCGAACGCCTCTTTGGGACTAGTTTATGGATTAGTCAGAAACCCTAACTTCCAACAAGTATAAATTCATACCTATAATGAATCAAGATATGAAACTTTTACTCAATATTATTCAACATCTTATCTAAAATTCCTCCATTTTTTTCTCCTTGAATCATCCTTTATAAACATTTATAGGGAAAATGCCAAGATGACTTGTTTTGAAGAAGAAAACCCTAGTTTTAAAAACCTCAACTTCCACTGTATAACTCCAAACCTGGAATGATTCAAGACCTGGAATTTATACCCAATATTTTTTGTTATCTATTTTGAAACACCTCCAAGTTTCACTATCTGAATTTGTAACAACCCCTCAACATCAATGTAGGTGAGTACAGTTGTGAATTTTTTCTTTTCTGAAATAACAACAACAAGACAAGTTTGACATGAAAACACATACATCATTACTTACACATTCTATTATTGTTTATCTGATTACACAAATAAATTTAGATACCATTTTAATGTTAATCATTGATCAACCACACCACATAAAAATAACAAACGATGTTTACCCGTCCTACCTACCCTGCAAGGTTAGGACCTCCAAGACACATAATCAACACTCAAGTCCATGATTCATCCGATTGATTTTGACCACTTAAGTTCATAGGACTGGCGACTATTCTAAGGAACAAGGAAGTATCTACTCCCATAACAATACTAGTCTAAAACGCAAACTAAAATGTCAACAAAACTAAACCACTAATACATCCATGATAGGTCAAAACTCAATAAGAGATAATTTACATAATTCTTAAGAACTTGAATCAATTATTATCTATTCACATTCCTCAATGATCACAATATTCAATTCCAATTATATCATCAAGAATTATCATAATAATATGAATATTGAACTATATATATATATATATATATATATATATATATATATATATATATATATACTTTTCTCACTAAATACAACATCAAGAATCTATGAATTAAGATTACAATATTCAATTCCAATTATATCATCAAGAATTATCATAATAATATGAGGATGAAACTATATATATATATATGTGTGTGTGTTCTTGGACTTTTCTCACTAAATATAACATCAAGAATATATGAATTAAGCATCTACAATTGAAATTGAAATTGAAACCCAAGTTTTAAATAAAGATCTCATTCTAGATAAATCAAAATTTACAATTAGGATGGAATTTCAATCACCCTAGATTAACATAGATGCATTTCTATTCAGCGGTATTAGAACAAATTAATGTTCTTAACATCAATTCTGTTGAAGCCATAAGTAATGAAATGTTGTTAGTATAAATTCCATATCAATTAAGTCTCAACTAGTATATATATGGGGTATAATTCTATTAAAAACCATTTATATACTAAAATTATTGTATATAAGATGATGATCCAAATTCAAGTAAAAAATAACCAAGATTCGTCATGAAATATCTCTTAAACTTATTAACTATGCTCTATATTTATTCACTAACTTAAGGAAGTCTATCCATATAAATCATGAAACTATCCTTCCACATACATTATAGATATATAAAGAATAATAGTTGGTGAATCATTTGATCTTAATATATATATATATATATATATATATATATATATATATATATATATTACATTCTATTTATATCAAGATTGGATGATAACACCGATCATAATTCTAATTTAACTTTCCAATCTTGCAATAAAAAACGGCAATGACCATACAAAATTCTAATTTACAACGTCCCATCTAGTTACATTGTTGTCATTAAATTTTTCCGCAACCATCACAAAATTACAAATCAGAATCTACTCATTAAATTTACAGCGACCCTAACATTTTAAACTAAATCGCAGCGAATAAAAAAATTCCACATTTTCATATTTTTAAATATCTTGGCAGTTACCATACATATTCAATTCAGTAATCACAATCCTAAATCAGGTTCTACTATTTAGAATGGTAGAAATGTGCAGCGACTCACGAAATTCAGACTTCTGGAACTTACCGAGAAGTTTTGCAAGACCACAAGAAGTTTTGAAATTCAAAATATGCCATTGAATTTTACAGCGACCCAATAAATTCCAAATTCTGGATCTGTCATTAGTTTGGAAATGATCATGGAATTTCCACACTTTGGGTATGAAAAAAAATCATAAAGCATTAGATCAGTGAATCGAAACTCCAGGAGGGAAATTTAATTCGCTGCGAGCCCAAGCATTTCGAAATCTTGGGTTGAAGATTTAAAAGGAATTTACAAAGAACAGAGGTATCTCTACCTACGATCATCGCACTTCAAGAAATATAAGATCAAATGCTACATATTAAATCAAATACAAGTGTGCGACCACCGAAAAGTTTCATTGCATAAGGTAACTACTAAAATCAGAAATTGCAAATCTAATTGGCGACGAACAAGGGAAAATCGAAACTTGGGGTTGTAAATTCCAATGACAGCGAACAAAAGAATTTCTAAATTCTGAGTTGAAATTGAAAACACAACGATCAACTGAAATTTTCATAATGAGTTTATAATTTAAATGGGTAGCGAACAACAAAATTTCACCATCTAGATTACACATTAACCCTTCAACGCACTTGCCAATTTTATTCCAAAAATATAACCGATGAAGATGGAATTTGAAGATGTCCTTTAGCAAATTACGCTACTTCTTTACTCTCACTTGTTAATCACATAGATTTCACTGGTACCTCTCATCCAATTCTAGGGGTACTATTCTTCTCCCTTATCCCCCAAGTCGCAAAGGGGCCACACACAAGAAACCAAAACACACTAGCTTCCAATCTTGTCTCGCAAGGAAGAGCTTCCACTCTTTTACAACCTAGGATTCCCAAGTCTCATAAGTAAAACACAGTCCAACCAAATTTTGGTAGCATAACAATACCAAATAAAAGTGAGATCCATTTCCCTTCTACCACATTTGTTTTATAGAAAAATCCCCAATGACACATGTCCTCATGCACAATTAATTTTCTTTATAATTAATTGAATTAGTATTATTCACCCACACACTTGTCGCCTTGTCCCCAAGTTGCACAAGTAATTACCATTTTTATTTTATTTAAAAATTCAATTTCCTTCACATTCCCCAATGTGTTCCTATTTTCTCTCTTAGTTGTCCCTTTGTTCCCCAAATTTTCATTTAATGAGTGTCTCCTAACTAAATCTTAGTTGGATTTGGATTAGGAGCCTTCTTCTAGTTAGACTATTGGTAGGTTAACTCAATATTCTATTCCATGTGTACTCATATTCTCTCATGTTATTATTTCTTGTACTTTTAAAAATAGACTTTATTAATTTCATGCACATGTGCATTTTTCCAACCTTTAAATTTTATTCCCCTTTTTTCTAGAGTTGATTATATTCTCAAATATTTTAACTTATGTCATAATTCATTTAGTCCTATATTTAAACTTAGACTTAGACTTAGTCTTAGACTTAGGTTTAAACTTTTGTTAGGTTTTATAATTAATAAATTCATTTAGTCCTATATTTAAACTTAGTCTTAGACTTAGGCTTAAACTTTGGTTAGGTTTTATAATTAATAATTTCGGTTTAATTAATTATTTTATTCTAACAAGGCCTATTATTTTCAATGTTTTCTAAGCCACCTAGATTTATTGACTCAAGTTTTAATTACGTGACATGCCATTCATGATGCACCTCTGTGCTCCAAGGGTTCCATTTGCATTACAATGGTTTTGAAAGTTTGTGGGACCCTTGGAGTCAACACTCCATTCGATCGACCTTGTGAGAGACTAAGGGATTCTAAGGAATAATGATTCTTCCTTTGCGTGCCCCTTAGAAATATTCGTGAGCGATTGTCTGAGTCCACCCTCATGACATTGTGGACCTCTCAACCCAGGTAATCGTTAACCTACCATTTAGGCCACAGAGAGAGTGCTAGTAGGTTGTGACACGGACGTTGCCACACATCTCCCTCAATGTCTAGATTTGTGCATGGCCTCTTTACTACTTATGTGAGTCGGATTAGAAACTATCGTCAACCCTATATCGACTAACAAAAACGTTGTCAATAATCCATATACATAAACCATATTGAAATCAATCATATATCACATGTGCGCAAAACTAAAACACTCAAACAAACACAATCCATTCCCTGACTCAATCAAGAGTCTGAGGAAGCCAATTGATACCATCAACATCCATAACCTGTCATGTGTCATGCACACTCAAGAAAAATCATCAATAGCATATGTCAATACATATACATAAGTCACAACACATCTTTATCATCATGTATAATCCATAATCGAAACAAAATCACATTACACCATAACCGGATCACTTACACGCAATTTTCCTCAAAGAATAATTCAATAAAAGTGTGCTCAGTGGCGCGGGAATAATTCAAATTTGTTCCAAATCCATTAAATAATCCCTTCCAAAATTTTGAGGTAAATTTTGGATCTCTGTCAGACATGATTGTCTTGGGTATGCCATGTAATCTAGCAATTTCCTTCATATAAACATCAACGATGTTGGCTACCTTGTGAGTGAGATTAACTAAAACAAAATGGGCAGCTTTAGTAAGCTTATCCACCACTACCATGATAGAGTCATGTTGCTTGTTTGTTCTGGGAAGTTTGGTGATGAAATCCATTGTTACAACTTCTCATTTCCACTCAGGAATGAGTAATGGCTGTAGCAGAACCAGCTGGGTGTCTATGCTCAGCCTTTACTTTTTGACATTCCAAACATCTGGCAATAAAATCAGCAACCTATTTCTTCATGTCTGGCCAATAATATTGGCTCTTGACAACTGCAATAGATTTCTTATATCATGGGTGCCCAACATAAGGCACATTATGCATTTCTCTCAATATCAGGTTTTTCAATTCCTGATAATTTGGTACATAAATTCTTCCCCTGTACATGATAATTTCATCAATATTTAGCTTATATTCCTCAATTTTCTGCTACAAAATAACTTGTTGTAATTTTTCCACTAATTCCTTGTATTCCATATCTGATTTGGCAGCCTCTGTAATTTTGTCTTTCAAATCTGAATGGTACATGCTAATGGTTGCAGCATGCAATTCATGTACTCTTATGTTGAGTGCATCAACCACTTTGTTCTCTTTTCCCTTGATATGCTTTATATCAAAGTCATATTCACTTAGAAATTCTAACCATCTGGTTTTCCTAGCATTTAGAGTTGGTTGATCCAATAAATATTTCAGACCATTATTGTTTATTCTTAGCTCAAACCTTTTCCCCATGAGGTAGTGTCTCCATCTCCTCAAGGCATGCACTATGGCTGCCAACTCCAAATCATGAGTGGAATAATGTCTTTCATGCTCCTTCAACTTCCTTGATTCATAACATATAACAAACCCATTTTGACTAAGGACCCCACCAAGTCCCCCTTTACATGCATATGTGCATACAATAAACTCTTCATTTGGGTCTACAATCCTTAGTATTGGAGCACTTGTTAATAATTGTTTGAAGTGTTGGAAACTCTTTTCACAATCCAATGTCCACTGAAACTTCACACCCTTTCTTTACAAGGAAGTGATTGGGTGTGCAATCTTTGAAAAGCATTCAAAAAATCTCCTGTAGTATCCTGCAAATCCCATGAATGATCTTACTTCTGTCACATTCTTTGGAACTGACCATTCTTTAATGGTTTTTATCTTCTCAGGATCCACTGCTATCCAATCCTTTGAAATGATATGCCCCAAATAATGAATTTTCTTCTGATAAAATGAGCTCTTGCTCAACTTGGCATACAACTGATGCTCCCTTAATACTTGCAACACCATCCTCAAATGATGCTCATGCTCTTCTTCTAACTTAGAGTATACAATAATGTCATCCAAAAAGACAATGAAAAACTTGTCTAAATATTCTCGGAAAACACCATTCATTAGGCACATGAAAACAGTCGGTGCATTTGACAACACAAATGGCACCACTGTGAACTCATAATGACCACACCTTGTCCTGAAGGTGGTCTTGATGATATGTTCCTCTTTAATCCTTACCTGATGGTATCTTGACCTAAGATCTATCTTTGAAAATACCTTTGCATCCTTCAATTGATCAAAAAGATCATCAATCCTTGGCAAAGGATACTTGTTATCAACAGTAACTTTATTCAACTGTCTGAAATCAATGCACAATCTTAATGTTCTATCTTTATTCTTCACAAACAAGACTGGGGCACCCCAAGGCGACACACTTGGGTGTATATACCCCTTCTTCAGAAGTTCTTCAAGCTGCATTTGCAACTTCTTCATCTCTAGTATACTCAGTCTATAAGGAGTCTTTCATACTAGAGTTGCTCCTGTCATTAAATTTATAGAGAAATCAATATCTCTCTTTGGGGGTAGTCATGGTACATCCTTGAATACATCTTCAAATTATTCGAAGACTGCATAATCTTCCAAATCTAGCACCTTATCTTTAAGTGTCTCTTCCATATGTGCTACAAATATTTGACACCCTTTTCTGTAACATTTCTTCAACTGAAATGATGAAATTTCTCGGATGGTTACTGCCCTAGGAATTCCTTGCACCTTCCTTAGGGTCCCTTCCTCATCCAAGCAATTAAAGGCCTTGTTATGACAGTCTAGGATGGCATGATATTGGTCCAACCAATCCATCCCAATTATACATTCATAGGAACCTAAAGGTAAGATGTTCAAATATGCCCTGGTGTTCAGTCCAATCATGTCCATAAGACATGAATTAACCATCTCATTAACTTTTCTTTTGGCTCCTTTATCTAGCTGCACTAACCAAGATTTCCCATGGTTGTTTCTTGGCAAATGAAAACTTTTGATTTAATTACAAATTATTCTTGATACATTAACAAATTTTAGAATAAACTACCGTAATGGAATTTGAAGATGTCATTTAGAAAATTGCGCTCCTTCTTTACTCTCGCTTGTTAATTGCATAGATTTCACTGGTACCTCTCATCCAATTCTAGGGGTACTCTTCTCCCCCCTTATCCCCCCATGCCGCAAAGAGGCCACACATAGGAAACCAAAATACACTAGCTTCCAATCTTGCCTCGCAAGGAAGAGCTTCCACTCTTTCACAAGCTAGGATTACCAAATCTCAGAAGTAAAACACAGTCCAACCAAATTTTGGTAGCATAACAATACCAAATAGAAGAGAGATCCATTTCCCTTCTACCACATTTGTTTTATAGAAAAATCCCCAATGCCACATGTCCTCATGCACAATTAATTTTCTTTATAATTAATTGAATTAGTATTATTCACCCACACACTTCCCACCTTGTCCCCAATTTGCACAAGTAATTACCATTTTTATTTTATTTAAAAATTCAATTTCCCTCACATTCCCCAATGTGTTCCTATTTTCTCTCTTAGTTGTCCCTTTGTTCCCCAAATTTTCATTTAGTGAGTGTCTCCTAACTAGATCTTAGTTAGATTTGGATTAGGAGTCTTCTTCTAGTTATACTATTGGTAGGTTGACTCAATATTCTATTCCATGTTTACTCCTATTCTCTCATGTTATTATTTCTTGTATTTTTAAAAATCGATTTTATTAATTTCATGCACACCTGCATTTTTCCAACCCTTAAATTTTATTCCCTGTTTTCCTAGAGATGATTATATTCTCAAATATTTTAACTTGTGTCATAATTCATTTAGTCCTATATTTAAACTTAGACTTAGACTTAGTATTAGACTTAGGCTTAAACTTTGGTTGGGTTTTATAATCAATAATTTATGGTTTAATTAATTATTTTAGTCTAACAAGGCCTATTCTTTTCAATGTTTTCTAGGCCACCTAGATTTATTGACTCAAGTTTTAATTACGTGACATGCCATTCATGATGCACCTCCGTGCTCCAAGGGTTCCATTTGCATTAGAATGGTTTTGAAAGTTTGTGGGACCCTTGGAGTCAACACTCCATTCGGTCGACCTTGTGAGTGACTAAGGGATTCTAAGGAATAACCTGGTTCTTCCTTTGTGTGGCCCTTAGAAATATTCGTGAGCAACTGTCTCAGTCTGCCCTCATGATATTTTGGACCTCTCAACCTAGGTAATCGTTAACCTACCATTTAGGCCATGGAGGGAGTGCTAGTAGGTTGTGACAAGGACGCTGCCACACATCTCCCTCAATGTCATGTTTTTGTGCATGGCCTCTTTACTACTTATGTGATTTGGATTAGAAAGCATCGTCAACCCTACATTGACTAACAAAAAAATTGTCAATAATCCATATACATAAATCATATTGAAATAAATCATATATCACATGTGCACAAAACTACAACACTCAAACAAATACAATTCATTCCCTGACTCAATCCAGAGTCTGAGGAAGCTGATTGATACTATCAACATCCATACCCTATCATGTGTCATGCACACTCAGGAAAAATCATCAATAGCATATGTCAATACATATACATAAGCCACAACACATATTTATCATCATGTATAATCCATAATCGAAACGAAATCACATTGCACCATAACCGGATCACTTACACGCAATTTTCCTCAAAGAATAAGTCAATAAAAGTGTGCTCAGTGGCGCGGGATGTTACATACACCCTCTCTTGTTTTAAATTTTGTCTCAAAGTTTGTACAGTATATAAATGCAAGCAAATAAATGTATCATACTTAGACCTACATATCTAGTCCATCAAACAAGTAAGGAAAATGTTGATGAATCTTGTATGCATCCTCCCAGGTAGTCGAGTGTGGACTATAGTTGTCCCACTGGAACTTTGTTGAAATGTACACTTGACACTGAGAGGGGGGGGGGTGAATCAGTGTCACAAAACTTTGGACAATTTTCCACTTTTCATAAATTAATTAAACAGAATATGTTTATTTGAATTTTTCAACCAATATATAAAAGAATAAATATTTTATTTATTTATTTAACTTTAATGAATACATAAGATCAATATTCATCTTATAACAATTATTAGAGACCCAACTCTTTGTTACAAGACCCAGATTGTCGTTTATAGATCCAACTGAGAAATGAGGAATCCAACCATCATAACAAGTCTAAACTTGTTGATCTCATATCCAATTAAGATGTGAGGAATCCAATCCTCATACAAGACCCAGCTTGTAAATAGGAACCAACCTGATAGAATGAACCTTCATTCAATCCATTATATATAACTATATATACTTCAACAAATTCAACTACCTCTTTTGTTCACCTTACTTCTTGGTTTATATAATCTTCCAATTGGTGTGAACTTGAATGATTGTGTCTTTTGATGACGAATCATTGCACCATTTCATTCATTTTAATAATAATAACTTCTATTATTATTATTCTTAATAGTTTGTTAAAGACTTCAAATCATTTGTAAATTGTTTCATCATTTTAACCTATCATTAATTATTGCAAGCAAGTGCTTCCTTCAAACCATTCTTTTCAAATGATCGTGGGCTCATTATTACATCTTTAATCTCCATTTGTGCTTCCTTCATTATTATTCATATAATATCATGACAAGGATAATTCATCATCATATATATGTTGATCAACCTTTAAGAGTTGATCACAGTCATGGATTGACTTCATTATTTCGATCCCACACTTTTGTTGCATCCTCAGTTCTCAATAGATCTGAATCAAGTTATCACTTCGTTATCTGGTGCATTTTCATGTACCTGGAATTGATAGGTTCTTAGCTTGTGACTCGCCTTTGTTTTTCATATGACCAAATTGATTTGACCAACAAATAGATACATAAGGCGCAGGGTTTGTTATGTTTTAGCACGTAGGGACTTCATTTCACCATGTGACCATATACCATGACCAAGTGTTAACCCAATTCTCTCTTTAGCTCATCGCCACTTTCATATGACCTTCACCTATGACCGAGGGTGGTTTCTAAGTGCTAACCCAAGAGAGTACTTAATTTCTTATCGACGATCACGTTTTAATTGCACGTTGAGATGGATGATTGTCGTTACTTGAGGACTTCATCCTTCAGGACTTCCAACCTCTGCAATCATTCAACCTTTCGGAGTACTTACCTATCGAATAAGTCATAAGGCTATGATGACAGCTTGTTGTCAGTTGTTCGTATACCTTACGCTATCCATCCAATGTACTCTATCCAATGGCCGAGAAGTATTCTCGAGGATCTTAGATGAATGATTAGTGTTGACTTCCACCTTCGGGTGATTTCTACTTTACAAGATTCCAATCTTTTGTAGTTTGAACTTCCTTAAGTGGTTTCCTCTCACAATGGTTGATTCGATGGTTATAATGGTTCTTGAAACTAGATCAATAGTCTAGCTTCAATCCTTACTTATCCTCTTACTACGTAATCCAATGGTTATGACTTAATCTACAGTTGATATGGACGGTCACTATTTACTTCGGGACTTCGGGACTCCGGGGCTTCGGAGGTCCAAGTAATTGTTGCTTCAATTTCCTCTGGAGTTGGTCAGTGCCAAATTGGTCAACATGGGAGTTCTTACGTATATTTCCACTACGTTTTGATCCAATGGTCATGTGAGAATCCATAGGACCTTAGATCAATGACCGGCGTTAGTTTGTGACTTCGCACTTCGATACTTCGGGTAGCTACTAGTGGTAGACAATGTTTTCCCTCGAAGGACATACTCCCGGAGTGGCATAACTTGTCGATGTCACTATTGATGTGGAATTGGTTGAGTGGCTACCACGTTTCACCTAGATTCATGACATACGTAACTTAAAGTGCCATCTGGACCTACACACTTATCACCATCTGATTGTGCCACATGTCCTTGTTGATGTGGTCTTGCTAACGTGGATATCTTGATGTGTTGACAGTCATAGGTTCATATGAATCCTTGATCCAATGAATGTGTTCATTTCTTAGATCAATGGTCACGATTCATTTCAGCCATTCGTGACTCCGGGGCTCTGGGCTACTCGAACTCTGATACGTTCAATCCCTTTGCAGTGCATTTCGCCAAAGTAGATCGGACGATCATAGTATTCTTACTCCATGTCTATGGTTGTCATTACTTCAGGGCTAATCTTACCCGTTCTGGACTCTATTCCACCAATGTGGTCAACATCATAGTTTGACCATCTTCTTATACTGTCCTTCCACTAGACTCGATCGGATGGTCGAGAATTCATCTGAATTCCCTCATTAATCTTAACGGTTCGGAAACCTTTTGAATCTCCTGCTTCATATTTGTTGGTTGAGATATAATTCTTCCAACCTCTGACTTCCCCTCAATCTGACGGTCCAGGTTTGTCCCAAAAACTACATCTGTGGACAATATTCTTCCTCAATTATTTTGGAGTTTTACTATGGGGATTTCAATCTCGATCGCATTTCTGCAATGCACTTTCCCTTCTGAGGTTTTGATTAATTATTTTTTCATTTTATGCATTGATCTTCAGTTGCTAACCCTCTTAAGCTCTTAATTCCTTGTGCTTCTTTATTTATTCTATACATGGATTCTCTGCATGCTACCTCTCATGATATTTAGAATCATAGGATCATTTTTTATCCTACTGTGATCAACGATGATCACTAATTGCTTCTGCCAGTAGGTGATATTCTTTTTCCTCTGATTGTTGTACATGTTTGACTCGTGTTTCCATCAATGAAAACAAACTACCAATATTGTCAACAACCTTGACCTAATCGACTATTCGATGTCATATATGTCGAATGCAATGGTCTAGAATGCATATTGGCTCCACCATGAGACCACCCTCATCTGACACCTGCAAATAACTCATGTCAATAAAATGTGACGAATCACTAATATAATGTCATAAAATAGATACATGAAATACATCGTGCATATGCCTCAAAGAATCATGCAAGGCTAGTCAATAAGCCACAGGTCCTTTCCTTTCCACAACCTCGAAAGGTCCCACAAACCTAGGAGAGATTTTGGCACCCTTTCCAAACTTGATCGAACTCTTGTATGGTTTTATCCACAAGAAAACTCTATAGCCAGGTTCATAACTTTGGTCAACATGATTCCCATCAGCATAACTCTTTTTTTGATCCTGCACTTCTTTAATCCTTTGTCTTATCGATTTCATATGTTCTTCCATTTCTTGGATCACCTTTGTTCCTATCAGGACCCTATCCTCAAGTCGATCCCAACACAATGGGATCTAACATGGTCACCTGTAAAGAAGCTCAAACAGTGCCATCTTAATCATACTCTGGTAAATGTTGTTGTATGCAAACTCTATCAGTGGCAAGAAGTCCTTCCAATGTTTATGTTGGTCCATTACATACATACACAACATATCCTCCAAAATCTAGTTCATTCTTTTTATTTGTCCATCTGTCTCTGGGTGATATGTTATACTAAAGTTCAATTGCTTTCCCAAGGCCTCTTGGAAACTAGTCCAAAAGCCTCCTGTAAACATCGATCCCCGATCGGATATGATCCTTCTTGGTACTCCATGTAATCTCACAATCTCACTAAAAAATACTCTAGCTATGTTTGGCACCCGATATGTCGTACGCACTGGAATAAAGTGTGCATTCTTCATCAGAGTGTCAACTATCACAAAAATTCAATTCTGCCACCTTACCGTTAGTGGAAGTAAAACAATAAAATCCATCAAAATGACCTCCCATTTTGATTCAGGAATAGTGTGTGTTGTAGCAATCATGCTAGATGTTTATGCTCAACCTTCACCTATTAACATTCTAGACATCTCGCACTTAATTAACTAAGTTTGATTTCATTCCTTTTCTGAAGAATAAAGGCTTGACGTCTGCCTTCATCTTCGTCACTCGTGGATGAGCCATGAACATTGCTCAATGCACTTTACTCAAGATCAAACTTCTTAATTCATCGTTAGGCAGTACGTAAATTTTGTCGTTAAATCCCAACAATCCATCGTTTTCCAATGAATATCCTTCAAACTTTGGTACCATCATGGTATTTTGTCCAATATTATACTTAACTTCTTTGTACCACTCATCTTCTATCTGTAAAGTTAGAATATTTTCTGGAAGATTTGTCTTAAGAGGTATTAAAGAGAATATGTGTTGTCTCTGACTCAATGCATTTTCCACTATGTTCATCATTCCTTTAATGTAAGTAATCTCAAAATTGTATTCGCTAAGTATCTATGACCAACGTCTTTTTAATGTTTAAGATATTATTATAGTTCTTTGCATTCAATAGATAACAATAACATAATACAAGATCACTGAGAAATACACAATCATAAGAAACACAACATTTATCCTGGGAAACCCTCTAGGGGAAGAAAACCCAGCAAAAATTCCTTATTATAGATAGCCAATACAATGCCAAGAGATAACTTAAGCTAATATAGAAGATCCTCTCCCAAATATGCGCCACTCTCTCTCCTTCTTCTCCAACTACAGTTTTGAAACTTGTCTCTCAATGAGCAAGTGAGTGTGTGTCTAAGTGAGGTGCTAGCCTCCTTATTTATACAAATCTGGTACGTGTGGAGTGTCTCTTCATTAGCAGGGACGACTTCTCAAACTGGGTGGTTACAACCACCTTTATTATATTTCGAGGCCTCTTGATATATTCTGTGGCCGACTTCTTCTTTTGCCTTTTACAATTACAATATGACCAATCCACAAAAGGGGATTTGTTCCTTATACAATATCCATCATGATCAATCCACAATGGGGATTGATCCAATGAATAATATATCAAATAATAATAAGAATGCACTTTGCAGTTACATTATTTTAACACTCCCCCTTAACAAGAAGGGTATTCTTCAACATCATCATACGAGAGAGAGGAAAACATCATCAACAACATCAAGTGGGTGAGAGGATAGCATCATCAATATCATCTTGGAACACTGATTGGCGTATCTATAAATCATCAGAAGTTTTCTTCATCAACAACATCGTCATTCTCAAAGGAATGCAATCATCATCTGCATCAATATTTATTAGTATAAAGCTAATACATCATCATCATCACCACAACACGAGGCTGGCTCATCATAATATAGGACTGGCTTTACATCACAGCTGTAAGGCTGGAAGCTTAATACTCATCTTGCTTTACGTTATAACACTCAAGCTAGAAGCAAGATACTAGATTGGCTTTATGTGACAACTTCTCAAGTAGGAAGCACAGTACTAGTCTCATCTCAACATCTTGCTTTACATCACAACACTCAAGATGGAAGCAAGATACTCGCCCTAATTTACATCACAGCAATCAAGCTAGAAGCAGGATACTATACTGGCTTTATGTCACAGCTATCTAGCCAGAAGCACAGTGCTAGTCTCATCTCATCGTCTTGGTTTACGTCATAGCTGTCAAGACAAAAGCAATATGCTTGTTCTTCTTTATGTCACAAAAATCAAACTGGAAGCAGGATACTAGACTAGCTTTACGTCACAACTATTAAGCCGAGAGCTCAATACTAGTCACATCACATCTTCTTGTTTTACGTCACAACCATCAGGTTGGAAGAAAGATACTAGACTAGCTTTATGTCACAGTTGTCAAGACGAAATCACAATACTAGTCTCATTACATCTTCTTGCTTTACATCACAGCAATGAGGCTGGAAGCAAGAGATGTCTCATCACAGCAACTACTCCCCCTTTTGAGGAAGGTCCTTTCGGACTATTCCAAGCTTATATCGAAAGTGCTCAAACTTTACATGAGATAGAGGCTTGGTCAACACATCAGAAACCTATTCATCCGTGCTAATGTAATAGAGCTTTAAGGCTCCTCTCTGCACCATGTCACGGATGTAATGATATCGGATCTCTATGTGCTTCGACCTGACATGGAATACGGGATTCTCTGGCATCTTTATGTAGCTCTGGTTGTCACATAGGATCGTGGTTTCTTCCATATCTAGGTCAAATAGACCAGTCAATAACTTTCGAATCCATATAGCTTCGCAGCTGGCAGAACATGCAGCAATGTATTCTGCTTCCGCTGTGCTGAGAGCAATGCTAGATTGCTTCCTACTCTGCCACAAGATCATGGCTGATCCCAAACTGAAACAACATCCTGAACTTCTTTTCCTGTCAGAAACACTTCCTACCCAATCTGCATCAGTATATCCACTCAATGTGAAATCGTGATCTCCATCATAGATGAGACCACAATCTATTGTACCCTTACGGTACCTCATCACATGTTTTGCAGCCACTAGGTGAACATGTCTAGGTTCTACCAGAAACTGACTCAAGGTTTTCACAACAAAAAAAATGTCTGGTTTGGTGTTCATCAGGTACATCAACGATCCAATAATCTATTTGTACAACATGGCATCAATCAATTATGACGAAGTGTTGACCAATAGCTTCAGCTTCGCTTCCATGGGTGTATTCATGGACTTGCATTCCAACATGTCGAATCTCTTCAGGATTTCGATTGCATACTTCCCTTGGTTAAGGAAGATCCTCTCTAGACTCTGCCATACTTCAAGACCTAATAAATAATGCATTAGGACAAGTTCTTTCATTTCAAATTCTGAGGCAAGTCTCTTCTTACATTTAGTGATGATATTTTCTTCTCCGGTTAAGAATAAGTCATCCACATATAGCAGTAATATTACTGGCTCATCGTTCATGAACTTGAGGTAGAGGTTAGAGTCTTCTTTACTCTTGGTAAAGCCTAAGCTCGTTAAGAAACTGTCTATACGTCCATACCAAGCTCTAGGATCTTTCTTCAATCCATATAAGGCTTTCTTCAATCTGCATACATGTGACTTCCTGTCTTCAAACTCAAATCCTTGAGCTTGCTCTATATAAACTTCCTCTTCGATGAAACTATTTAGGAAAGTTGTCTTCACGTCCATCTGGTGCAGCTTCCACTTAATCTTAGCTGCAAGAGCTATGATGGTTCTGATCGAAGTGTATCTGGCCACAGGAGTGAATGTCTCTTCATAGTCAATGCCTTCCTTCTAGGAAAAGCCACGAGCAACAAATATTTTTGTACACTTCTCAATACTTCCATCAACAGCATGTTTTTTTTTGAAGAGCCATCTAGAGGATACCACATCTTTACTCTTTGGTCTGGGAACTATTTCCCATACTTCGTTCTTCATTATGGATTGGTATTCCTCTCTCATGGAATCTGCCCATTCTTTCCTCTGATGGATTCTTCAAAGCAGGTAGGCTCCTCTTCTAGAAGATCACACATCAAAGCCATATAATTGGAGAATGGCTTTGGTCTTTTCACCTATCTCGTAGTTCCTTGGGGAACACCGTACTTCTCTCCATCTTGAATAAGCTCTCTAGCCCAAGATGGCTTCCTTTTATGGAGGATCGTCATCTAAGGAGGTTCTTGAAATTCCATCATGTCATGATCTTCTAGTAATTCCTCATCAGGGGAAGTTACAACTTCCCTCACTGGTTCAGCAGCTCTCGAAACCTCCCTCACTGGTTCAGCAGTCCTAAGGATTACGGGTTCCTCTTCATATACTTCTTCAAGCTAGCATCTTCTTGATTTCTTAAGTGTTTCATCTTCATCAAAAGTCACGTCCATGCTGATCTCAATGTGATGGTGACCTGGTATATATATTATGAAGGCCTTGGATACCTCATAGTATCCCACAAATATTCCCTTCTTTCCTGAAGGTTCCAACTTGTTTCTCTTCTCTTTCGGTATACGAATAAATACTGGGCAGCCAAATGTTTTGAGTTGGCTTACCTCTGGCTTCTTTCCGGTGAACATCTCTTCCAGAGTCTTGAGCCCAAGTGCACTATGGGATAATCAGTTCTACACATATACAACTGCCATTGTTGCTTATGTCCATAACCACATAGGAAGATCTTGATCATGGATCATAGTCTTCACAGCTTCCATTATCGTTCTATTCTTTCATTTAGCTACACCATTTTGTTGAGGATTATAGAGAGTGGTGACTTCCCTCTTAATCCAAACATCTTTGCAGAAGTTCACAAACTCTTTTGATGTATATTCTCATCCATTATCTAACATGAGTATCTTAATCTTTCTTTCAGAAAGATTATCTATCAAGGCTTTGAATTCCTTGAACTTACTGAACACTTCATCTTTAGATTCCAAAAAGTATATCCAGGTCTTACAAGAATAATCATCAATAAATGATACATAATATACATACCCACTAATGGAGGATGATGGCATTGGGCCACATACATCTGAATGAATGAGCTCTAGGACACCTTCTTCTTTGTTGTCTCTCTTTGGAAATGGGTTCTTGATGTTCTTCCCTTGTGCACATCCATTGCATACGCCTTCATGGTCACCTTTGCATTCTAGTAAACCTGTGACCGCTTTGCATATGTATGGTAGCGCCTTGTAGTTGATGTGAGCTAATATTCTATGACAAAGTTCACATGAGTTTTCAATGGCGTGGGTCATGGCAGCCTCTGAGTGACCCTTTAGTTTATACAAGCCATTTTCTTCACTTCCAATGATGATTGCTTCATTTAAGGTTTCTCCTTTAGCACGTTGCCTTCTGCAACATTCACTATTGCTTCTTTGGGGTTATTACATGTGACCTGGAACAAGTGTTACATGTCAAAATTGCTCAGATGGATAAGTGTCGCATTGTCCCTATCAACTGTCGTAAGTGTCACATCTTCCCTATCAATTTTCGCAAGTGTCGCAAGTTGATCACTGGTGTCGCAAACGAAGTTCAAACATGATGCCGTGATAACGACACTAAAGAAGCACTTATGGCACGTCACATGACTCATTTGAAGGAAGAGAACTAGTTCACTGGGATCAAAAGAATCTTGACACCTGAAAGGAGCCTTGAAACTGAGGTTTGGAGAGGGAACGCTCCCCCAATACAGCTACAGAAGCGTTGACGCTCCCCTATGATGTCTTAGGGAGCGTTATAATGCTCCCTAGACCCTTTTGGAGGAGCGCTTCTCATCTTAAGAGCGTTGGCGCTTCCCTAACGCCTGCCAAGGAGCGCTACAACGCTCTGAGACCCCTTCTGAAGGAGCGCTCCCTATTCTGGGTCAGTTGTTAGCCCGTTGAGAAGAATAAGGAGAGGAACATTCGAGATTAGGAGGCTGTTGTGATCGAATTCTTATTCTCATCAACAAATCCCTGATCTATGAAGAAGATTCCCAACTAGTTCTAAACCTAACTCAAGAGGTCAGGCTCCTCCCAACCTATATAAGCAAGCTCTATGATGGTGGAAAAGGGAAGAATTGAATATGTGAAACTTATGATCTTGGAGGAAACTTACAGTCAGCCGAAGGAGATTGATCAGTGAAGATGCTGTTATCCAGGTCTTGGATCTTTCAGGCAAGGGTTAGACGAAGAGGACTTGACGAAGCTGTCGCATTCGCATCTACGATTGTAAGCACTGCTATCGTTATTCTCATTAATATGACATGCTTGGCCTGTTTCTTTCTAGTTTGTGTCTGACGTTACATGAACTTATCATTTAATGGTAGATCTGTTTTCGAGCTAATATCAATAGAGTATGAAGTAGTTGTATCTTTCTTTGTCCGCAGAAATCGGCGAGGAGCAAAGGATCGAAGCGCAACTCGGAGCGTGCAGGGACAAACGTCGATAACAAGTACTTCTATCATCCTTCCTTCTCATGTGTTAGTTTAGATAGATTTGAAAGAAATTCAGTGTCCACGTTAAGCATTTTTATGTCTAGGGTTAAGGTCAAGCTCTAGAGGTCGATCTACTTGTCCGCAGGCAGATTTTCCTACAACAGAAAGTAGCAACTCCACTAGGGAGATAGCCTCAATTCAAAACCTCTTGTTTGGATTTTTCTCCTCATTGACCTTGTTCTGTCCCTTGATTGTTTCAGACCTGGTTTACCCCTCTTTGATTAGTTTCATGAGCTGATTGGCTCCTTGTCCCATCATACTCAGCATCCTTGTCAAGTTGGAACTTCAATTTTCGAAATTTCTTGACATTTCTGGAACTTTTAGACCCTGGCACCCCTGTCCTAGTGTTAACAGAGTGCCAGCGCTCCTAAAGGCTTTGCACAAAGAGTTATAACGCTCCTTGCCCTTGGCAACAGAGCGCAAGCCTCCTTTGGCCCAGAAACCTTCAAAATTTACATTTTTTTGAATTTTTGCCTCTGTGTTCTTCTGCTGAGTGATCTTGAGAGTCAATTTTTCTTCCTTTTTTACCTTGATATCTGTCTTTTTGAAGGATAAACACCTTGGTGATTGGATCTTGTCGCCTTCTTCACTATTTTTCATTAGGTTTTCCCTGTTGAGTGAAATTTGAGATTTATGCATTGTTCCTCTCTCCTCATCAGTTGAGTGAAAAACCTTGGTGAAGGTCATCAAAGGCCTATAGACCTCTCCATATCGATTTGAGTCAAGGCCCTTATTCTTCAATTTTTGCTTTTGGGTGTGAAATATTTTTTTTCTCTTTGATTGTTTCCTTTTTTTTTCGCTTTTTTGTTTGATTGATATGAAGGGTGTATTGTTTGTGTTACTCTTGCTTATGCTAGTTTGGTTTTCATTTATACCAAGAAGATAATTAGCGCAGATAAGCATTGTGATTGTACTGATCATCATCCATACGCAAACAATAAAGATATCTTAGTGATTGATTGAGCATATTAGAAGGCATTTAAAAGTTTTGCATTACATTAGAATTTGATTGAGAAAAGAATCGTTTGAGGGCATTCCGTAGTTGTGCTTGTTAGTGAAAGAACTCTCTCTCTCCCTTAGCTAGATGTTCATCGAAAGGAAATGATTCCTTATCATGCTTGATGCACTCTTTGGGTCAGAGTCTTAATTCCACTTGTTTCACTTCCATGCACCCCTTTTTGCGTAAAGAACAGCCACTAAAATAAACGTTAATTAAAAAATCATCTAGAACTTTTTCTTTGCTAGAATCCTCCACCAACAGTAGAATAGGTGTAGTACTTTGGATCAGGGCTGTGAGCATAACTCTCCAAAGTTTCTAAAACAAACATTAGCATCCTGAGTTAGGGAGAGAAAATCCAGTTATCGTATAAGTCTGCCTGGGATCCCCCTCTCACACAGGGGTTACGCACGAGGTTGCATTCGGGTAAGCTACGGGGACTAACCCTCCATGGTTTAACTGTTTGTGGTGGTCTGATCGTATTATGGGGGTCACTTTGAGGTAAATCCACAATTACTGCGTGGAAGCTTCTCAGTTGATTTCGGGCTTGATACCCTGCCCGTACGTTCAGATCGAACTGTCGACTGTTCCCGCCCAGGGGCTGACTGCGAATCGGTAACCTTAGTGGCCATAATATTTAGGTTCTTACACAAGGTGATGGTGACGAGAAGTCTCACTGTACCTGGAGCAGACATTGGTCAAACTCACTCGAGCTCCTTGGAGGGTAAATCCACAATTACTGCGTGGAAGCTTGCACCAAGGCGTAAGTCCGTTAAGCAGGTCGCCATTGTAACTGTTCCACCCTATCCCCACCCCTTCTGGACTTGATCACGCGACGTTGGATTTCATCACCAACTAGTACGGTCATCAAAAGAAGGTCATGTTCGCTTGGTTGTGATTCTTAGATTTTTTTAGCGTGTGTTGTTTCTTTTCGCTAGTTGGCCATAGATTTCTTTCGTCGACTCTTGTCCACCAACATCGACCCTCCACGATGCTCGCGGAGGCTACAGGGGCTTCCTCCAGAAGATATGGAAGGAGACACCCCTTTACCCACTCATTCTACGAAACCATCTCCTCAAGAGAGCGAGGTTCTAAACACCACATTTTCCTGGGAAGACGCTTTTGTCACAACTACGGATCCCACTTCGACGACCCCTCTCGAACCACTGCTACTTCATTTGGACTCCCTCGGGAACATTATAGACGAGGAAGTCCCACGATTACCAGAGAGGCTTATTAGCGAAACATACATGGGATCCACACAACCCATCTTTGGTGAGGAATATAGGAATCCTGTTCGTCCTAGCGCTGCAGTAAACACCAGTCCTACACCCGCTCGTTCTATTTGGAGGACTCCATCGGGACATAATCTTTATGAACATTTTGAATCCATTCGACAATTGTTCTGTCCTGATAACCTTCCTGGTGAAGCAGGACCATCTAGTCAAAACATGAGTCACCCAGTCGATCGGGTTGTTAACCCTACTATTCCCCTCCAAATGGCCCAGTCCACAATGGCCCCGCACATTCCGACCATCCCTGCCGGTAATGTGGTAGTTAGTCAAGCCCCGATTGGCACACCTGTAACACCAAGACCTAATCTCCCTTTTGGATTTAGGGCGTTGAACGCATCTGCTATCACCACTGCCCAAACCACTACTCAAACACTACCGGGATGTTCCATACCTATCCAGCAACCCGGAGGGACTTTCCTTGGTGGTCCTAACCCAATCGGCAATATTGGCCAATCTTTTACGGTTGGTCCTGAAATCCCGGGAACTCTACCTCAAGCTGGGGGGCATCCTCCCACCGGAGGACAAATTCCATTCGGGGGGCACCCTCATGCTGGGGGGAAACCTCAAGTCGGAGTCCACCATCAGCCACAAGGACAAAATGTGTCTGTTGCACCCAATCCGTGGAGCATCCCTTTTCAAGGAAATCTGCATGCCTCCACAAGACAAAATGTGCCTACCGCACCTAATCCGTGGAGCGTTCCCTTTCAAGGAAACCCACATGTCTCCACGAGGAAAAACGTTCAGACTTCGCAACAACCCCCTCATGGACAAATGCCCAACCCAACATATAATCCCCAAAACCCATCCGGTTATCCTTCGCTCACAAACACTTCTCAAAACGTCTCAAATCCTATGTACCTTGGTCAAAACCAACCCAACATGAGAGGGCCCACGAGTTATAACTATCCGCATAACCCAGTATTGGGCCCCACTGGTGTCCCTTTGTCGCACTAGCATTACCCACAGGTTAACCGACAGCTACCCTTTCTAGCCACCCTGGACCTTCCAGATCTATCTCGGTTAACGAATGATCCCATTCATCATTCTACGGTTTGGCCAGCCATTCCAGCAAAACTGCCTTCTGATATCCCCAAATTCGACGGAAAGTCGGGAGAAGACCCAAACAACCACGTTATGACCTTCCATTTGTGGTGTTCATCAAACTCCCTCATGGATGACTCGATTCGTTTGCGTCTCTTCCAACGAACACTTACGGTTTCCGCCACGAAATGGTATATTGAATTACCACGCGCATCCTTTCACGATTTCAACTCCCTCGCTATGTCCTTCCTCACTCATTTCCAACTGCCCATCCGATACGAGACGAGTACTGAACTGTTAACCTCTCTTCGTCAAACAACTTCCATACACATCTCCGATCATATCCATGAATGGAGAAGACGACGAAGGTTGATTAAAGCAGTCATCCCCGATCAATTATTAGCGGAATGGTTCACAAAATCATTATTACCCCAGATAGCTCGTGACGTTGCCATGGGCGGCGTGGTCACCGAGGAAGAAGCCATCGCCCGAGCTCAGTACCTAGACTTAGTCTATTCACAATCCGGTACTCTGTATGAGTTGATACCGAACGCCACCCGTGCCACTAACGACCCATCCAAACCATCGACCGCTTCGCATGCGGATGGAGTTAT
>ML785493.1:452089-490634 GCA_009831015.1 Picea engelmannii | reverse complement strand
TCTTTCGAGCGATAGTTTAACCCTTTTTCGGTCTCGTTGGACTACTGTACAAAAAAGGAACTAAGAGAGTTCTCTTTTAAGTGTTTTTCCAAACTCTATAATCCCGAAAAACCTTCGAGTTTTCTGTCTTTGGACTCGTTAAAACACACATCGACAGGCCCATATGGGAACGAACCCTTACTTCTTCCGGTTCGTTAAAAAAAGGAAGAGGAACTTACCGAAGGTGAGTTATATCGAGCATGTGTTATCCTCCTCGAGCTCATTAAATCAAAAAGAGGTAATCATCTATCTGGATGGGGGAAAAATTGAAAGGATCAAGCCAAGTAGTCTCTTGAGAACATCACCGAGCAATTCTTAGAGTCGCCCTTGAACACGGCACTTTGCCACTTTACACATATCATAATCCGCTGAACCTCTGCACTGAGCCAATCTTTTGAGTTTCCTTTCACTCCTTTGAGTCACCCGACGCAAGTCACGGTACCCACTGCATAGTTTTGGTCCATGTCATGTTTTGCTGTTGTGCCTCAGTGTTCAAGGGAAGTATCCGCCTCGAGAGTCGGCCATCCCAAATATCTTGCCTCAAAACCTGTGTCAGTCCATGTCCATTTGATCTGCCAATTACATATCCATGTCCATTTCGTGTCGTTGATGGGGGATACATCAAGGCCCTCCCTCGACGAGTCTATTCCTGTCGACTTCAACAAATTATCCGGGAATTAGGCTTAGAAACCATTTAGTACTTTGGGAGCTGCATGCCTCAATGGCAGACCTCCTCACATTTGACAGTGGGTTTACATCATTGACCCCTGATCGAATGATTCCACGAATTATCGACTTCAGTCCATCTATTCACGTTCGGTGGAACGTACTAAGGTACCTTGGAAATCATCGACATTAATGGTGATCTCCCTCGCACTTGTTAACGGTTTACCTCATTGACCGGTAATCAAGTGGTTTCTGCCATGTTCGACACCAAGACATCTATTCACATGGTTAGATTCGTACCATATTGGGATTGGTATGAAGACCCTGGGTTGAGTAATTCACTTTGATATATGCTTTGCCCAGGCTGCGAAGGAATTCTGGATTAAAGAACACATACATTGTTACATAGATCCACTTTGTATTGGTCGTGGATATGTCTTATTATCTCGTAGATCCACTGTGTATTCTTCATGGCTACGATCAGTCCATGTCATACGAGTATAGATCCACATTGTATCTTCGGTGGCTATACCCTTTTATCAATGCAATTATGGATCCGCAGTGTATTTTATGGCGGCCATATCCTATTGAATCTTGAATCATCCAAGCATAGGTATACCTGCCTTGGGTTTTGAAACTTGTCATGATATTTGTTGGATGTTTGTGTGCAGCTTTCGTCAGGTTCTCCGAGTCTATACCCTTGCTTGAACATCTACAAAGCATTTCACTCATCAGTTCGCATCTTCTGACTTCATACTTTGGGGGGCATTCTGTTACACGTCAAAATTGCTCAGATGGATAATTGTCGCATTGTCCCTATCAACTGTCGTAAGTGTCGCATCTTCCCTATCAACTTTTGCAAGTGTCGCAAGTTGATCACTTGTGTCGCAAACGAAGTTCAAACATGATGCCGTGATAACGACACTAAGGAAGCACTTATGGCATGTCACATGACTCATTTGAAGGAAGAGAACTAGTTCACTGGGATCAAAAGAATCTTGACACCTGAAAGGAGCCTTGAAACTGAGGTTTGGAGAGGGAATGCTCCCCCAATACAGCTGCAGAAGCACTGGCGCTCCCCTATGATGTCTTAGGGAGTGTTATAATGCTCCCTAGACCCTTTTGGAGGAGTGTTGCTCATCTTAAGAGCGTTGGCGCTTCCCTAAGGCCTGCCAAGGAGCGCTACAATGCTCTGAGACCCCTTCTGAAGGAGCGCTCCCTATTCTGGGTCAGTTGTTAGCCCGTTGAGAAGAATAAGGAGAGGAACATTCGATATTAGGAGGCTGTTGTGCTCGAATTCTTTTTCTCATCAACAAATCCCTGATCTATGGAGAAGATTCCCAACTAGTTCTAAACATAACTCAAGAGGTTAGGCTCCTCCCAACCTATATAAGCAGGCTCTATGATGGTGGAAAAGGGAAGAATTGAATATGTGAAACTTATGATCTTGGAGGAAACTTACAGTCATCCGAAGAAGATTGATCAGTGAAGCTGTTGTTATCCAGGTCTTGGATCTTTCAGGCAAGGGTTAGATGAAGAGGACTTGACGAAGCTGTCGCATTCGCATCTACGATTGTAAGCACTGTTGTTGTTATTCTCATTAATATGACACGCTTGGCCTGTTTCTTTCTAGTTTGTGTCTGACGTTACATGAACTTATCATTTAATGGTAGATCTGTTTTCGAGCTAATATCAATAGAGTAGGAAGTAGTTGTATCTTGCTTTGTCTGCAGAACTCGGCGAGGAGAAAAGGATCGGAGCGCAACTCGGAGCGTGCAGGGACAAATATCGATAACAGGTACTTCTATCATCCTTCCTTCTCATGTGTTAGTTTAGATAGATTCGAAAGAAATTCAGTGTCCACGTTAAGCATTTTTCTGTCTAGGGTTAAGGTCAAGCTCTAGAGGTCGATCTACTTGTCCGCAGGCAGATTTTCCTACAACAACAAGGTCAACAAAACAACAAGCAAGAGTAATATCCCTTTTGATAATATAAGGTAATAGTACGAACAATCATCACAGTAGATCCTTTAGATCTATCACTTGTAACTTGTCTGAAGCAAGATTTAAAGGTAAGGAATACAATACGAAATTAGGTCAACACTCTCATACTTTTGTGATCAAGCATTCCTCCATGGAAACTTGGAACTAACACACGATATTCTTCCAAGAGGAGGTGTTAGTTGTATCAGACAAATGATTATATTAAGCATTTACCTCTATATGCTCACATTCTATCAAGTATGATACTTTAAAAGGACTGTTATCTTGACTATAGTCATCAACTTGTCATGTGTACCTTTGAATCTTATTAACTTGATTAATCAAACCTTGATCTTTGTCCTCAGGAATGAGTGCTTTCTTTTCTCTTGAGTCTCCTTCACTCAAGATGACGAGTGCTTTCTTCAACCTGTCTTTTGTACTAAGACAATACACTATCTTGACAGAAGGTTGGGTTAGAGGATAAGTTCTATGATCTCAACTTTTAATCCATCTAATACCTTAACTTAGAAAAGGTTAGAATGATGCAACATTGATCAATATGACAAATGGATAATCACACATGGGTTGCATCATTCCTATGAATGTGTTGGATCTTGAGATCCTTCTGGATCTATGGAAAGAGAATCCTTCTCCTACAAATACTCTTTAAAGTTTAACCATTTAAACATATATGAGTACATACCTATGATAGCATTTGCAGGTGGTGGCACCATCTGGCAGCAACGATAATCATTACCAACTCTTTAACAACTTCAAGGGTGGCTACAACTGGTAGTATGACTGCAACTACAAATCGTATTGCATCTGCAACTGGTTCTGAGACTACAACTGCAACTGCAACTTAAGGTTTTATGAGGAAACCCTAATTTTTCAAACTTCATATTTTGAAATTATAATCCAGGGGATTGATGTGCTGAGCTGAGGCGAGTAAGTTGGTGCAGTCAGATTTCCGAAAATCCAACTTTTACCCCCTCAAACTTGATCTGCAGATTTATGGATTGGTGCTTATGGTTTTCTGGTACTTTGTGAAACCAGGGTTTCACTTTCTAGGAGATCTAGCCATGAAAAGGTGCATTGAAGGTCCCAAAATGATCCTTGGGGGAGGGCGTATTTTTCTAGATGGTTTTAGGGCTGAAATACCTCACCAACAAAAAGCCCTAATTTGCATGTACGACAACAGTGACATTTTTCATTTTTCTCTTGTGAAAGATGCTCTCTTAAGCTTGGCTCTGAAACCATGTTAATTTTTAATCCATTATTATAGTTCTTTTCATTCAATAGATAACAATAGCATAATACAAGATCACTGAGAAATACACAATCACAAGAGACAAAACATTTATCCTGGGAAACCCTCCAGGGGAAGAAAACCCAGCAAAAATTCCTTATTATAGATAGTCAATACAATGCCAAGAGATAAATTAAGCTAATACAGAAGATCCTCTCCCAAAGATGCGCCACTCTCTCTCCTTCTTCTACAACTGCAGTTCTGAAACTTGTCTCTGAATGAGCAAGTGAGTGTGTGTCTAAGTGAGGTGCTAGCCTCCTTATTTATACAAATCTGGCACGTGTGAAGTGTCTCTTCACTGGCAGGGCCGACTTCTCAAACTGGGTGGTTACAACCACCTTTATTATATTTCGGGGCCTCTTGATATATTCTGGGGCCAACTTGTTCTTTTTCCTTTTACAATTACAATATGGCCAATCCACAAAAGGGGATTTGGTCCTTATACAATAGCTGACATGATCAATCCACAATGGGGATTGATCTAATGAATAATATATCAAATAATAATAAGAATACACTTTGTAGTTACATTGTTTTTACACGTCTATGTCACGCATTCAAGTCACTCTGTGTAAATATATGTTTCAATCCATAGTAATTTGTCTTTAATTCGAATTTTCTTCCAATCAGATAATGTCTCCATACTCTCAAGGCATATGCAATTGTTAATTACTCCAATTTGTGCATTGCATAGTTTTCCTCATGCCTTCTCAATTTCCTTGAAATGTAAGTGATCACTCGACCGTCTTGCATCAAAACTCTACCTAAACCTTCCTTGGATGCGTCCGTGCATACCAAGAATTCTTTATCCATGTCGGGGACCTTTAATATTAGCATTGTCTTCAACAAATCTTTGAGCTTTTGAAATTATTCCACACATTTCTCAGTCCATACGAACTTTTTGTTCTTCTTTTGCAATTCCGTGATTGGATTTGGTATCTTCGAAACACCTTCGACGAACCGTCAGCAATATCCTACTAAACCCTTAAATCTATGTACTTCTTGTACATTTGTCAGTTTTGGCCATTCCATAATGGCCTCTACTTTCGTTGGATCCACAACGATACCTTCACCATATATTATATGTCCCAAGTGATGAATATTTGATTGGCAAAAAAGAACATTTTGATAGCTTCCTGTAGAATTTGTTTTCTCGTAGACACTGGAGGACCAATCTTAAGTGTTCTTCATGTTCTTTTGTATGAGGATAAATCAATATCTCATCAATAAATACTTGGACAAACTTGTCCAAGTTTTCGTGGAACACCCCATTCATAAAACTCATGAATACCCCCGAGGCGTTCGTCAATCCGAATGGTAAAACTGTAAACCCATAGTGTCTGAATTTCATCTTAAACGTGGTCTTAGGGATATCTTCCTCTTTCATCCATAACTGGTGATATCCCTATCTCAAGTCAATATTTGAAAACATCATTTCTCGCTTCATCTGATCGAATAAATAATATATTCTTGGTAACGGATACTGGTTCTTGATCGTCGCTTTGTTCAATTGATGATCTAGTCAATACAAAATCTCCACAATCCATCCTTCTTTCTCACAAAAATAACAGGCGCAGCCCACAGTAATACACTTGGACGTATAAGTCCCAAGTCCAAAAATTCCTTCAATTGCATTTTCAAATCCAACAATTCCAGTCTTGACATACAGTATAGATTTCTCGCAATCACGTCTATTCCAAGTTTCAAATTTATGGTAAACTCTAGTTCTCTTACTGGTGGAAAACCTTGTAGTTCCTCTGATAATATGTCTCTAAACTCTGATACTATCGAAAAGTTTTCCAATCCTTTCGTCTCTCCCTTTTCATTAAGTGTTAGGATGGCATATAGCTCGCATCCCATGTGCATAATATTATATAGTTGTAGGGAAGAAATAAACCTCAAGGACACTGGACCCTAGTTTCTTCCTATAATCACTCTATTCTATCCCAAATCAGTTGTCAACCTTAATTGTTTCACATTATAGTTAAGTATCACATCATGTGATTCTAACTAGTCTACACTTATCACTATGTCATAATATCCTAAGATCATGACGTATAGGTTGGCCTTCATTACAAAATATTCCAAATTAATTCTACAGTCTGTAACCTTTCCTCCAATTTTTTGTTTGGCACCTGATGTCATTTCTACGTATCTTAACTCATCATGCTCGATTTCCTTTACCTTAATTCTCTTTAGCGGTCCACTAGAAATAAAGCTCTCTATAGCACTTGGATCTATCAAGATACTAAAATTTATATCGACATTTGTACTTGACGTATTGAGCACAATGGACTGGTGCATGGCCTGGAGGTTGTTCACCACTACATTAATACTATGGACCTTTCCCAAATATCCTATAGTAGTGGGTCCCAATGATTTGGTCACTTTGGCCTTATCAATCGGACAATATCACTGATAATGTGGATCTCCACATGTACAACATCCATTCTTCACTCCAGTGCTCCTGATCCCCGAAGTAGAAGTTGTTGGCATAGAAATCTGTGATCCTGGTATGTTTTTCTGAACATACCTGAAATGTTGTTGCTGCTACGGACGACATTGTTGTTGGTTTTTTGTTCCTCTATAAGGAGTCCTATGATGAGGAGTCTTTCATCATGGGTTCGAGAACATAGGTTCTCTAGGAATATCTCGATGCCCAAAAGTCTCTTTGGCTAGTGTCTGTTGTTGTTGTGCTTTTAATGTTTTCTTTCCAGTCGGTCTAGAAGGATTCTTTCCCTGACCCCCATTGTTCAGTTCTTCCTCAACTATGACGGCCTTCTGAACTGCATCATGAAACATCTAAGGAATTAGGATCCTCACTTTCGCATGAATGTTGAAGTGAAGGTCGAACACAAACTTGATGACCTTTAAATTATTTGTGTTCAGATGTGGAGCATACCTAAGTAGCTTCATGAACCTAGTCTCATACTCTGACACCATACGACCACCCTATTTTAAGGCATTGAACTCATTAATCTGGCGCTCAATGAATTCCTTTCATAAGTACCTCTCCCAGAACCATTCCTCGAACAAATCCCATGACACGTCTTCAACAACCATGTTTAGGTGAGGTAGGAGCGTCTTCCACCATATAAGAGAAATCCCCTTCAACTGAAAGACCTCCATGCATACTTTCATGTTGGAGGTGTAATCACAAAGTCTGAATCACATCACCATGTTCTCCAACCATACCTCGGTGGCTAAGCCATCCATGGCACCCCAAAACTCAAGAAATTTCACCTTCTCAAGTTCTCTCTGTATACTACTACTACTAGCTGGAGCGCATTGTGAACCCTCATTGGGCACAGACACTTTGCCCTTATCTCGATCCACGTGGTTGATCAACGCCTATAACATCCTCTGGAAGGATTTCATCATACCTACCACATATCCCACAAAAACTTGCTCCTTCTTAGTAGTCTAATCATCTCCCTGGGGATTTGACCCCTCTTGCATGGATACTATCGGAGAAGGCACACCTATTCCTCCCACACCACAAGATCTACCTCCCCCGCATCCTCTAGCCATGATTACCTACATGGACAATTTAAGAATTAATTACCGATACATTTTTAATCATTTCATTAGCATAGTGGAAGGTGTAACGTTCAAATGTCACAGGGTTGAACCTCGCTTCGATACCCTATGTAACGAACCTTCTCTTACGACAGCAATGTAGGTGAGTATAGTAGTGAATTTTATTTTTTTTTGAAATAATAACAACAAGACAAGTGTTACATGAAAACACATACATCATTACTTACACATTTTATTCTCGTTTATCTCATTACACAAAAAAATTTAGATACCATTTCAAGGTTAATCATTGATCAACCACAACACATAAAAATAAAAAACAATTCCTACCCGCCCAACCTACCCTACAAGGTTAGGACCTCCAAGACACATAATCATTGCTCAATATACCATGTGACCAAGCATGCAGGAAAAGGTGTGGGTGTTGGCCGACGGGTGCAGATAGTTATCCCCATGCCTTGGACACATGCCCCATGCGACGAAGACCTCCAGAGTTAGGCGCTAAAATCGCGTTAACAATGCGCCAATTTTTCCCACGCAATGAGAATCATGCCAAAGGTAGGTTCTGAGCGCGTGAGCTAGGTTTTAAAATTGTGTGTGGGATTTGGAGGATGATTTGGCTATATGAGAAGGAGAAACTTTTAGGGGAGATAACTTTCTCATTTTTTGACCAAATCAGGTGTAGAAAAATCCTAGACAGGGGTTTTTAACAATTCTGAAGCCATTGGAGATGTTATTTTTTCCATTTGAGCATTATAAATTGTTTTTTTTTCACATATTGAACACTTAATGAAAGAGGACCATTGGAAGCTAGACCAAGAGATGTATCCCAAGAGAGTGGTGAACTCCTTTATCATTTGTTGTGTTATGTGTGTTATTTGATGGTTGTTTATCTCTGTTATTTCTACAATTTTAAGTCCAAAACTCATTAAAAAATTTATGTTCTTGCAAATTGATCCATTCCCCAAGACACATCAATTTTCACTTGCATGTTATACAAGCCTTCAATTTCATATCAATTTGGTATCAGAGCATAGGTTATGGTGAAGGTTTGATTTGTTTGCAAGTGTTTTTCTGATGCTTACAAGGTTGAAAATTACAAGAGGAGAAGGACAGCTTATGGAGCCAAGTTATCAAATTTCAAGAAGGAGAAAAATTCATTCACCACAAGTTTCAAGGAGACATTCACCAATTATGGCTCATGAGGAGAGTTATGAAACCCTCACTTCTGATGAAGAAACTTTTAGAAAATCCTTCTTTGATATGACAAAAATGGTGAAATTTTTATATGAAGAGAAGAATCCAAGGTTGCAAGGAGAAAGCTCAAATCCTCCAAGAGGTAATGAAGGTAATGGTGATAAAACTCCAAAAGGAAATGGAGGAAATGGTGACACTCCACCTCTTTCACCTCCATCTTCCACTTCTTCTACCATTTCACAACCATATCCAACTTCTCCAAAATAACACGGTAAAACGCCTCCACAAACTCCTTTGCTTAAGCTTGATATAAAGTTTGGATTTCCTATGTGCAATGGAGAGGTAAATGCTGATAAATTGGATAATTGGATTCGTCAGATTCAAGTGTATTGTAGGATACAAAGAATTTGGGATGATGAAACTAAGATTCAACTTTCTTCTCTTAGATTGGAAGGTGCATCATTCATTTGGTGGGAAGCCAAAACTCAAGAGGACATGAAGAAACCAAGTAAGGTTTTATCCTCTTGGAACAATTTTGTTGTTGCAATTAAAATGAAATTTTATCCATTAGCATACATGCAGAAAGCTATCATGGATTGGAAAAACTTTAGGCAAGCTAAAGGGAAAAATGCGCAAGGCTACACTCAAGAATTTAGGAGAAGAGCTTTGGTTTTGGGTATAGATTTATCTTCTCAAGAAACTTTACTCAAATACATTAGAGGATTGCATAGCTACTTGAGACACACAATTCTTATGTTTAACCCTACAAATCTAAATGAATTTTGTGTACAGGAAACTCATTTAGAAGCAAGAGGGAAGATTTCTCCTCAAGCGGGCAGTAAGAAGCCATTTCATAATGGAGACAAAGGAAAGTGGGAATTCAAAGGAAAAGGAAAGAAGAATTATTTAGTCAAGAAAGAGGGAGAAAACTCTCATGTAAACACTGTTCAAAATGTTGGACACACTGACCACACTTAGAGGGGGGGTGAATGAGTGTGGAGGTCTTTTTCAAAACTTTTCCCCTTCACAAAACTCCTTATTTAGAAATCACCATTTACTCTTATTGTTGTCGTTTATAATCAGTTAAATGTGAACATTCATCAACAACATATATCAGCTACATATATCATCAATAAACCATCACCACAAGGAACACAAAGAACACAAGATGTATGTACAATTTTCCTTATATTGCGAACTACAATCTTGGGTTATCAACAACAACTAAATAGAGTACAACTCTACAAGAGCGCCATCTCTATAATGAAAGACTCAACTTACACCCTCAGCTCCAATTGAGATGAGGCAAAAATCCTCAACATATACCAATCTGTCAATAAGTACATGACCTATCGGTAGTGCAGCATGCATATGTACGCGCCCTACCAGTAGTACGACTCATGTATGTATGCGGCTAGTATATACTACAACCTGCGTATCACATATGAGTTACTTAGGGTTTTCTCTTCAAGATCAACTCAGATCCTCTGCAACCTTCAATCACATTCTCTTATGTCTTTCACTGTCCAATCTGACCCATAACCAAACACAATACATCCAATCTCTCCAACAAATTACTCATGCTTCTCAACCATACAATATGAATGCTACTCATCATGTATAAGCAACCAGTATACTATAGCAATCATATCAGTACTGAATCATAAGAGTGTTTCTCACTCCATCAACCAACACAAACCACATCACAACAACCATACCAATAATGCCTTAAGCATTCACCACACAACAAGAAAGAGTATCCATCAAGACAACAATGTAACCATACCAGAGTCTCTATGGAAGATCTAATCTCGTAGAATGCAGATTTGGAACCTGCTTCAGTCTTCAAGAGCCTGGCACCAGCTCACACACAAGTATTCATGACTTCATCCACTATACATGCTTTGTCCTCATTTAGCCCACGTATGTACGTTCCCCAGCTCATTGCAGCCCCCATATACCTCAGAAACTAGGGTTTCTGAACTTCCGAGACTTTTGTCATCATGATCTCAAACTTACTGAAAATTTGATGCGTCCATGAGATCCTCCAGACCTTCTCTCTCTAAGAATAGATATTCAATACATTCTCAAGAGATACGATATCATAAGAGAACCTTGCCTCTTATTTATACTTTCCAAGTAGCTTCCTTAGAAGCATATTCTAGGTCACTTAATCCACTTGTAGGTCACTTAACCCATTTCTAGGTCACTTAACCTATTTTCCTCATTTTAAGGTTAACCACTTTCCATAATTAGAAAGTTCTTAATTACTTTATCATTTAAATATTCCTCCTTGACTTTGTCACCTCACTTTATCATTTACATAATCTTTTTTGATTTTTTCACTTCACTTTATTATTTAAATAATCCTCCTTGACTTTGTGACTTTACTTTATCATTTAAATAATAACTTCTTCTTTCCAATCTCTTTGACTTCTTTGACCTTTTGGGGCTTCAAGCCTACATATTAGGGTCCTCCAAATTTGTAAGGATTTTGCACATATTCCAAAGGAGAACTGGAATAATTTTGATGCTAAATCTATCAAATGTATATTTATAGGGTATTGTTTAGAATTTAAAGCATATAAACTTTTTGATCCATCTACTCACAAAGTGTTGGTATTGAAGTTCTTCAATCAGATTCATGAATTTTTTCATTTCAGTCAAGGTATGCCATGGATGTGCTAAAGAGGATGATGAATTGTAATCCAACACCAACTCCAATTGCAACAGGGACAAAGCTTAGCAAAGAGGATGTGAGATCCAATGCAGATCCAACCCTATTCAAGAGATTGGTTGGCAGTCTTATGTACCTCACTTCCACTAGGCTAAACATTATGTATGTTGTCAATTTGATTTCCAGGTTCATGGAATCTCCAAAAGATTTGCATTGGCGAGTTGGCAAAAGAATTATCAGATATGTCGTTGGAACAACAGGATATGGCATATTATATTCCAACACTAGTAATGATTTCTTGATTGGATATAGTGACAACGACTTTGCAGGTAGTATTGATGACTACGTCGGGATATGTGTTCCATATTGGTTCGGGTGTGATTTCATGGACATCCAAGAAGATACCCATTGTGATGATTTCATCAGCCGAAGTTGAGTATGTAGTAGCCACAGCAACAACTTGTCAAGCAATTTGGTTACGAAGAGTATTGGGTGATCTTCTACAAGGACATGAAGGACCAACTCTAGTGTATTGTAACAATAGCTCAGCAATATCTTTTTCAAAGAACTATGGTTTCCATCAAAAGAGAAAGCATAATGATACTAGATATCATTTTATTAAAGAACTTGTAAAAAATGGAGAAATCTACTTGGAATCTTGTAGATCAAAAGACCAATTGGTTGACATGTTTACAAAGCCATTTGCAAAAGATGTATCTGACTTTCATAGACAAAATTTAGGTGTTGTAAACGTGAAAGCATTTAGTGGTAGTAATTAAGGGGGAGTGTTAGAAAATAATTACTCGTGCAACTATTTGAGGAAAGTTTTAATTATAGACCCTACAAAAGTTTTAGTTAGTTATGCATTAGCTATTTTTGTGAGTACTATTATTAGTAAGTTTTGTGTATTTAACCATCTATCCAAAAGAAAGGAATCATTCAAGTTTTAGAGTTGCAGCTCTTGTGTCTTGTGTTCTGGTTTTTTGTGTGTTTGTATGTGAGTTCATATAGCAACAACTGTGAGAAATTTGCCCATTTCTCCTTCACTCTCCCTGCAGGTATCGCAAAATCACCACATGCTTTTCTATTTCTACAATTATGGCTAAATTTCAAGTTGCGTTGGATCCTATACAACAATGGTAGTATAACCGTTGATCCTCGTCCGAATGAATCCATTGAGCTATAGTTTGGTTCCCACCAGCTAGAAATGTCAGTGGTTGAATTTAAAACCTTTGGAATGCTCTCTTGCCATCGTAGTTATGTAGTTATATAGGACAATCTTGTTCGCATATTTCAATGAACTTGCCATCAACGTTCGAGCCACGCCATGCTTGGTTGACTAATAAGAAGCTCCTTCGTTTTGATAAGTAATGACAAATTGGATAGATGACAGATTGGATAGACTACAGGTTTTAGTTGGAGAATAGATAAGGAAGGCGAGAGGGAAATTGTCCACTTAAAAATAAAAAACAATGGATCTTATTTAGAGGTGTGGTGAAAGCATTACATACATTTCTTTTTTATAGAAATTTATAGGTTTTGTAGAAATTGTTGGATCTGTATATTTAAGTGGTTAAGATTATATAATATTATTTTCTTAGAAGTGTTTGATACTAAATTCATTTATACATTTAAAATATATTTTGAATTACAAAAAATTGTGATTTCATCCAGATTTATATTTTATGAAAAATGTCAAAACATAAAAATTTTAGATAAAATCTCATAAAAATTCATCTCAAAATTAAGAAAAACACTTTTTTATAATTGACTTGACTTAATAATCTTCAAAAAGCGTAAAATTAATAGTAAGATAAAAAAAAACGATACACAGAAATAACCATGAATGAGATTCCTGGTTGGTGTATCACTTTTTTTTTTGTCTGCTATACATTATTTTATACAGTTCACATCTCATTAATGTTTGTGTCTTAAATTCAATTCAGCCATGTTTTTAATGTCGCAGTTGTAATGTGCTTTAAATAAGTTTGAATTAATAGAAAAGATAAGAAAGAGCGTTTCACCCAGTCTTGATAACAATAAATATAAAATAAAATTGCAATTTTTTGGGGCAAGTACCACTTGTAAATATATATAACTGAGTCCCATTTAAGGGAAGCATTTACATCGGTGGAGAAAACGTTCCCGTCTCTGCAACCTTAGGTATTTGACCCAATTTGTTAATGAATGCTCACCAATTTAATAATGAAATTTAGCAATTTTACAAAACTTTAAATATATTTAAGGTTTAATTTTTATTTAAATTTGAAATTTGTATACATATTTGCATACGCTAAAGCTGAGATTATTTTTTTTAGATTTTGATTATAAAGTTGAGATTAATTTTTCTAGATCTTGACTATAAAAATTTATTCCAAGGAAATTTTACAGTTTCCCAAATTTTATAAATAAATTTTTACAGAACTCCGAAAATCTAAGAGGTTACCTATGAAATATTCAGCAGTTGAGAAACACTTCTCTTAATAAAAAAAAATTCTCTCTTGATTTATTTTCTTTTTTCATTGAGTTAAGTTAAATATTGGCAACTTTAATCAAATAAAAAGAAAAGTTGTTTAACTATTCTATGAAATAGTTTGTTACATAGAATTAAGTTATATAAATCTACATTAAATTATTATTTTTATTGTGTAAAATTCATTTCTATTGTTTAAAATTTATTTCTAAATATAGAAATAGATTCAAGATATTAAAAAATTTAACAGAAATAATCACTCAAATCTACAAATTTAATATTTTGTTAAAAAAAAATTAACAAAAATAATTTAAAAAAATCATTTAATACACTGTGAAGTTACAATTTCAATCATCAAACCTTGTAATTTTAACAATCCATTAAAAATTCTACCGAAAACCCCACAATAAAGTCTGGTCTTCTCCGTCAGCAATATGATGGACAGATGGTATTTGATCCTTTTGATATGACGACATAGAGCCGAAACATCAATCAGTTTTGCAGCGGGGAGAGTAAGGAGCCTTTCCTCCGTGAAGTCTCTCATTTCTCTTCTCCAAAAACCGCTGAATAGAAAATTTTGGAGTCGTTGGAAGTGCCACTGCAACAACAATTGCAAACTGGTGTCAAATWTATGGCAAATTAGAATGGCTTTCACTCTTTAGTTACAGCTCCTCTTACCGCTTTTCATCGTCTGAGCAAATTGCGTGCTGCTGACGATGGCTGACGAGGGACTGATCGGAGTTGAAGGCGTAGAAGGCGTCGATGAGGGAATCCCACTTATTCTGCTCGCCACCATCATTATGGCCTTTGCCTGCACCGCCCCCCACAACACAACAATATCTCAATCTCAAGCTTTCTTTACAAAAAAACTCCCTGCAAATTTGATATTGCAAGGACTCGAATGCAACATAACAAAATCCACAAGAGAAGCATAATATCCTTCTCGTGAAAGAACGGTCTACTACCTTATCTGCTGATACATGATAAACGTTCACTTTCCCCGCATAGAAAATTGTGAGAAGCGCAGATGGGGACTGTAGATTTATTTCGCTCCGCTCTGCATGATAAAACCCCGCTCAATATAAATTTCGCCATTGATTTTAAAGGGAAAATTTTCCACTCGATGTAATTTGAAAACAGAAGAGGAGAAGAAGATTTAGCTTATTGTGATTCTGATAATAAGGAGTGACTCAATAATTGAACAATGAGTATAGATACTCAAAGTTCTACTAAACATAACAAAATTGGTTCATAAGTTCAATTTTGCACCTGTACTCATCAAAATTACAGGTGAGTGTGGTTTCCAAAATCTAACCTGTGTGGAATTATACCTTACTAAGTTTGAGAAAGAATCTCTAGAGGAAAAAATGAAAAATTCTTTTTTGAATGGGATCGGACAGTACCTGAGATACTATTTTCCTCTGCCGATGCTGCGAGGTTTACCGACGACTCTTCTGAGGGATGTTTTCCCTTATCGTTCTTTGATGAACTATTCATAGCTACGGATGGAAAGAATGACCAGATGGTTCTGAAATTATTCAAAGTCTTGCAGGTGAGAGTATAAGTAACTTGTGTAACAGGTATGAAGCGAAAGCCGCGAATCCGTTCTCATTATAAAGGCTGTTTAGACTTCTGCTGATGCATAATTTTCTCCGGTCATTGGATTGTATTAAATCGCGTGAAAGTAAAGTGGAAAGCCAGAATTGAATAGATTAAGGGAGGAGAACCGTAGAACGTGGTGTATTAAATATCTAATCGCTTTATTGATTCAACACGTGTCTTTTTCGACACATGTCGCGGTACCTTAATTTATCGATAGATGCGAGGATGGTGCCACAATGTATAAAACGAGCATTATATAGTACGGTGTGAAAAATATCAACAAAGATACGTGTTCCGCACGGTCGCCAATATGCATTCTTGAATGCTGTTCCAGTTGGATTATAGGTTTTTGATTTGAATAATGGATTGTAGGTTGTAATTTATTATTCAAATTCAATATTTTATAATCCATATGTAGCAGTATTCAATTGTATAATATTGTCTAATTTTTCTCATTCAAATATTCATGGTGTTGACAATATTAAACATTTTAGGAAATTATTCTTTTTAGGAGTTTGGAGATATTTACCTTAAATCTGGTCAGAAATTGTTAAATTTTCAGATTTAAGTGATTATTTTTGTATAATCTGAATGCTCAAAAAGTTTTTCAAGATGTTGAATCCATTTCTATATTCAAAAATAAATTTTAAACAAAAAATAATATTTTTTTACAAATTTATATTAAAATACTAGTGAAAAAATAATTTCATAAAACAATTAAACAACTTCATTAATAAAAATTATAATAAAAATATTTTTAAACTACTTACAAGATTCAAAAAAATTTAATTACTTTTATTTATAAATGATTATTATTTAATTATATTAAAACTAACTTTTAAATTTAAAACAATATATATATGTGAAGTATTTTACTTAACCTTTAACCATGTTCACAAAAAATGAAAATGCCTAACAAATAAGTCTTTGAGAAGAAGGTAATGTTTAACCAGGAAATATACTCATAAATAGCATTATGTGCACCAAGTTTCCTTAATGAAGATTAAGTGATTTGCGTTGACTGGCAGCGTGCTCAGGGCTTGTGTTCTCGACAATGATAATGAACATACCTCTTTATTACTCCGAAGTATATCGATCCCTACCTACTGAGTACAACAATAGGTGAGAGCACATTATGTTCAAAATTACATCATCAAGATTTTAATTTGCAATTATATCGTTATTTATAAACATACATAATTATTAAAAAGAATTTGAATTTGAATTGTATATAAATATTATTTTAAAATAGGCTTGTTTGATATTTTTTTTTTTTTAACCATGGGAACAACAACCTCCCAAGAGGGGTCGTCTACCCTTCTAGCCTTGTCACAAGGGGCCAATATGAGCATCCCTACCCCCCGCCGGTTTTGAACCTGTGACCTCCCCGGAGATAACACATATTCTTAACCATTGAACCCACTTACTCCATGATGCGTGGTAACGGGTAGGGCATTAACCTCAAGAGGTGGGGTACTAGTTATCACTCCCCAATATCATGATACATGGGGGATAGGTGTTGAGTTTTTGGTTCAACTAATGCAAATGAATGAAGGTACAAGCTCCAAGGTAAAAAAAAAAATAATTATTCTAGCGATGAAAACATGCAAATAGGATGGAAGTATGAGAGCCAAGCCCAAGCCCTATATTGAAGAGGGGATCTCCCTTATTCTGGTGCTATACTTCAAATGATGTTTGATGTATTGGTGTTTTAGGTAAATCATATGGAAACTATTATGAGGAAGGAGGGGGAGATCATGATTCTTAGTGGCGATGGTTTTATTAAGCTGTAAATAATTACTCTAGCGATGAAAACATGCAAATAGGATGGAAGTATGAGAGCCAAGCCCAAGCCCTATATTGAAGAGGGGATCTCCCTTATTCTGGTGCTATACTTCAAATGATGTTTGATGTCTTGGTGTTTTAGGTAACTCATATGGAAACTATTATGAGGAAGGAGGGGGAGATCATGATTCTTAGTGGCGATGGTTTTATTAAGCTGAAAATGAATGATCAAACAAGGACTCTTCTTTGCAAGGCTTAATCGAGATCCTCAATGGGCAAGCACAACTTCCTTTTCAAGGTAGTGGTTCTTAGGCTCCTCTGTTGGTTTTCTTGTTTGAACTTGTTCTTAATTCCTAGCTCTGTATGTGCGGTATCTATGTGGTCTTCTAAGGATCTTGGGTTCTTTCCAATGGTTTCCCATTTCATTGTTGGGATGTAGCTTGAGTGGGGTTGGTCTTTCAAGCATAGATGTGTACTTTTTGTTTCGGGAGTAATTTCAGCTCTCCCTCGCTCTCTGAGATTTTTCCATTCTCCTATCCTGATTTTTTCCCTTCTTATAGTCCTAGTTGTGTCCCGGCTCCAATTACAAGTCTTTTCCTATGGTCATAAGCATAAGGGGGGTAAGGCCTTTCATCTTCTAGGTTCACCTCCTTCTCACCTTCTCTCCTTTGAGATTATTATGGAAGACAAGGTGGCTATAGGATTTTCAAATTCTAGTGCATGTGGGGCCTAGAGGAGATGCCCATCTAAGCCCCCTTCGACCAGGAGGAACAACTTTCGGTCTGAACAGACAAAGGTAGAGATGGTCGCAAACTAGGCCAGGAAGTTGTGCAATAACAGTACATCCCTAAAAACTTAGAAAAGGATGGAGGAGCTTGTAAATCGGGCGTTACAGAAATAGTCATAGATTGAAAAGCATCAAATAAAGAAAGAATTCCAAGAGTGGGTTTTAGATCTAGGATTCTCAAGATCTAGAGACACCAAAGTATTCGAAGAAATGCAATTCTATTGGTTAGAAAAAACCCTCATTGTGTTTTCCATGGACGATAAGGAGGATAAGAATGCATAATCCTTGGATAGGATCAAATGACTGGAAACGAAGATTACTATCCTACGTTGGGTGAATTTTGGGATCAGCTTCAAGGTGACAGATAGGGATCCAACTAAGGATGAAGATATAGTCAAAGTGGCTGGAACTTTGAGACCTCAACCCAATTATTATGGATAATACACTTGGAAAAGACATAAAGGACAAGACTAAGGTGTGTGAAAGTCTAGTCTACTCAAAACATCTCATTTTTTCTTTTCAATTTTGTTTTGAACTTAATGTATTACAAAGGTATATAGATTTCCCACAATATAACTCTGTTTCACTTTTAATAAGCCTAAAACACTCATGAATGTACCAATTTCCATATGATATCAATATATAAATAAATTATATATATATATATATATATATATATATATATAATCTCAACCCAATTATTATGGATGATGCACTTGGAGAAGACATAAAAGGCAAGGCTAAGGTGTGTAAAAGTGTGAGTCAAAACATTTCATAGTTAATATATTTTATTTTTTTTCAATCTTGTTTTGAATCTAGTGTATTACAAAGGTATATAGATTTTCTCACAATATAAATTTCTTTCACTTTTGGCAACCTTTAGAAACCCATGAATGTACCATTTTCTACATAGTATCAAAATCTATATATATAATTGTTTTTACAAAATGATAATGTATATTTATAATATATTTTATTTTAATCTATTTAATTTATATATATAACCATATTTAAATTATATATATATATATATATATATATATATATATATATATATATATATATATATATATATATATATATATATATATATAATTTATATTAATAAATTATTTATAAAATAATATTTTTTTTTTAAACTTGACTTACAAATTTTTCATCCAATTACAACGTCGTCTACCTTAAACATACCTTTGAAAGAGCATTCAACTATAAAATGCTAAATATTTTATGGAGCTCTAAGTTCTTTATGACTATAAGTAAAGGGGTCATGGGAATTGCCACTCATACCAAAATTCACATATGTAAGTCCATTTATCAAAAAACTCACATATATTAGTTATTATTGTTTAGAAGGAAGGCAATGCAATAATGGTGTGAGTGGATAAGGAAGTATATTAAAAGTTTTGGGAAATAAATATTATGATATTAAAGTTGGTTTTTTTATTTAAATTTGGTTTAATTAAATATGTAAGGAAAACCAAAATTTGTTTATATATTTTTATAAGAAAATGGTTATTGTGTGGAAAAGTTTGTTTTACAATTTATGAGGGAGATGTGTAATTCCTTCAGTATATTATATGGAGTTGATACTTGGCATTTTTGCACTAAAAATGTTTTTTATAACTAAATAGGAGAGATGTGTAATTCAATATTTGAAGTGATAGTACACTTTAAAATAAAGAGGTTATTTAAGAAACTACTTAGTAAAAATATCAATATTAATATGTTAAAGATGAGAGAGAATTACATTACATGTTAATATCAAACAATATTGAATAAATTACAATTAGAAATATGAAAAATATAATGTTAAAATAATATTGAATAAATTGCAATTAGAAATATAAAAAATATAATGTTAAAATACAAATAAAATAAATGTGATTAAAATAAGAATGCAATAAACATATATATGCCAATATAATACGCATATATTGTTAGAGGCTAATATATGATGAATACATGTTATCAAAAATCATTATATGAGGTGTAAACATTTCCTATTTTTTTCAATATAAAAGAATTGTTTACTTCATTGGATTAAATTCCTCCCACCGTAGAAATTGAGTTAAGATGGATCTTTTACATAGACAATCAAAGTAAGTAAATGCGATGGTTTTATGAAAATGTGGTCATTTTTATTAGCAATCAAAACAAGTAAGCAGAATGATTCTATAAATGGAGCTAATTAAAAAGTGGACAAATTCAACTTCTTAAATACTAGTCTTTTTTTTAGATAAGACAAAATAGGTTTTAATATATTCACTTTTTAAAATTTGGTGATTTGGGTTTTCTTAAAATAGGTTAAAATCCTTAAGAACAAAGTTTTATGATCAAAATTCATATCAATTAAGTAAAACTACAACTTTACTCAAATTTTTTTAGAAAACAAAAAAAAAAAGAATTGAGTTTATCCATTTTTTAACTTACTCCATCTATTAATATAATATTGTAAAAAGAAAAAACATTTTAAATTTTAATAAATAAATAAATGTGTTTATTTCTTATAAGTTTTTCCATATTTAAAAAATCTTTAGAACAAAATGGAAGAAAAAAAATAAATCCATATTTAGAAAATGGTTAGAAGAAGATGAAGAAAAATAATTATCATGCTAAATTTAAGTGAGACGTGAATTCATATATTTCTAATAACTTTCTCTTAAATGTTAAATGGTGTCTTCATGGTATTTATCTTAGAAAACATGGCTCCTAAAAAGGATTAGTTTATTTATTTGATAAATAGCTTATTTGTTTGATAAAACTCAACTCACATAGAAGTGACATGGGGTGTTAATATATTAACAGGTAAAGCCATAAATGAAATCAAGTTGTTTAATAAAGTTATATATCTGATTATTGAGGACTTGGGAGTTCTGTAGTTTTTTTTGAGTCTTCGAGTCCCTTGACCTATAGCCTCTCCCCTTCATTGACATCAAGTTTTAGGGTTTTCACGCACCTTAGAGGTCTAGTTGTTTTTCAATTCTTGGTTTCTTCTCGATTGATCCAAAATGGATCTAGGAAGACCAAAATTTTAAAGTTCTCAAAATCATATGAAACCAGCGCCATCGCGTAGGGCTCGTCGTGTCGATTTCGACAATATTTTTTTTCCGAAGATGGACACCATATGCGAAAATTATCTTGTTCTGAACCTTTTTCCCATATAGGCAAAAAAAGTCAAAGTCAACAGTGAGAGGCCGTATTGTTGACGTCAGCATGATGTGGCAAATGATGACATCATCATTCTAGCGTGGCAACACCAAGAGGTGACATGTGTCATGCATTTTTGTCTTTTTCAAATGCTGATGTGCCAGGTGACTGGGTTGTACGGACGTTGGCATGGCAGTCCGTATAGTGATGTGGCAGAATGAGGTTGTGACACATGGCATGGTATCGATGACATGTGGCAGGGTACATATGACACATGACAGTGACGTGGTGACAAGTGGCAGGCTCTGGGCATGACGCATGGCATTCAGAGATAACTATGAAAGTTGGTTGTGCAAGATGATTATGTTGTTGACTGTGTGCTGACTGTGTTTACGGTGGAAAATCATAGGGTGACACGTGGAACTTCGGAAGAGGCCAATGAGGGTCGGTTCAAAAAGTTTGTTGCACTCCGTGAGACTCGAACCCCCGACCTCTGGGCTAGGCAACAGACTAACCTCTCCATGCTAGCCAGTCATGCGCATTTGTTACCTGTTAATATAAGTGGAGAAATATATATTTAAGTTGAGTTAGGCGCAAATTTCGGGATAAGCTTGGTTGGCGGGGCCAGCCCGCAGACCAAGGCATGCGAACAAGAGCATACAATCAAGCACATGATTGGGAGGTAAGAGGGGGGCATGACATGTGGTTGACCTAGTCTGAGGCCATATGGCACTCCCACACGACTAGGTGCTAGAATTTTAGGGCGCATGTGTATATTGACTGGCATGTGGCCATATGGAAAGCACATATGACTAGAGGCCTATGACTAGGGAGCACACGCCTAAGATTTTTCCCAAAGTGGGTTTTTTACTATAAAAAATGGACTTTGTTGTTATTCAGCCTGTTATAATGAGATTTTTGCCCATTTTTTAGGATATGGAGCCCTTTTTTAGGCCAGATCTTGGGAGGAAGTTGGAAGGTGAACCCCAACTCAAAATATATTTAAACCAAGCGTTTTTTATAGTCCAAGGAGGTTCAGAATAGCAGAATGCTGAATTTTTTGAGAAACTTAAGCCGTTTTTATGCAGGGAAGCCGTTGAGGAAGCAAATGTTGGAGGCCATTTCGGGGAGCTACGCTCAGCCTTTTTCAGTGCCATTAGTTGGGTTGGATTCTTGAGGTTGAGAAGAACACAACCATACTAGTTTGTAATCCATTTGATGTACTTTTGATGTATTTTTGAATCATGGAATATTAATAAGAAAACCTTCCCCACTAAGACAAAGGCCCAGAGACGTAGGAAACTTGGTCGAACTCCGTTAACAATCTTGGAATTATGGCTTATTGTCCTTAATGTTTACTTTATGGTCTGCATTCTTTATGATGGCTGCAACATTCTTTCATTAAATCTTCTTCTTCTCTTTAATTTCTAAATGGTAAATCAACTCATGCATAAACTTAACCATAGTCTTTAAAAGATCAATTTCGGATCAAGTGGTATCAGATCAGGTTGATAGTTGGTTGTTTGAGTTTGCATGATTACTAGGGAAAAGATAAGTCGTGGTGAAGGAAAGATTGTAGAAGGAGATCATGAGATTGGATCAAGAAAGAGGACATCTCAAAGTGAGAAGATGGCATCAGAAGAACTACTTTCTCAAAATGAAAGAGAGTTTCAAAGAACGTTCTTTTCCATGTCGGAGATGGTAAAAGTGTTGTATGATGATTACTTGGAACGGAAGAGATCGGTTCAAGGGGAATCTTCAAATCAATCCAAAAGTGAATAAGGAGAGGACCCTCCAAAATATCCTCCTTCACATCCTTCATCTCCATGATCTTCTTCTTCTTCAAGTACCAGTTTGAATACTACTTCTTCAAGAAAACATTCTCATAAACATAAGCCCGATATGCTATTACTTAAACTTGATGTAAAATTTGTTTTGTCTATGTATGATGGTGAAGATAATGCAGAGAAACTTGATAATTCGTTTAGACAGATGGAGGTGTATTGTTATGCGCAACAAATCAAATATGAGGAAACAAAAATCAAATTGGCATCACTTCATCTTTAAGGCGCAACTCTCATCTAGTGGCAAAGTAAGATACAACATGGAACTCGACAAGTTGGTAAGATTTTTCCATCATGGCATGATTTTATTTCCGCACTTAGAAAATAGTTATATCCATTGGGATATAAGGAAAAGGCTTTAATTGAATGGCAAAGTCTTAAGATAAGGAAAGGACAATCGGTGCAGGAATATACAGATGAATTTTGTATTATGGCTTTGATGTTATATGTTCCATTGACTACACAAGAAACTCTTATGAAGTATATAAGAGGTTTGCCTACTTATATTCATAATATTGTATTTATGTTTGGACCTAATAATCTTGATGAGGTTTTTTTTCAAGCAACGTATATTGAAACAGGAAAAACTAGAGTTAGTGTATTATGGGAATCATCTTCAAAGAAAGAAGGCAAAGGAAAAGGGAATGGGAAGAAAGAAAATTCAACGACAGTGAAGGAAGAGACGCTCTCTTGCAAGCATTGCAAGAAAGAAGGGCATGATGATGAGCATTGTTGGAAATTGCACCCAGAGAAGAGATCGAAGTGGTTCAAAGAGAGGAAAGGGAGGCAAAAATTTGCAACAACAATACGGCCAACAACTTTGGGATCAGATTCAAGTGATGAGTCTAAGATTACAGTAGTTGGTTTGACAGGTAAAATTGGTGATGGTTTTGATTCTAGAAGTAAATTGTTTCATATAAGGGTCATTATGAAACATACCAAGATAGACACATTGATACATAACAAATCTCAATCTAACTTAATTTCAGAAGAAGTTGTTAATAAATTGAGATTAAAAGCTAAGATGCATCACAAACCCTATTCACTAAATTGGATAAGCAAAGATCAAAAACTGCCCATAACAAAGCAATGTATCATAAAATTTGAAATTACAATAAGTATTTGGATGAAGTAATATGTGATGTGGTGACGCTAGAAACATGTGAAATGGTCTTAGGAAGCCCTTATTTATATGATTGCAAATAAATCTTCTATAGGGAACAAAATCAATATCACTTATTTAAGAAAGGAAATGGATATGTTGTGCATGCTCGTCGTATTAAAGAAATAAATCTCTTATAACAATGGAACAATTAAAGAAGACAGCTTATGCAAGCAATGCAACTATAATTGTGCCAAGTAAAGTAGTTGATCTTAAGCATGAACATGAGATGGTTGTAGGATGGGAGTTCAATCATACTTTGCTTCAAGATAATGTAATTTCGTGCAAGCTCGTCAAACATATTGGTTCATTTTCAGTCATATTTCTAATATTATCGTTGCTAATGTTTTCTACTTGGATAGTAGTGGATTCAGTAAGATGTGAACGAGTGCAAATGGATAACAATATGATTTCAGTTGCCATGGTTATTATGCAATTGATTATGATGTGACAAGTGCACAGGACAGAGTTTCAAGACAAAGCACAAGTGGGGAGGCCTATACCACACTTGATGTGTGGTTAATATCCTTTTGGAGGACCAAAAGATCTTAGTGGGGAGGAATGATCCAAAATGGATCCAAGAAGGACAAAATTTCAAAGTTCTCGGAATCAGATGAAACCAGCTCCATCGCATAGGAATCGTTGTGCCAATTCTAGTAGTACATTTGTTTTATTAAAATGGACATTGTATGCGAAAGTTAACATGTTCTGAACTTTTTCCCAAACATGCAAAAAAAGTCAATGTCAACAGTCAGAGGTTGTACTGTTGATATCATCATTACGTGGAAAATGACGTCGTGATGATGTTATCATGATGACGTGGCAGCACTAAGAGGTGACACGTGTCAGGCATTTTTGGCATTTTCGGATGCTGATGTGGCAGGTGATTGGGTTGTACGGATGTTGACGTGGCAGTCCATAGAGTGACATGGAAGACTGAGGTCGTGACATGTGGGAGGGTAAGGAGGAAATGTGGCAGGGTACAGATGACACGTGACAGTGATGTGGCAACATGTGGCAGGCTCTCAGAATGACGCGTGGCATACGGAGCTGACTGTGCAAGTTGACTTTGTTGATGATAGTGTGTTGACTGTGTGTATGGTGGAACTTTATAGGGTGACACGTTGACCAATCACAGTGTTCCACATGGCACCCCAAAAGAGGCCAATGAGGTTCAGTTCAAATATTTTATTGCACTCCGCGAGACTCGAACCCCTAACCTATGGGCTAGGCAACGAACTAACCTCTCCATGCTAGCCACCCGAGTGCATTTGTTACTTGTTAATACAAGTGGCGAAATATATATTTAAGTTGAGTTTGGAGTGGATTTGGGGATAAGCTCGATCGACGAGGCCAACCCACAAATGAGGGTGCTAGACCAAGGCACATGACTAAGAGAATACGATCAAGCACATGATCGAGAGCTAAGAGGGAGGCGCGATAGGTGGTTGACCCAACCCGAGGCCATATGACACTCCCACACGACTAGGGGCCAGAAATTTAGGGCACGGGAATATATGGACTAGCGCGTGGCCACATGGCGAGCCCATATGACCAAGAGCCTATGACTAGGGGGCACGGGCCTAATGTTTTTCCCAAAGTGGGGTTTTTACTATACAAAATGATTTTTGTTGTTATTCAACCTATTATAATGGGATGTTTTCCCATTTTTTAGGATCAGGAGCCCTTTTTGAGGCCATATCTTGGGAGGAAGTTGGGAGGTGAACCCCAACTCAAAATCTATATAAACCAGGTGTTTTCAACAATCCAAGGAGGTTTAGAATAGCAGAATGCTTAATTTTTTGTGAAGCTTAAGCCATTTTTATGCAGGGAAGCCATTAAGGAAGCAAACTTTGGAAGCCATTTCCGGGAGCTATGCTAAGCCTTTTTCAGTGTCGCCAGTTGTGTTGGATTCTTGAGGTTGAGAAGAACACAACCAGACTAGTTTGTAATCCATTTGATGTACTTCTAATGCATTTTTGAAGCATTGAAAATTAATAAGAAAGCCTTCCCCACTGAGACAAAGGCTTGGAGATGTAGGCAACTTGGCCAAAATCCGTTAACAATTTTAGCATTATGGTTTTGTGTTATTAATGTTTACTTTTTGTTCTGCATTATTTATGATGGTTGCAACATTATTTCATTAAATATTCTTCTTCTCTTCAATTTCTAAATGGTAAATCAACTCATGCATAAACTTAACCATAGTCTTTAAAAGATCAGTTTTGGATCATCAACCAACCATGGTGTGGCCCCTGATGTCCGAGTCTCAAGGTCATTGACTATGGTTCTCATCCTAGAGACACAAAATACATCATCCTGTCAGATCTAGAATTTATTGTTGGTCAGTGGAGTCGGCATATAAAGTAGTTGGATCCCTCTCCTCCTTCGATCAGGATAGTTGGAAGATATAATGATAAGTTTTACCTTTGAGACTCTTCCTCTCACATGGATCTGGATTTAGAGTCTCTATCAAGGTTTATCCCCTCAAGCTCCACTCATTGCAACATTAATTCCTCCTTGTTATGCAAACTTTCCCCCCTTTGGTTCATGGTATCCATCTCTCACCAGTCCTTTCTCCTCATTCTCGCCCTCCCTCTTCTTATTTTCTTCACTCTCCCCTTCTGTATATTTATGTCTCCCCACCTCTTGTTTTGTTGGTTCCCTGGAAGTGTCTAGTAAGGTGGTAGCGTAGGAGCCGAAGAATCCCATACATTCAAAGAAGTGTATCAAAATGCGGAAAGACTGCATGTTTATAGTAGTTGGTAAGGATGTAAGTTTGGAAGAAATCCCAAACATAATGGAGAAGCCTTTAGTTGGTCTCTTTAGTGGGAAGGTAGTGTGGCCTTCCACTCTTAGGCAATGGATTTTAAACAATTGGAATCTATCGTTGGGCTATTCGTCAGTTTTCTTTATTATGGTCTGAGGCTGTCTTTTTTTTAACTTCATCATTGTTGAATATGTTGAGCACATCTTGGAGAGAGACTAGTGTTGGGGTCCTTCTGGGATGATTTTGTAGACATGTGACATTGAATTCAACTTATCTAGAGAACCAATACCAATCTAGAAGGTTTGGCCCATTCTCCAGGCCTCTCGGTTTATTTCTGGATTGTGCCCTCCCTCAAATCCTTTGGCGACAAGATTTTGTGCTTTTATGGGTTAGATCCTTCCTGGGAAGAGACCATGAAATCGAAGATGGGCATGGGTCCTCGTGAAAGTTGATTTACATGATGGGTTGTTAGAAGAATTGGTTTTATTCATTGGTGATAAGAAGTGGACACAGAAGATACACTTTTGGAAGTTGTCTTGCTGTTGTTTTATTTTTCATGGCGTTAGGAATCTTCAACACCGGTGTATCAAGCCCCTCTCCATGCAGAATAAAGTCAAGAAAATATGGGTAAAAAAATATTATGGTGGTTGTGAAGCAGTAGTTCCTTCCTTCCCCAGCTTTAGTTCAATCGACATAAAGGTGGCAGTCGAGGACTCCATTGTTGACACTAAAGAAGAAACAACAAATGATGAACCACATTCTAGTAAGATATTTGATGTTCCTCTACTCTCGTAGCTTACTCATTCTTCTTCGAAAGCTAAGGAGTCTTCTCACACCTTCTCCCTGATTATAGAAATTGGTGTCCAGTCCATTCCTTCAATGTGTCATGGGAAAGTTATCCCCCGTGCTCCGAGATCTCCCCCTCCCTGCCTCCTTCTACCTCTCCCTCTCACCCTTATGCTCATCTAAAGATTGTTGAAGATTGAGTAGCTTCATAAGATATCGTTGTTGTATTTGACCAAGAGAAACCCTAAAGAATATTATTATATTATATTTTTTAATTATGTCGTATTGTGCCTTTGTAAAATTCGTCCCTATTGTGCCTTGACATGTGAAACAAAAAACAAAAGGGTAAAGTAACAGGTCATCCCAGACTTAATTTTAGGCTAGCCAAACCACTATTTATAAGTCAATTTGGTGCCTGATTTGCACACTCATTCACTAGCTCTGCAACCAAGAATAAAAGTGTGCAAGTTTCAAAGGGAGACATTTTTGCAACTAGGAGGTGACTTGGTGGAGAGTTTTGGTCTTTCTCTTGGATATATCTTGGTTAAGTGGTGCACTACTTTTCCCTAGTCAAGAGTTAGAGGAGGATCTTCTTCTTTGTTAGTTATCTCTTAGAGAGAATCATTGTTCTTGGTTGGTAAATCTATATTGTGGAAGTTTGTTGGGTTTTTCCCCTTTGGGGGTTTTCCTAGGATAAATTTTGTGCATGTTGTGAATGTTATTCTTCCAATGATCCTTTATATGCATTTATTGTGCTAATGGTTTAATAAGTAAAATAATGTTAAACTAGTTAACTACTTAAGTAGAAAAATAAACAACGATTAGGATTTGTCAACCTCCCTTCTCGCATCTCCTTTGGGATCCTCCCCTTCCTGTCCCTCTCCATGTTTGCTATCCCCTTCCAATGAAGGGTCATATGTTGTAGCATCTTTCCCTCCCCCCCTCCTCCTGCACTTTTCAAGTCTCCCTTATCATTGACGTATGGTCTTAGATCTCGAGAAAAAACTTAGGATGATTCCTCTTCAACAGGGGGGACAGCTTTAGACTCTCACCACCCTAATCCAGTAGGCTGTAAATCATATTTGGTGAAAGCTCAATAGAAAGTGGCGCAAGACAAGAAAAAAGGTAAAAAAAATACCATTTGTAGGGCCCTTAGAGCAAGGAAATCCCTCAAATGGGTCCCCCCCATGAAGCTTCTCTCTTTCAACGCAAGAGGGGTAGGGGGCACCCATAAACAAATTTCCCTCAAGAGGCTTGTTATGAACCACAACCCTAAGGTTATCCTTATTCAAGAAACTATGGTGGATGGCGTCAAAGCTAGATCTTGCTTTAAATCATGGTTAAAGTCTTGGGCTTTTTGCATTGTTGATCTACATGGAAAGTATGATGGAATTATGACAGGGTGGAGTCCTACTTTCAAAGCTCTATCCTCCTCAACACTCAATTATGGTGATGAAAATATGGAGTAAATAGTACAAGTAAAAAATTATATCCTTCTTAAAGGAGACAGAGTAAAAAATCGAATTTATTATGCTACATTGTGATTCCAACCTTTTGGAGGTCAATCTCATTCAGATACGTGAGCTAGAATCTCGTCGTCACTCCATCCTGGAAAAAGAGGAATCTACATGCTGCTTGAAGAGTCATTCTCTTTAGATGAACGAGGGAGACAATAACACTAAGTATTTTCAACACTATGCTAATTATAGGAAGATCCTGAAGAACCTGAACTTTATTTCGGAGATCAAAGTGGAATTGGGTGATAGTGTACATTCCTTCAAGGAAATTGTGGAAGAGGGAGCTCGTTTCTTTCAGAACTTGTACAAAGAAAAAAAAGGTTTTCCTATCTAGTAGATACTAGAAATCATCTCGAGCTATCCTCCAATCTTTATTGATGATATGAATAAGTTTATGGAAGAGGAGGTAACAAAAAATGAAGTGTTGGAAGCTCTTTCGTCCATGCAAAAAGGGAAAAGCATGGGTCCTGATGGGCTAATGGTTGATTTTTTTATTGTATTTTATGATCTTCTTAAGGATGATTTTCTAAAGCTAGTATTTGAGTCCCATGTCTTAGGGAAGGTTTTGGGGTCTATCAATTCTAAATTCCTTTCTCTTATTTCTAAAAAATATGATGGGACCTCTTTCAATTATTTCAGTCATGTTGCTTTTTGCAATGATATCTACAAGTTGGTGGAAAATGTGATAGCTTGCAGGCTTAAATTGCTTCTAAGTGAGGTGATTTCTAAAGAACAATTTGGCTTTCTTCAGAAAAGGAAAATCCATGATGTGATCTCCCTTTCTCAGGAGGCTCTTCATTCAATCAAGACCATGAAGTATTCAACAACTATTCTAAAGATCAATCTCTCAAAAGCTTATGACAAGGTTGATTGGACTTTCATCCTCCTTGTTCTTCTGAAGATGGGTTTGCACCTTCCCACTGTAAACTGGATAATGGGATGCATAAACATAACATCTTTTGCAGTTCTAATTAATGGTTCTCCTTTAAGATTCTTTCAGGATTCTAGGGGCCTACGATGAGGGCGTCCACTATCCCCCTTTCTATTATGTGTTATTGTAGAGTATTTAAGCAGGCTCATAAATGAGGCAATTTGAAAAGGAATGATCAAGGGTGTGAAGGTGTCGGAGTCTATATATTTATCCCAACTTCTTTTTTTTGATGACTTCTTATGTTTTGTACAAGGATCCTCTCGAAATTGTTTAACTTTAAAAATTATTATGGACATCTTCTATCAAGGCACATGTGTGGAAATCGGTTATCATAAGTCTTGTCTCATTCCTCACCTATTGTTGGAAGTCTCTCTTAAAAGACTCGAAGTTTCTCTTCCTTTTCCTAGTAAGGCATTAGATGATGGTTTTAAATATTTGGGGTTTTTCTTAAATCCCGATGGGTATAGGTCAGGTGATTGCAACTAGTCGTATAATAAAGTTGAAGCTCAAATTTCATTTTGGGGGAATTGTCTTCTTTCACGAGGAGGGAGACTAAATTTAATCAAATCTATGTTGGAAAGTATATTGGTCTATTGGAATTATATTGGTGTTGTGCCCAAATGAATCCTCATGTTGGAACCCAAAGTTTTCGGTAAATATCGTGCCTGTGCATAAACAAATTCGTGTGCACTTGTTCTAGTTTTTTTCATGCTCAAGCAGTTCCACGAGGGGTAACAAGAGGCGTATGCGTTAGGTCAGGTTTTTTATTGTGTGCTAGTTCGAGTTCTTCCAAATGTGCATCGATCCAAGTTTTGTGATGCACGCTAGAAATCAAGAAGACACGACATGCACGCCGGAATAAAGAAAGAATATTTGGGGAATCTCCCTGAATGATTACTACAAGCAGCATGAGGGAACATGGAGAAAAAACAAGATGATATGGAAAGGTAGTTGATATTTCCGTGATTCCAAAGAGGTTATGTAGAATGCATGCATGTGATAGAAGTGTGTGGGACTAGCATTCAAAGGAGCGATTGGGGCAGAACTGAAAGTGAAACAGTTCCAGAGCCAAGAAGCAAATAAAAGGGAACGATGACAACATAAACATAATTAGATTTTTAGTCAGTTGGTTGTTGTTTTGATAGTTGTGGGTATTGTTGTCGCTAATCTCACTTTGAGCCTATGTTTTGTAATGTCCCTACTTGTAAGTTAGAGTTTTTCCCATTTATAGAGTCTGAAAGAAAGCGCATGGCATTGTGTAATGTAACACAGGGAAAATTTATAAGAGAGCAAGGCTCTGTTGCTTTCAATTTATGAGTTGCTTAATGTATTTTTGTGATGATGGAATGAACATAATACAGTTGCAATAATTCTGGTCTTATGATGTGTTACTTATGCGTCAACGGAATGTGTGTATTGTTTTTACATATTTTTAGTTGTTAAGTAGTTTTCAATGGATTGTATGAATCCCAACTCGAATGAAATTTTGTCCAATTAGTCCTTAATCGTCCCCAACAATGAACCATATGGTTTTTTTGATCATCATGGTATATTGGGTGAGACCTTTGTCAATATTTGGTTAAGTATTGGTATGTGGATTCCTTGGGGGTTTTGTTGGTCAACTCTGGACGAACCCTAGGTCCTCATCCCCCTAGATTTAAGAAAGACACGCACAAGTGTGATTGAGACAACAAATGGTTATCTCCCTCACCCATCACTCCCATACATGTTCTCTTTCCTCTCACTTCTATCTTTCCATTTTCCATTACTTTAACCATCTCCCCTTTTAGGTCCCCTTTCATGGCCTTGCTTCACAAACGTTTTGGGATGTGAAATTCCCAATCTGGACAGGAAAGCCAAGAGCCCACAGTATCATTTTCAATAATATCGACACTTCATCATCAACTTCTAAGAAAAGGTCCCACCCTCTTATTCACCCACAAAACATCGCCAAGTGCCACACAATTCCCTGAATTGTGCTTCAAAATTGTGACAGTACACCAACTCTCTAAGTCCACAGCTAGTTTGTTTGTCACCATGGATAATCATCTTTGTTGAAGTGGACACCCAAAGAATGGAGGGTATCCTCTCTTCTGAGATAGGAGGTCCCCGTATTCCATCCTTTACTACCAGAAGAATGATACATGAGGATGACAAAGGTCTCTCCAGATGCACCTCTTCCTCAAGATCTACTTCTTGTAGTTCAACAAGTATTTGGGCTAAGTTCTAGCTGTAAAGATTAGTTTGGTTAGGGCGTCAATTTTTGGATGATGTGTTTCAAAAAAATCCCTCATTAATCACCACAGAAACCATCGAAGAGATAAATTTCGAGCACCTAGACAAATGAAGTCCAAAGACATCACTTACCTTACAGACTTCTCAATTCATTCTAGGACCTATGTCGGGTTGCAACTACAGCCTAGAAAGATGATTTTCTCTTACTCAAACATGGATGCAACCACAACTTGGTTTGATGTTCTAGTTCGTTAATGATGATTATTTTCTCTTACTCAAGTCCATCACATTAGTCACTCCATGAGGTAGTTGGCTCAAGGACAAACCAAAAAATTGTGGTGGGGACCTGTTGGCACCCAAAAATTTGGGTAAATATCGTGCACGTGGACAAACAAAGTTGTGCATGCCTATTCCAGTTTTTCACATGCTCAAGCAATTTCATGAGGGGTGATAGAAGGTGCCTGCGTCAAGTCAAGTTTTGTTATTGTGCATAATTTTGAGTTCTACCAAATGCATGTCAATCTGAGTTTTGTGATGTGCACCAGAAATCAAGAAGACACTGCATGCACACCGGAATCAAGAAATAATATTCAAGAAATATCCATGAATGATTATTACACGAAGCATGAGGGAACGCAGAGAAAAAAGAAGATGAGCTGGAAAGGTAGTTGAAGTTGCCACGATTCCAAAGAGGCTAGGTGGAATTCATGCGGCTGATAGAAGCGTGCAAGATTGGAAGTCATAGGAGTGAGTGGGGTAGAACTAAAAGTGTCAGAGCATCAAAGTCGAGAAGAAAATAAAAGGGAGCAACGACAACATAAACAAAGTTAACATGTTATTCAGTTGGTTGATGTTTTGATAGTTGTGGGTATTGTTGTCATGGAGCTCGCTCTAAGCCTGTGTTTTGTAATGTCCATGGTTGTAAGTTGGAATTTATCCCATTGGTAGAGTCTGAAAGGAAGAAAATGGCACTGTGTAATGTAACATTGGGAATATGTAAAAGAGAGAAAGGCTTTGTTGCTATCAATTTATGAGTTTCTTCATGTATGTTTGTGATGATGGAATGAAGATAATAAAGTTTCAATAATTCTGGTCTTATGATGTGTTACTTATGTGTCAATGGAATGTTTGTATTATCATTGCCTACTATTAGTGTTAAGTGGTTTTCAATGGATTGTTTGAATGCCAACCTGGATGGAATTTGGTCCAATTTGTCCTTCATCATCCCCAACACAAAACCTAATGGTCTTTGTGATCCTCGTGGCATCTCAGGTGAGACCTTCATCGAGCTTTGTTTGAGGATTGATATATCAATGCCTTGGGGTTTTTGTTGGTAAACTATGGAAAAAACATGGGTCTTCAACCCCCCATCGTTATGAAAGAAGTGCACAAGTGCGATTGATCCAACTCCTCACCAGGATAAAAAAAAAATCCCAGTTTTCAGTTTCTGAAGTCTAAATCGAAGCTAGCAGGTGGCACTTCATTAGTCAAATGGAGCAGGGTAGACTTCCCCAAAAATCTAGGTGGTCGAGGCATAAAAAATATTTACTTATTTGAATTCTCTTTAGCAGTCAGAAGCCTTATGGAGACTCACTCATAACTTGTCATTATGGGTAAAAGTGTTGAAATCGAAGTATCTAAAAGGCTCGACCATTGAGGAATGGTATAGGACTCCAGTAAAATCTGCTAATGGATCAATTATCTGGAAAGCGCTAACATCAACTTTCCCTTTGGTGGCGTTGTGGACAGTTTGGAAAGTTGACAATGGGAGAAAGGTGAGAATATGATTGAACCCATGGCTGGGAGCTGGTGATGAATTTATCATTTCTGATTTCCTTAGACATGCCCTTCGCGAAGTCAATATCTTCCTCCTGGAAAACACTCAAGCTCAATTCCCACAACTTAAAGGGCGTCCAGGATGGAAAAATAGTGTTGATCTTAGTCTATCTGGTTCTATGGTGGCTAAATGGGCTTGTTTCATCAGTACACTAGCCTCCAATTATATCTTATTGAATGAATAAGAAGAATATATTCTTTGTTGGTACAAAAAGCTAGGGACTAGAGAGTACACTGCTACGTTAGGGTACAATGTGGTGGTGAAGGCCAAATTCTCTAGTAAAAAATGTTGTTGGTGGGGCTCCTTTTGGAAGTTATAGGTGCCTCTTAAAAGAAAAATACTCCTTTGGCTCGCTCTCAATAATACGATGCTCACATGGGAAAATGGTTTAAGGCGAGGCTGGATAGGTCCAATTTTTTGTGTGCTCTGTAGATCCAATGAAGTGTTAGAAAAAAAGGACCACGGAGAAATAAAATTAAAAAAATGCAGAAACAAAACACAGAAGACACACAATACAAGAGAGACACAGATTTACATGGTTCACCCAGTGTGGGCTACGTCCACCAGAGAAATTGCCAGGTCTTTCCTTTATTATTATCCAGCAAATGAAGGGATACAACCTACAGTAAAACCCATTGTAACTTCCTCTTCTTTCTCTCATAGTATCCTCTCTCAGAATACAATATTCACCATCATCCATAACCACAATACATTTCCCTCATAAAAGAGGGTTGCCTTCTCAGGAAAAAAATGTTGTAGGAAAATCTCCCTGCGGACAGGTAGATCACCTCTAAGGCTTGACCTTAACCCTAGACAGAAAAATGCTTAACGTGGACACTGACTTCCTTTCATATCTATCTAAACTAATGCATGAGAAGGGAGGATAACAGAAGTACCTTTTAATCGATGTTTGTCCCTGCACGCTCCGAGTTGCGCTCCAATCCTTTTGTTCCTCGCTGAGGTCTGTGGACAAAACAAGATACGACCACTTCCTACTCTATTGACATTAGCTTGAAAATAGATCTATCAATAAATGACAAGTTCATGTAACATCAGACAAAAACTAGAAAGAAACAGGCCAAGCGTGTTATATTAATGAGAATAACGATAGCAGTACTTACAATCGTAGATGCGAATGCGACAGCTTCGTCAAGTCCTCTTCGTCTAACCATTGCCTGAAAGATCCACAACCTAGATAACAGTAGCTTCACTGACAACTCTCCTTTGGCTGACTGTAAGTTTCCTCCAAGATCATAAGTTTCATATGTTCAATTCTTCCTCCCCCTTTCCACCATCATAGAACCTATTTATATAGGTTGGGAGGGGCCTAACCTCTTGAGTTATGTTTAGAACCAGTTGGGAACCTTCTCTTTAGATCAGGGATCTTTTGATGAAACCGAGAATTCGAGCACAACTTCCTCCTAATCTCGAATGATCCTCCCCTTATTCTCCTCAACGGGCTAACAACTGACCCAGAATAGGGAGCGCTCCCTCAGAAAGGGCATCAGAGCGTTGTAGCACTCCCTGGTAAGCCTTGGGAAAGCGCCAGCACTCTCAAGATGAGAAGCGCTCCTCCAGAAGGGCCTGAGGGGTGTTATAATGCTCCTTGAAGCATGATAGGGGAGCGCCAGTGCTTCTGCAGCTGAAATAGGGGAGCGTTCCCCTTCCAAACCAGTGTTTCAGGGTCTCTTTCAGGTGCCAAGAGTTATTTGATTCCAGTAAACCAGTTCTCCTCCTTCAAATCAGTCATGTGAGAAGTTATAAGTGCCTCCTTAGTGCCGTTATCATGGCATCATGTCTGAACATCATTTGCGACACTAGTGACCAACTTGCGACACTTGCGAAAGTTGTAGGGAAGATGCGATACTTACGACGATTGATAGGGACAATGTGACACTTAGCAATTTTGACGTGTAACAGAATGCCCCTCAAAGTATGAAGTCAGAAGATACGAACTGATGACTAAAATACTTTGCAGACATTCAAGCAAGGGTATAGACTCGAAGAACCTGACGGAAGCTGCACACAAACATCCAACAAATATCATGACATATTTCAAAACCCAAGGCAGGCATACCTATGCTTGGGTGATCAAGACTTGCAAGATATGGCCGCCATAAAATACACTGCGTATCCATAATCGCATTGGTAAAAAGGGTATAGCCACCGAAGATATACTGTGGATCTATACTTTGATAACTCAGACTGATCGTAGCCACGAAGAATACAAAGTGGATCTACAAGATGACAAGACATAGCCACGACAAATACAAAGTGGATCTATGTAACAGTGTATGTATTCTTTGTCCAGAACTCCTTTGCAACCTAGGCGAAACATATATCAAAGTGAATTACTCAACCCAGGGTCTTCTTACCAATCCCCATGCGATACGATTATAACCATGTGAATAGACGTCTTGGTGTCAAACATGGCAGAAACCACTTGATTACCAGTCAATGAGGTAAATCGTTAACAAGTGCGAGGGAGATCACCATTAATGTCAATTATTCCCAAGGTATCTTAGTACATTCCACCGAATGTGAATAGATGAGCTGAGGTCGAACATTCGTGGAATCATTCGATCAAGGGTCAATGATGCAAACCCACTGTTGAATGTGAGGAGGCCTGCCATTGAGGCATGCAGGTCCCATAGTACTAGCTAGTTTCTAAGTCTAGTTCCTGGATAATGTGTCGGAGTCGACAGGAATAGACTCGTCGAGGGAGGGCCTTGATGTATCCCCCATCAACGACGTGAAACATGTATGAAGATGTAATTGGTAGGTCAAAATAACATGGACTGACACGGGTTTTGGGACATTATATTTGGGATGGTTGACTCTCGAGGTGGATACTTCCCTTGAACACTGGGGCACAATAGCAAAACATGACATGAACCAAAACTGTGCAATGGATACTGTGACTTGCATCGGGTGACCCAAAGGAGTGAAAGGAAACTCAAATATTGGCTCAGTGCAGAGGTTCAGCGGATTATGATATGAGAAAATGACAAAGTGTCATGTTCAAGGGAGACTCTAAGAAGTGCTAGATGGTGTTCTCAAGAGACTGCTTGGCTTGCTCCTTTCAATTTTTCCCCCATCCAGATAGATGAGTACCTCTTTTTAATTTAACGAGTTCGAGGAGGATAACACATGCTCTATATAACTCACCTTTGATAAGTTCCTCTTCCTTTATTTAACGAACCGAAAGAAGTAAGGGTTCGTTCCCATATGGGTCTGTCGGTGTGTTCTTTAATGAGTCCAAAGACAGAAAACTCGAAGGTTTTTCGGGATTATAGAGTTTGGAAAAACACTTAAAAGAGAACTCTCTCAGTTCCTTTTTCGTACAGTAGTCCATCGAGACCGAAAAAGGGTTAAACTACCGCTCGAAAGATGCCCTTTCTGACCTTTTAACGAGTGTTAAAGGAAGCAAGATCACTCGACAATCTTTTCATATTTAGAGAGTCTGAAAAGGGTTTAAAGGAGACTCCAGGGGGGTTCCTTTTTCGTGTGATCGTATCCGTACAGGTCCGAAAAAGAGATAAAAGTTTACCCGATTGCGTTCTCATATTGTCGAGCTCGAGAACGAACTAAGACTATGCTCATAAATACGACAAGGTGAAAGATGCATTAGAACTGCCAATAAACCTGCGATGCCAGATCCTATAAACCAGAGATTAGTGAAGCCATTTACACCATTAAAGAAACCCAAAATGACCATACCTTATGAAATTTTATAAATATGAATTGATTTGAAAAACTCATTTACCATTTCATTTGCAAGGATTTTGTGGAGTGTTGGAGAATCTCAATTGGAACAAATCTTGTTTTTCTCGCTGTCGGAGCTACGATTGATCATTTCACACACCGTTCAAACCAGGTAGGTGTTCATTCTTTTCTCTTTCAATTGCATGGTTCCAAGTTGATTTTCATAGCATTATTAATTTAAAACACAAAGCCCTAGGTCGTCCCTTTTGAACCAAATCGACCTCCTTTTAAAAGTTAATCAAATGGGGGAAATTGTTCACAAAAATGTAATGGAAAAGGGTTGTTAGGATGTCCACAGCCTAACAATTGATTAGACCGACCATTTTAGCCAAAGAAATTTGTGAAAACTCCCCTCATGGGCCCACGCACCCCCTCAAATTGTTTTACATTTTTTACCATGTTTTAATCATTGTTTGGTAAATATTAAAGGGTGTGGTGGTTAAAAAGGATGATTGGTTGCTTTTAGATGTCATGGGCATTTGATTTCATGT